>OU342744.1:236331526-236722050 GCA_910589775.1 Avena eriantha | reverse complement strand
TACTAATAATCTTGACTCCTTTGAGACTTTGATTGGGCATTACAAACATTATACATAGACCGCCATCCAACTGCATCTATGACTAATAATCCACCTTCAGGTTATCATCCGAACCCTCTCCAGTATTAAGTTGCAAGCAACAGATATTGCTTTACGAACTGGTGTAAAGTAAACAATACGATTGTTCCATGAATAAAGGATTGTTGTTTCTCCCTAGTAGCAACAACACATCTAGTACCTTAGAGATTTCTGTCACTTCCCCAGATTACCAGAGGCATGAACCCACTATCGAGCATAAATACTAACTCTTGGAGTTGCTAGCATCTACGTGGCCAAGATAGCTACTAACAACGGAAAAGCATACAAGATCACAAATAACAAAGACATGATAGAATCAATAATCAATCTAAAATAGCATCTCAATATCCATCGGATGCCCGCAAACACAACATGCAGAATTACAAATAGACGATCTGATCATGAACGGAGCTCACAAGATCTAGACATGAAAGCACAAAGGAGGGGAAAACCAGCCATCTAGCTACTACATGGATCCGTAGTCCAAGGATGAACTACTCACGCATCACACCGGAGGCTTGCATGGTGATGAAGAAGGCCCCAAGGGTGAATTCCCCTCTCTGGTAGGGTGCTGGGAAGAGCTTCAGATCCCTCCCGATCTAGGGATGGAGATGATGGCGGCTACAGACTCTTTCGTGGATTTTTGATCAGGGACTTAGGGTTTTCGTCCCGAGGGCATCTTATAGGCGGAAGGGGAGACCGAGGGGGGTGCTGGGGCCACCACACCACCCCTAGAGCGGGCCTAGCCTGGCCGCGTGGCCAGGTGGTGTGGCCGGCCTCTAGCCCTTCTCCATATCGTATTCTGGCACTTAATGACGTCCGGAAAAATAGGCACTTGGCTTTTGTCCCGTCCAATTCTGAGAATATTCATTTTCTGACTTTCTGGAACCAAAAACAGCAGAAAACAGGTAGTTGGCACTGTGGCTCTTGTTAATAGGTTAGTCCAAGAAATCATATGAAAAGTACTCCAAAGTTGGAACAAAACACAAGTAAGTGGATAAAACCAAGCATGGAACATCAAAAATTATAGATACATTTGCAGCGGGAAAGTTTCCCCTATGAAAGTTTCTCCTATGAAATATGCAAGATTCAACCCAATTGTTACAGCAATATGGAGATGGTGATGATGGTGCTGATGGGTGGTGGTGATGATGATGATGATCCCGATGAAGTCCAGCTTGATGGTGGTGTTGATGGCGACGATCTCCCCTCCGGGAAGGAATTCCCCGGAAAAAATCTTTCTGCGGAGAGATCTTTCTCTCTCGGTGTTTTTGCCCCGCAGAGGCGGCGGAATCTTTTTGTGGTTGCTCCCCGAGTCTTAGGGTTTCGGGAGGTTAATATACGCCAGAGGGGAGTGCCATGGGTGGACCAGGGAGGCCACACCACCTGGTGGCATGGCCTAGGCTGGCCCGCGCTAGGGGGTGGTGTGGGCCCCATGTGGCCCATCTCCAGCCCCCCTTCTGGCTTCCTTCGTCTTCTGGAACAATAGGATTTTCAGTATATTTTCCCGGATTTTCTGATCTTCGCGAATTTTGCCTCCAAACAGCACCTTTTCCATCAGAATCCGGACTGCAGCGGTCCATGCTCCAAAAGTCATCGACCATGCAAAAACAGATGAAATAACATAAGTATCACTCTCAATACGAAATATATCAATGAATATAAGTGATTATGACATGGAATAGTGATGCAAAATGGACGTATCATGGATGCGGCCAAAAAAAGTCCATCATACACACATGGCACTTACATAGAAGCTGACATGTCGGACCCAGCAGGCCCAAGCATAACCCATGAAATTAGCCTATCCGCCCCAAGCATACCCCAATACCTTCTAATTCAGCCTTTTTGTAGTCTTACGGCCCCGACCATAGCCCATTCAATTTAGGAGTGAGCCCATGGAATATAAGCCACGATGAATAGGTTATCCGCCCTAAGTTAGCCTAGAATCTTTTAATTCGGACTTTATGAGTATTTTTTGTACTCTGAGGCTAACATCTGGGGGACCCGAAAAACAGTCCAACATACACATTTCTTTCAAATAGACTATGTTAGCTAGGACCCAGCATAGACACGTTTCCTGCACACAGGTGGTTGACATGTGGGACCGAGAAAGTTGCCATGGTCAAAACAGCGGACATGGCCCAAAAAAGTCCATCATACACACATTTCATTTATAGAGAGGCTGATATGTGGGACCCAGCTGTGTGACCTTATACAGATGCTGCATCGAGCAACGTTGCCAGTTCGAAACAGCGAGGCACGAGCGAGAACAAAGTTTAGCATGCACATGTTTCTTGTAATGAGAGGCTGAAATGGGGGACCCAACTTCGTGAGAAACGGTAGATTCATTGAGCAACACTATCTAGTTCAGAATAGGGTAGCGCTAGAGAAGAAATAAATTCCATCATACCCATGATCTTCTAATGTGAGGCTGGCATAAGGGACGCACTAGCCTGAATAAACGGCTGATATAGCAAGCAACGCTATCAAGTTCGGAACATGATGGCGCGATAGAGGGTAAAAAATCCATCATACACATGTTTCTTCTATGAGAGGATGACATGTGGGGCCCAGCAGCATGATTAAATGGTAGATGCATCGAACAACGTTATCAAGTTCGGAACAGGGTAGCGCGAGCGAAGGGGGGGAAAATCCATCATAGACACGTGTCTTCTAATGAGAGGATGATATGTGGGGCTAAGGAGGTTGGTTAAACGGTAGATACGTCGAGCAGTGTTATCAACTTCGGAACAGGGTAGCACCAGCGAAGGAAAAAATTCCAGCATACACACGTTTCTTCTAATGAGAGGATGACATGTGGGTCCCAGGAGGTTGATTAAACGGTAGATGCATCGAGAAGTGCTATCAACTTCGG
Source organism: Avena eriantha (assembly GCA_910589775.1). Taxonomy (NCBI): domain Eukaryota; kingdom Viridiplantae; phylum Streptophyta; class Magnoliopsida; order Poales; family Poaceae; genus Avena; species Avena eriantha. Next base: position 236,719,094 of record OU342744.1, on the reverse strand, counting down.
AACAGGGTAGCACGAGCGAAGGAAAAAAATTCCATCATACACACGATTCTTCTAATGAGAGGCTGACATGTGGGACCTAGCAGCCTAACTAAACGGCAGACGCACCGAGCAACGTTATCGAGTTTAAATCAGGCAGGAGCGACCGAAAAGTATGGTCCGCTAGAGACACTGACATCTGGGACCCACACGCCTCAAAACACTTAAGCGAGTCAACATCGTGCGAGGAAACGAAAAATCTTGCTTCTGCCACACGCCAGCCAAGCTTCCTCCATGTTTTTAGCGGTTCCGTCATAGTAGAGGGTCGCGAAACCGGAAAAAAAAGTTTTGCGTCCACCACGGCCGAGCCGAGAATTTCGTCATGGAAGACGCGCCTTCTATGATGACCGTCGGGCCAAGTCGTTGCGGAAGGAAACTTTTCATGTAGTGGGCCCAGAGAAATCTCTCCATTACGGAGGGAAAATCCCATCTTGGTAATCCATGTCGCGCAGCTTGCTTCACAACCAACCCGAACTCTGCCTTTATAATTGCCCATTTTCGAAACAACGTTTAATAGAACCTAAGTTGGCGATCCACAACTCGGATCATGCAATCACCTCAGGTCAAAGGATTCCATTGCTTGAGACTTGCAAATGACAACATCTTGTTGCATCTCAATGGTGGGTCAGTTCGATTCGCTAAACTCTTTAGCTAAATCAGCGTGAGTCGGAATAGCACTACAAGAAAAGTTTCCTTCCGCAACGAATTGGCCCGACGGTCGTCGTAGACGGCGCATCTTCCACGACGAAATTCTGGCTTGGCCGTGGCCGATGGAAAACTTTTTTTCCGGTTTCACGGCCCCTCTACTACGACGAATCTTCTAAAAAATGGAGGAAGCTCGGCTGGCGCGTGGAAAAAGCAAGATTTTCGTTTCCTCGTGCGATGTTGACTCGCCGAAGTCTTTTGAGGCGTGTGGGTCACGGATGTCAGTGTGTCTCGAGCGGACCATAATTTTTGGTCGCACCTCCCTGATTGAACTCAATAACATTGCTCGAGGCGTCTGCCGTTTAGGTCAGGACTGCTAGGTCCCACATGTCAGCCTCTCATTAGAAGGATCATGTGTATGATGGAATTTTTTCCTTCGTTCATGCTACCCCCTGTTTCGAAGTTGATAGTGTTGCTCGATGCATCTACAGTCTAATAAACCTCTTGGGACCCACATGTCATCCTCTCATTAGAAGAAACGTGTGTATGATGGATTTTTTTTCCTTCGCTGGTCCTACCCCGTTCCGAGTTGATAGTGATGCTTGACGCATCTACCATTTAACCAACCTCCTGAGCCCCACGTGTCATCCTCTCATTAGAAGAAACGTGTGTATGATGGATTTGTTTTTCCTTCACTTATGCTACCCTGTTCTGAACTTGATAGCGTTGTTGATGCATCTACCATTTAATCACGATGCTGGGGTCCACATGTCATCCTCTCATTAGAAGAAACATGTGTATGATGGATTTTTTTTCCTTCGCTGGTGCTACCCCGTTACAAGTTGATAGCGTTGCTCGACGCATCGACCATTTAACCAACCTCCTGAGCCCAACATGTCATCCTCTCATTAGAAGAAATGTGGTGTATGATGGATTTTTTACCCTCTATCGCGCCTTCGTGTTCCAAACTTGATAGATTTTCTCACTGCATCAGCCATTATTCAGGCTGGTGGATCCATTATGTCAGCCTCACATTAGAAGAATCGTGGGTATGATGGAATTTTTTCTTCTCTAGCGCTACCCTGTTCTGAACTAGATAGCATTGCTCGACAAATCTGTCGTTTGCTCACGCTGCTGGTTCCCCCATTTTAGCCTCTCATTCAAAGAAACGTGTAAATGCTTGAACTGTTTTCTTGCTCGTGCCTCCCTGTTTCGAACTGGCTACGTTGCTCGATGCAGGCATCTGTATAAGGTAGCGCTGCTGGGTCCCACATATCAGCCTCTCTGTAAATGAAACATGCGTATGATGTACTTTTTTTGGCCATGTCCACTGTTTTGACCTTGGAAACTTGTTGGGTCCCAGATGTCAACCACCTCTCTACACGAAAGTGTCTATGCTGGGTCCTGGCTGACAACCTCTATTTGAAAGAAACGTGTGTATGTTGGACTTTTTTTTGGGTCACAGATGTCAGCCTCAGAGTACAAAAAATGCTCAGAAAGGCTGAATTAAAAAGATTCTAGGCTAACTTGGGGAGGATGCCCTATTCGTCATGGCTTATATTCCATGGGCTCACTCCTAAGTTGAATGGGCTACGGTCGGTGGCCACAAGACCACGAAAAGGCTGAATTAAAAGGTATAGGGCTATGCTTGGGGCTGATAGGATAATTTCATGGGCTATGCTTGGGCCAGCTGGGTCCGACATGTCATCTTCTCTGTAAGTGCAACGTGTGTGTGATGGACTTTTTTTTTTGGCCGCGTCCGCTGTTTTCACCATGGCAGCCGTGTATGGTATTACTGGTGGGGCCCTTATGTCAACCTCTCTGGCATGTTCTAGCTTAAGGGTCCCCGATGCAGCCTTGTATGTTCTGTCTGGTGGGTCCCTGATGCGAGCCTCTCTGTACAAGTATTTAAACTATTGTTTTGAACCCACCCTCAAAACAAATTCCAGGGACATTGCATGCTGGTGGGTCCATGATGTCAGCCTCTCTATAATGCGATGTTGCTAGAAGAAAAAATGTAAACCCAAGATACACACACACACACAAAGGCGATTTGAGCACAAGACCTTCAAATCAAATAAACGTAAACTGAGTGCCAAATACAACAATGATATTTATAGAAAAAATATCATTAAACTTTTATTAGTACTACAGCTTCTGTATTAGTCTTCTTAAAATATTTTGTGTTTCTATGTTTATCTCTTTTAAAATATAATAGGGCAGCGCTCCTGGCATCTCAATTTATAAAATGCCACATAGGTATTTTCTTAAATACATGGGTAGGCAGAGTATTTTTTTATTATGAGAGGTGGGGGGCAATGCCCAAAAGGCCTAATTAAAAAGAGTTTGGCTATTGCTCTACGTGGGTTATATTCCATAGGCTATGCTCCATGGCTTCATTCTCAAATTTCACTGGCCTGTGCTCAGCAGTCCGCTGACCCGTAAAAGGCCAAACTAATATGTTCTCGGCTATGCACCATGGGCTCCTTTCTAAAATTTCCGCTGGCATGTAGTTAGCAGTACCTAACCCCGAAAAGACTGAAATTAAATGTTCTGGGCTATAGAGGGGCCGAATGAGCTACTCCACTCCCTTCGATCCAAATTAATGTTCTCGGATTTGGCTAGATTCGGCCGTGTCTATCACTAAAACATGACTAGATATGTCAAAATCTAGACTAATGTCAGATAATTAATTTGGATCGGAGGGAGTACTAGATTTCTTCTCCTAGTTAATAAAAATTGCATTGTTATGTGCTCTGCTGGATTCGAAACAAAGACCTCAGTGAGGGCGGGGGGAAAGCGATAATTCTTATTGGCAGATATTCATGTCAAAATTCAGTAGTACAGAATGAGGTAGAAAAATTATCAATAGATTCGAAGTTAATATTCAGGAGCACTTGACAAATTCAGCAGCATTAAAAAAGTCACCAATGTAGCAATACAGATAATGAAATACAATACTAGTACATCAGTATTAGTTGCACAAATGATTTAGTAATAGCAACGACAGAACATTTGAGAGATTCAGTAGCTTTCCTACTTGAAATTCAATAGCAGTACAGAGAGAAATAGTTCTTGTTCCAGCTAAAAAAACTTGGCCCATGATCAGTTTGGCCTGTTCTCCGAATAGACTCAATCATTGGAGCAAGCAAAACTGACGATCAAGTCTGCTTCTGTGTGAGTACCTCCTCCTTACGTCAATGCCTCTGTGACACCCCATAGCAACCCAAAATGCCCAAGACTCATCCAGATAATTGTAACAATGCTAAGTTTCAAAATAAAAGCAAGACAATCTGATGCACTTCATCTAACCAAGTACTAGTACATCACAGTTCGTTCTACAAAATATTGTACTAATAGTAATGACAGAACATTTGACAGATTCAGTAGCATTTGGAAGATTCAGTAGTATAGAATGGACCATAAAAATATCAGATAGATTCCCGGTTCATATTCAGCAGCACTTGACAGATTGTGGAAGTACACAGATAGTGACCAAAAGAATTGACAGATTTAGCAATGCTTACATTGAAATTCAATAGATGTAGCAAGGACTGATTTAAAAGGAAAGTGAGACCATATTCTACACTCGACCGGTCAATCCGAACAAGTACCGAACAAAACTTTTGATCGGTTCAGTAGCATTTGAAAGATGCAGTAGTACATAATAGGAAAGAAAAATATTGACAGATTCACAGTTCACATTCAGCGTCACTTGGACATATTCAGCAGCATTTCAAAGTGACAGATTCAGTTTGCCCTTTTCTCCGAACACTCATCATTGGAAAAAACAAAACTGACAATCAAGTCTGCTTTTGTGTGCATGCCTCCTTCTCGCATTAATGCCTGTGTGTGACCTCCATAGGCAACTCAAAATGCCCATAGCCTTGTCTAGATTATGAGTTTATGACAAGGCCAAGTTACAAAGAAAACCAAGACCATCTACTGCACTTGATCTAGACTGATGTATCCTATTACATAGTATTACGATTACTTACGGTAGTTTGGTTCTAATCATGGGAATTGGTGATGCTTGGGATGAACCATAATGGAGTGTCCGGAGATTTCCATGCAACGTTGGTTGAGAAACCAACAGCTGCTTCTTTGGTATTTAGACTGAAGCCGCATATTTTAGGAAACGGCGTATATCCAAGTCCTATTGCATGGTGGGAGGTGTAGACACAATTGCTTCTCGTCAGATATCTAGGGGCAACATCTGCATCGCCTACCGCAATATTAATCAGATAGTTCAATCCAAGGAAAAGGGAATATGCTCCTAGGTTAGCAATCTCTATCCATGGCTTAGGTAGATACAAGTAAGTAGTGTCCTTTGAGTACACCTTGCAGCCAAACCCAGTAGCATAGGTGCCACAAGTGCGACCACAGGGATCAACACTATGATCAGCAACAGGATTGCCATGACCATAATAAGTACCGCCATAAAACTCCTCATCAGTAACACCCACGGTATGGATAATAAAAAGGAGAGATTCATCTGCAGATATTGCTAAGAACCATAAACCAGGTTCGTGCTCGTCATCATCTATGGCATCAAGGTTTCCCTCCTCGAGATGCGCGGCAGGTGGTGACAGGAGAAGAATAGGACCTACAAAAAGAAATGACGGCCAAATCAGCCAACACTAGTTTACATCCATTAAAACTGAAGCTAGTGTTTATAATAGGAATGGATCAAATTTACCAAAATACAGATGATTCCAAACATAAACACTATCACTCTTAGTGGTTGCAAACACCGGACCCTTGTGGATAAGTGCACCATTGTATCTGAAATAACATTGGAACTGGTTCTCAAGAACTGTCCATGCATACTCATTGCCATCAAGGGTAGAAATTGAGTAGTCGAAGGTAGCAACAAGAGAGAAATCTAAATAATCAGCCGCAGCTGTGGGAGCTTGGCAAATAGCAATCTTCCGGAGGAGAATAGAGCGATCATTATGCATGAATGTAAACAGATTGTTGGTGGGTACAAGCTCATTGACTTGTGGGAGAGGAACGCGTTGATGAGTGTACACATTAACAAGCTCCCACTAGCACTTGGACCCAACAGTGGCGATCCAATCTCCATTGGCACCTACCCACTGCTTACCCATACAATTCGGGAACACGGCATCGGAGGAGAACTTGTCCAGCGGCATCAGCTTGTATGTCGCGCCCTTGCCCTCGAAGTACTCATTTCATTCCCATGGTTTCTTAGTCGGATGAGAATGAAGAACACAGGGGAGGCCAAACGGTTGAGAAGCATGTAAAGTTTCACTATATTTTGTTGAGTCAAGAAGATGTTTGGACGAACCGGCGAGGCTCGCGGCGGTGATGACGTCGCATCTGGTTATGATTTCTTCAAGCGATCCTTCGGTAAAAATATGCTGGAATAGCTCAGAATCATTATTCTCCTTGCTCGGTCCTGCCATCGCAAGGGAGCTCATGGAAGTTGGGACAGTGGCTTGATTAGGTTTTCTGGAAAAGAGGGAAGATCGATGGCGGCAGGCGGGACAAGGAGAAGAACAAACACTCTCATACTGTGCGATGAACAGGATTGGAAAGCAATATCGTGGAGGAGAAGGGAAGAATGGCGATGCTTGGCGTAGAAGTGGGGATAGAGCATATAGACGAGGATGAATAAAATGAAAACTGACGCATGTTCCTCTCCTAGAGTTCCCTTCAGAATAGTACTACTCTGCCCCCCGTTCCCTCCACAATAAATCTTTCTTGTAAATCAAAGACGAAGTAGTATGAAGAGTAGGGCCCGATCATCTGCTCTCTCGAGGAGCCGAACCCGACTATTTTCTTTGCTAAATTTTATGGTCCTTTATGCTAAATGCATGGACCTTAGTGTAATTTTACCTTTTTTAGGTCCTTGGTGTAAATGTACCACCACCATCTGTGTAAAATTCTAACCAAAAGTGTAAGTTGTGAAATTTGAACAAATTTAAGCTTAGTTGTCAACGAGTATGAAAATTCTTGGATTTCAAGCCGATTGACCAAGGTCAAGGCCATATCAACATCATACTTTATGGTGATGATTCCATGTCAAAGAATTAGCATGCCGATAGATTTGGACATGTTTTGAAAACAATTTTTTTTGAAGTAGTACGAAGAGTATGTCTCGATCAGCTTCTCTCTTGAGAAGGAGCCATACACGACTGTTTTCCTTGCTTATTTTGAGGGGGGTGCTAAATGTATGGACATCGATGTAATTTTCCCTTTTTTGGGTACTTGATGTAAAATGTACTTCCATACACCGTGTAAAATTCTAACCTAAAAGTGTAAATGGTGAAATTTAGACAATTTGAAGCTTACTTGTCAATGAGTATGAACATTCTTGGATTTCAGTCGAATGACAAGGGTCAAGGCCATATAAACATCATACTTTATGCTGATGATCCCATATCAGAGAATATGCATGGCAATAGATTTGGCCATATTTTGAAAATTATTGAAGAGGAAGTAGTACGAAGAGTTTGGCTCAGATCAACTGGTCTCTCGATAAGGAGACGAAACAAAAAATTCCTTTGTAGGGTTATTTGTGCTAAATGTATGGACCTCCATGTAATTTTCCCTCTTTAGGTCCTTGATGCAAAATGTACTCCCACCGACCGTGTAAAATTCTAAACTAAAAGTAAGTGGTGAAATTTAAATGAATTTAAGCTTAGTTGTCAACGAGTATGAACCATATTCTTGGATTTTCAAGAAAAACGGCCAAGGTCAAGCCATATCTACACCATACTTTATGCATATGATCCCATATCCAAGAATTTGCATGCCAACAAATTTGGCCATATTTTGAAAACAATCAAAGATGAAGTAGTGTGAAGAGTGTGGCTCGATCAGCTGCTGTCTAGAGAAGGAGTCAAAACTGATTGTTTTCCTTGTGTAATATAAGGGTCCTTTGTGCTAAATGTATGGACCTCGTTGTAATTTTCACTTTTTTAGGTCCTTGATGTTAAATGTAATTCCACACCCATGTAAAATTCTAACCTAAAAGTGTAAGTGGTAAAATTTGGACGATTTTAAGATTACTTGTCAACGAGTATGACCATTATTGGATTTCAAGCCAAACGACCAAGGTCAAAGCCATATCAACATCGTACTTTATGTTGATGATCCCATATGAGTGAATTTCCATGGCGACAAATTGCCCTATTTTGTAAACAATCGAAGAGGAAGTAGTTTGTAGAGTTTGGCTCAGATCAGCTGATCTCTCGAGAAGGAGCCGAACCAGATTTTTTCCTTTTAGGGAGCTTTATGATAAATGTATGGACCTCAATGTAATTATTGCTTTTTTCGCGTCCCTGGTGTAAAATGTACTCTGAACAACCATGTAAAAATCTAACCTAAAAGTAAGTGGTGAAATTTAAACAAATTTAAGCTTAGTTGTCAATAAGTATGAACCATTCTCGGATTTCAAGATGAACGACCAAGGTAATGATCCCATATTCAAAAATTTGCACCCCGACAAATTGTGCCATATTTTGAAAACAATCGAAGATGAAGTAGTATGAATAGTATGGCTCGATCCGCTACTCTCTCGAGAAGGAGCCGGACCCGACTGTTTTCCTTGCTTAATTTTAGGGTCCTTTGTGCTAAATGTATGGACCTCAATGTAATTTTTCCTTTTTAGGTCCTTGATGTAAAATGTACTTCCATGCTTGTGTAAAATTCTAACCTATAAGTGTAAGTGGTGAAATTTCGACGATTTTTTAGCTTATTGGCCAACGAGTATGACCATTATTGCATTTCAAGCCGAACGACCAAGGTCAAGGCCATATATATCAACTATCATACATTATGGTGATCATCCCATATGAGAGAATTTGGATGGCAACAAATTTGGCCATATTTTGAAAACAATCGAAGAGGAAGTAGTATCAAGAGTCTGGCTCAGATCAGCTGATCTCTCGAGAAGGAGCCGAACCAGAAAATTTTCCTTCTAGGGTCCTTTATGCTAAATGTATGGATCTCGACGTAAATTTTGCTTTTTTGAGGTCCCTGATGTAAAATGTACTCCGATTGACCGTGTAAAGTTCTAACCTAAAAGTAAGTGGTGAAATTTAAACAATATTAAGCTTAGTTGACAACGGGTATGAACCATTCTTGTATTTCAAGACGAAACAACCAAGGTCAAGGCCATATATACATCATATTTTATGTTGATGATCCCATATTCAAGTATTTGCATGTCGACAAATTTGGCCATATTTTGAAAACAATCGAAGATGAAGTAGTATGAAGAGTGTGGCTCGATCAGCTACTCTCTCGAGAAGGAACCGAACCCTACTGTTTTGCTTTCTTAATATTAGGGTCATTTGTGCTATATGTATGGACCTCGATGTAATTTTCTCCCTTTTTAGGTCCTTGTTGTAAAATGTACTCCCATCGACCGTGTAAATTTCTAACCTAAAAGTAAGTGGTGAAATTTAAACAAATTTCAGCTTATAGTTGTCAATGAGTATGAACATTCTTTGATTTCAAGACCAACAACCACAAGGTCGAGGCTATATCTCTACATCATACTTTATTCTGATGACCGAGTATCCAAGAAATTGAATGGCGATAGATTTGGCCATATTGTCAAAACAATCAAAGAGAAAGTAGTATGAAGAGTATGGCTCGATCAACTATTCTCTTAAGAAGGAGCGGAACCCGATTCTTTTGTTTGCTCAATTTTAGGGTCCTTTGTGCTAAATGTATGGACCTTGATGTAATTTCCCCCTTTTTAGGTCTTTGATGTAGAATGTACTCCCATCGACCATGTAAAATGCTAACCTAAAAGTAAGTGATGAAATTTCAACGAATTTAAGCATAGTTTTCAAAAAGTATGAACAAATCTTGGATTTTCAAGACGAACGACCATGACGTCAAGGCCATATCTCTACATCATACTTTATGTTGATGATCTCATATTCAAGAAATTGCATGGCGGTAGATTTGGCAATATTTTGAAAAAAATCGAAAAGCAAGTAGTATGAAGAGTATGTCTCGACCAGCTTCTCTCTCGAGAAGGAGCCAAACCCGACTGTTTTCTTTGCTCAATTTTAGGGTCCTTTGTGCTAAATGTATGGACCTCAATGTAATTTCCCCCTTTTTAGATCTTTGATGTAGAATGTACTCCCATCGATCGTGTAAAATGCTAACCTAAAAGTAAGTGATGAAATTTCAACGAATTTAAGCATAGTTGTCAACAAGTATGAAAAAATCTTGGATTTTCAAGCTGAACGACCATGAGGTCAAGGCCATATCTCTACATCATACTTTATGTTGATGATCCCATATTCAAGAATTTGCATGGCGATAGATTTGGCCATATTTTGAAAACAATCGAAGAGGAAGTAGTATGAAGAGTTTAGCTCGACCAGCTGCTCTCTCGAGAAGGAGCCGAACCCGACTATTTTATTTGCTCAATTTTAGGGTCCTTTGTGCTAAATGTATGGACCTCGATGTAATTTTCCCCTTTTTAGGTCCTTTATGTAGAATGTACTTTATGCTTATGATCCCAGATCCAAGAATTTGCATGCCGACAAATTTGGCCATCTTTTGAAAACAATCGAAGATATTAAAAACAAAAAATAATCAATTTCATTTTTCCAAGTGATGGGAATTTATTTTCTAAAAAGCAAGTAAGAAGATTTTTTTGATGAGCTGCTCTCTCGAGGAGCCATGCCTGACTGTTTTCAATTCCTTGTTTGGTTTTAGGGTCTTTTGTGCTAAATGTATGGACCTCGATGCAATTTTCCCGTTTTTAGGTCCTTGATGTAAAATGTAGTCCCACCATCCATGTAAAATTCTAACCAAACAGTGTAAGTGGTGAAATTTAAACGAATTTAAGCTTACTTGTCAACGAGTATGAACATTCTTGGATTTCAAGCCGAATGACCAAGGTCAAGGCCATATCAACATCATACTTTAAAGTATGATATAATTTGTTGATGGCCCCATATGATTGAATTTGCATGGCAACAGATTTGGCCATATTATGAAAACTATCGAAGAGGAAGTAGTATGAAGAGTTTGGCTCAGATTAGCTAATCTCTTGAGAAGTATTTGAACCAGAAAGTTTTCCTTTTACGGTCCTTTGGGCTAAATGTATGGACCTCCATGTAAATTCCCCTTTTTTGATCTTTGATGTAAAATATGCTCCCACATTGTGTAAAATGCTAACCTAAAAGTAAGTGGTGAAATTTAAACGAATTTAAGCTTACTTGTCAACAAGTATGAACTTTCTTGGATTTTATGCCGAACGACCACAGGGTCAAGGCCATATCTCTACATCAAACTTTATGATCCCATATCCAAGAATTTGAATGGCGACAGATTTGGTCATGTAAAACAAGTAAAGAGGAAGTAGTATGAAATGTATGGCTCACTCAGCTGCTCTCTCGAGAAGGGGCCGAACCCGACTACTACTCCCTCCGGCCCAAATTAATTGACTTGTATTTATCAGATTTGAATGCATCTAGTACTAGAACATGTTTATATACATCCAAATCTAGACAAATTCGAGTCAAGTAATTTGAGGGAGTACAATAGAGTAGCAATTCAAACTTTTCGAGTTTCAAAATTTTCACTTCCTTCACAAACATCGGGGGGAAGGATATTCAATAGATCATGATTCGCAGTACTACTAGTACTACACGGTACAATGAGTAGTAACAAAACAAACTTTTTTTTTGACGATAGTACCAAAAGAAAGGACGTCCCAAAAGAAACTTCATTCAACCATTAAGGGGTTATTTTGTTCAGTGGCTATCTAGTGGATAACACGGGATATCCACTTTTTTTGGTTATCCAGTGTTTGGTTTGGATGGTGGAGGGGATATGGATAACCACTTTTGGCTCAAAAAGGTGGTTGGGCATATCCCTCAAAAAGAGCTGGATGAGCTCAACCACTTTTGGATAGCTCCTCTGAAGCATTTTCTTGTTCGTTCACCCTTCCTCTCGAGAGAAAATAACCATCTTTTCTTGCCTATGGGCTCGACACGAGGGCAGCCATAGCGTAGGATGTCGGGCAAAGCGGGTGTTCAAATACGCACGCGAGCGTAGGCCGCCGGGCAGAGTGGGCAGGCAGAAGGGGCGCAGGCAAGTAGGTTGACACTGGATCGATAGGGGTAAAAGGGTGGCGAGCTGCCGACGGTCGTGGACGCTGCTAGGGAAGTGGTGAGGCGGATGAAGAAGACAAGGTGAAAGACGAAAATGAAAAAAATAGTTGGGCCAATAGCTTTTGACTGGCTCTCCCTAACCACTTTTTATCCCACTTTACCAAACAAAAAAGACTACCCCTAACCAGATGGTTGGGGATATCCTCATCCCTAAATGACATCCTCTAAACCAAACAACCCCTAACATAATAGCACGAGTTTACATATAAAGGAATCATTGCTGTAGTAGTGCAGGTCCGGCGCCTCCTAGCACTAGTCCGCGCCGCCAGCGGCAGCTTGTGACATCGGCACCAACGCTAGCTCTAGCGACACAGCCAGCTCCTGACTCATCGGCACCTCGGGATAACGTGGCGTCATCCCTTGAGCCATCAGCGGCACCTCCGGATAAGGCGGCGGTACCTCCTGAGCCATCAGCGGCACCTGCGGATATGGCGGCGGTACCTCCGGAGCCATCGGCAGCTCCGGGAGGACACTGGGGATAAAGTTGCCGTTGTTGGGGAACCAGTCCGAGTAGTTGGTGAAAATGTTGGCGCCGGTGAACACCACCATCTCGCGGCCACAGGGGAAGGCCTGGCCGTAGAGGAGACGGGCGTCCCTAAAGTTGACGAACTTGACCTTCAACGTCCCGTCCGGATTGTCGTGGAGGCGATACATATTGTACTTGCGGCGACCGTACCCAACATCGAGGAAGGCACACACCAGCTGCCACTTTGTTCTCCGTCGGGAGAATGCCCAAATGCGCAGGGAATTGTCCTCCTGTGCAGCGATGTCGAGGTCTTTGCGCTCTGGTACGGCGGGCGGCAGCCGGAAGGTGGCCATGGATGATATATGAGGACGGAGATGGTTGCTGGAAGCGGGGGATTAGAGATGGATTGGTGGTGCAGGGAAGGGGAGAAGATAAATACGAAGGAGATGATCCGATATTAATGTGGCAGATTGCCGTAGCTTGGGGACAATCAATGTGGCTAATGAAGCCGATGCGTGTGGCAAATATCGATGATGATGACTAGGGTAAGCGATTGGATAGAATGCTGACTCTGCTTCCTGCACTCGATGGCCTAGTCATAATTTTATGGTGCGTCCAAGGCGACCGCGACCTCCCCATCTGTGGGCCCTACATAGATGATTGAGTTGATGGGTGAAAACAAATTGATAAACTGAGCTCTTTCCTACTCCCTCCGGTCCGAGATTTTCTATATCTATACCACTATATAGTACAACAGTTTTTGAATTTGGTTTTTTCCTTCAGTTCTAGAACCTTCCCAACATTGAGTAATCTAAGTTGTTGATGTACTATGTCCACTTTTGCATCTATGCCTGGCACTTGTTTAGGCGGGCAGCATCACAACAGTCACCTCTTCCTTCCCATGTAAGCTTCCGCGCAATGGAGTACAACCGTGCAGGCGCAACAGTGCAGAGAAGGTTGGGGCCCGTGGTGGTCCAGGCCAACTTTCCTTCTGTTTGCTTCGTGTTTCTGCCCAAAAATGAGCTATGGCTGGATGTTTTATTTCTCTTCCATATTAGGCTGCTCTTCATAGTGCTAAATAAGTTAGGCTAGTAAAACTTTCATATGTTACTACAGTACCTTCAAAGTGTACTGGGTGAAAACAAATATACAATGTTACTTTTTATAGATGTGGCTCTTTCATATTTTTTTGATCTTTACCTATTACAGATCATAATTTTATATAGTGATGATGTCATACTTTATTATTATGTGGGTCTCACGTGCCAACTTACTAATAAAAGGGTGGTGCACAAATACAAAGAGGCCGCTAATCTTGTCCAACTAAACCAGGAATTTGTAAATAATAAGGCCTGAAAATATATAAAAAGGTCCCTAGTATAGAAAGGAAAGGCGCAATCAGGTAGAGCTTCATTGATTATCAGCTGTGGTATATAAAAGAAGGGCACGGCTGGAGGCCGGATCAGAGAGTCCTCATTTCCCCCCACCCAAATCGCAATGCTTGGGACGATCACTCTGAAGATGGAAGCCACCGTTCTCAACTGTTCCTCCTGCTCCCAACCCCTCAAGCCCCGGCGGGTCTACAAGGTCTCTCCATTTATCCCGCGCGATCCATTGATTTTACTTTTGTCGGTTCATCTGTGCAGCTATTTTATTTTTCAAACTTCTGTTTCTACAGTGAGTGGATATTCATGTAGTCGACCACCGATGCGTCCGCAAAGCTTTCCACTCGATCCAAGTGCACAAGATCCAGTATGCCACCACCAAAGCTTTCCAGGAGCTGGTGCCGCTACCGGGCGAGCCGTCCTGCCGGCTCATCGTTGTTGGGGAGCAGGACGGCACCGTGTTCGTTTTGGTGATTGGCTCGGTAAGCACAGTCCCCCTCGTGTCTACGGTCTGTGTTAGGGCCACGATGGGCGACTTGCCGGTGTACAGGGTAAGGATGTGTGCGGAATTCTCGCTGCTGCTCTCCTGGACGGACGGTAGGAGGAGGACCGGTAGCATGACGGTGGAGCTCAACACGCCGAGCTCTGCTAAGCTAGGAGAAGTCGCGTTTGAGGACCTTACGTCTTACCTGGCGGCGCTGCCTCATTACCAGGTCGGTCCTGCTACCTCGAAGGTGATGTAAGCTCCTGTTAATTGGTTTAATTACAGAATGATCTTTTCCATACCAGGAATGGTGGATTTTGTAGTAGTAGTACTCTATATCTGTCCCAAGAAATAAGGCTCCCTTATTTTTGTTTTTTGTTTGACCAAGATTTACTCTAAATATATATAAAGAATATTGTTGGTACTCTACAAATTTAGCATCATTGGAAAGTTGTTTCAATACGAATTCAACGGAACAAATTTTACACATATAAGTAAATTTTAGTTGCTCCATTTATTCGGTCCAACTTTACTTTGGAGCACGTGTGCGCCTTATTCCTTGAAACGGAGGTACTAGATGAGTTTGTGGATGTACACTCCTAAGTATTTTTCATGAAGTCTTAACTTCCAATGGGTTGGATGGATCAGTGGATGTACTCTGCTGAGTAGTAAGCTAAATAGGATTAAGACTCTCTGTTTAGGAAGGCCAGAGGGCTAATTCGCAATACTACCAAGTAGATGAACTCTAATTAATTTATGCATGCACAACTAGTTTTACATGCATGAGACGCTAGATAAAAAAGGGGAACATCATGAGAGATGAAACAACATGCATTGGGAGATTGAGAGAAAATAGAGATATCTAAATTAATGAGTCACGGGAATTAAGACAATAAATAGAAAAGGTGTTATTATAATTTCTAACAATTTTAAAAAGCTCTCTGACCTAATAATCCCAAACAGAGGTAGGAGTACTGGTCAACATACATTCGGGAGTACTAGTATGTACTACTACTACTACTACTAGTAGTAGTACAATAGTGGAGTACGGTAGTAGTACTCCCCTCCGATTCATATTAATTGTCACTGGATTGGATGTACTCGTATCTAGCACTAAAACATGTCTAGATACATCCATTTTTTCGACAAGTAAATATAGACATTTTTGGAATAGTACTAGTTTGGTTGGAAGAAATCATATTTTTCCGTAGTAGGGACGTTGGTTTTTTGCTAGTAGTAGTACTAGTACATAGCAGGTAGTAGTAATATATATGTTTATACTATACTAACTCAACATACATTCGGACAATCGACAAATGTTCATCTTGCGGTTCTGCTGCTACAGTGCTACTAGCAGTTTTTCAGGTGCCCATTCACCCTCTGTCTTTCAGCAGTACTCCGGCTAAGCAGTATAAATGGAATTACTCAAAGAAAGTCTCTAGCACTATAAAATTATAATCTGTCGTGGCTGTTGATTGACAACACAATTCATTGAGGTGGGGTGGGCTGTTGGCATGTGCTATGATGCCTACTCCTATTATCACTCTGCGGTCAAAATAAAAGCAACAGTTGTGATTCCTTGCATTAATTGTTGCCTCCGCCCCTTGCATGCTTGCAGTATATACATGCATTAAATTTTGCGAGTAGTATAGTAAAAGTAGGAGTAGTACCAAGCAAGGATATACTGACATGCAAAGATATACTCGTAGGTCACATGGTGTACCATTCTGGGTCTTCGTCTTCTTCTTTGGTCTGCTTGCCCTTGCCCTTGCCCTTCTTCCTTAGTTCTTATTTTTGGTTGACCATTTCGAGAGTTTGTTGACCCCTCTCGAAGTTCACTATCCGCCTGTATACCTCGTAGGTCGCGTAGGCATCGAGGCTTGCATACTTGATTTGCTCTTCGGTCAGGGGCATGTTCCCCCACTGCTTGTGGTCCAAATCCTCCTTCTTCTTCATGACTTTGTAACGGATGTCTACGAGGGCCACCTCATAGTCAGCCAAAGAATCCTTCTCATTCATGGAGCCGGCAGGCTTCCACCTCTTATGGATGTCCACGAAGTTCATCACTGGTACTAGAGAAATCCTAAGCCCGATATGGCCGTTGCCGATGTGGGCGCCTGCAAAGGAAATGTTAGGCTTGGCGACGAGCTCTGCTAGCTTTGAGCATGGCTAGTCAGCCTTGCAGATCTGGTGTGGCATCCCGCAAAAACCACTACTAGAAAATCGTGGTGTTTTTTTTGAATTAAATCATCATGACCGCATGCTCATGTCATCATGCCACATTGCATTTGAGCATCGTCATCCTCATGCATAAGTTTGTCCAAAACTATTTTATAAAAGCCTATGTTTGTTTTCTTAATATCCCCCGTCTTTATTTCAAATTAAAAAAAACACTGGTCTTTTGTGGGTCTTTTGTTTATCAAAAAACTATTTACAAAATATTCTAAAATAAAAATAAAGAAATAAAAGTATTTTTAGGGGAGGCAGCCGGCTAGGCCCAAAAGGCCCAACCAGCCACCTACTACCCCGACACAACCCAAAAACAACCAAACCCTAGCCTAATTCCCTCACCCTGCCTACCACCTAGCCTCCCGCCGCCGCCAGCCTGCCTACACCAGCACCACACCCGACTGAGCTGATCCAACGAACACCACCTAACCTGGCCGCACCACCTCACCCCATCGGAATCGACACGACCGCGCCCACCCTTCGAACGCGTGATCTGGTCCAACCCCGACCGTCCATCCACCTGGACGCGCTCTGCCACGTGACACGCTCCCCACCTACCGCCCTGGACACGACCTCCCACGCGCGTCCCCGGCCCCACCACTCGACCCTGCTTGCCCCGCTCCCCTCTCGTGCCCCGAATCCCCCACCTACCCCCGCTCTCCTGGATCCCCGCGGCTCTCCCTCCCTGGCTCCTCTGTTCCCCGCCCCGTCGAGGATGCGCCGGCCGTCGGCCCGCCGTCCGCCGCCGCGACCTCTCCGCCTGCCTTCAGCCCCTCCTGTGTGTGCCCTCGTCCCCAGCGGAGTCCCCCACCTCGCTTTGATCCGGTGGCCGCCGCTGCGCCACTTGAGCCGAGCTCGTTGCAGAGCCACCGAGGCAGCACGGCCGTGACGCCGTGTCTCTGGCCGCCTCGCTCTCTGCCGGGCCTCTCCCTGCCTCACCGTCACGGATGCCAACTGTCGTTGTATTGGGAACGGCAGTACCTAAGAAGGTTAGATAGAGGTGTGGGGACTAGCAGGGAAGCTATCGACGGCGTCCGCAGGCGGGATTGGGCACAAGCCAGTGTAGCGGGACACAGGAAGTACCCAGGTTCGGAGCCCTCGTGGTGAGGTAAAACTCCTACTCCTGCATGTCTGACAGTATATGTGAGTATAATCGGGCTACAAGGGTGCTCCTTGAGCTGTATCTGAGCTAGCTAGCAGAGAGTCCGTGAGCTGATCATTTGGAGTACTACTTGTGCGTGTGAGTGAGGGAGTGATCGATGGGTGTGTTCCCTGTGAATGAATGAATGAGATTGAGTCCCTCCTTTTCCTTATAAAGATGCGCCAAGGGACATAGTGGGACCACTTGCCTAACTATACTATTGCATATGTCATGGGTGAGGTACTGCATAGTGTCCACTATTTGCTACATCATCTGATAAATTAGTATGGGCTTTTGTCTTGTCGGTCTTGTCAAGTACTTGGTATTTGCTAGTCTTCTGGCTTGAGGCAGGAGCATCCAATGCTGGGGCGATTGAAGGAGCAGCAGCTGGTCGATCCGGCTGGGATCGACCCAACCAATCCAGGAGCGAGCGCCAGGCCAGGGGCGTGGCGAACGGGAGCTCCTCTCCCGCTGGGAAGCAGCGACGACCCGAAGAGAGCCCAACCGGAAGAAGGAGCCGGGCGGAGGCCCAGTCGGGCGGCGTTGTAGGCGGGGCGCGGTAGGGGAGGCCGAATGCTCCAGCCGGGCAAGATGGAGGCGGCCCAGCCGGGCAGGCGACGCAGACTGGCACGGGGAGCAGGCCCAGGACCGGCTGGCGGCCCAGCCGGAGGAAGTAGCAGGAGGCCTAGCCGGGCGACGCAGAGGTGGCCCGCTTGGGCGAGTGGCGGGGAAGCCCAGCCGCTAGGAGGGTGAGCCAGATGGCCCAGCCAGAAGTAGATGGTGGCGCGGTGGTGGGCCGGCTAGGAGGCTCCAGCCGGCCCAGGATGTCTTCTGCTGCTTTTTCTTTATTCATTTGCCTGTTTTTTGCCTTTTTTTACCCGTCTTGAGTGCTTCTTTGGGGTACCCAGGGATAATCCCCCCGACACCCTGCGCCGGATCCTGGCCCCGCCATGGCGCCGTCCCACCTCACCGAGTACGCCGCCATCTGCCTCGAGCCCGCCTACGGTCGCCCTCCGTGCTCGCCAACGACCTCCGGCCGTCGCCTCGGGTCGAGCTCCTCGCAGAACTGCCCGAGCCTCTTTGTTACGCCTCTCCACCGCCGTGCGCCTGGGACCTCAAGCTCAGCGCCGCCGGTTCCGTCCCCAATCACATCGTCATCCTTGACACCGCTGCGAACTCTCCACTGCTATGCTCTGTGGGCCCGAGCCCCGCGCGCCCGGCCACTGCCGAGCCGCTCGTCCGTGTCCCGCCCCTGCACTCTCTCCGGTGGTCGATGCTAGTTCGAATATCTCCAAGAGCATGTGTACGCTCTGCCTCTTGGGACTCCATGCATGAGAAGACATCTTGGAAATAGTGAAGACGTGGCGCCGGGCAGCGTTCTCTAGGATACTTCGATCGGCTGCCGGTCTACTGTAGATACCTCCTGGAGTACAAGTTAGATGAAGACCGTGGGCATCAAGTTCTCCTTCCCGGGTTGAATGAACCATCCCGACACTGGAGCTAAGTACATCGTCAACAACCGAGGCCGGAACCCCATGATCTCCTACCCGGATCCGAAGACCAAACTCAAACCACATCGAACCCCAAGATCGCCGAGTCCCCTATGTATGACCTATATCTGAGACCCCTATTTTGTATAATATGACATCTATCTGTCGCATCTTAAATTGTTCATGCATGCATATCTGTCTATGGTTTCGGGGCATTATGCCGATTCACCTCATAATTAAATATGGAGTCTTTATGCGGGATATCTTTGTCTTATTCCGGACTCCATTTAAATTGGTGTAGCGAACCGATGCCCTGATTCACCTTGTTAATTCAACATTTAAATTGCGGGTTAGTTAAATAACTTGAACCCTCTAATTAATTGTCGGGACCCCGGTTCCGCTTAATACTGCCTAATTGCACCGCATCTGTGCCATGCCATGCATCATATCATAAGCATGCCGGATCTTCTGCCATAGTAGTAAATATTGCACCGGGTGTTTCTTGTAGTGTTTGCTTCTTCGTGGATTAGGCCGGTGAGTTGATGTGAGTATCGACAAATTCTTCGGATATGATCCTTCAGCAGTGTTTCCTAGGCGAGCATCTCTCCCCCTTCTACCTATTTTGCATTTATAGTCTTTATTTCCTCCTGTTGATCTATTGCTATCTGTGTCGCGATGCTTTAGTTTCCATACACCAGTTATATCCCGTGCAGCCTATATATTGCCTTGGACACCTCCTATTACCTGTGTTTGGTAGATAGCTGGCCTTGCGAGTCATAGTTACTTGCTCAGGTGCGATCTCGTGTTGTCAAGTACCACAGTTGTTGGAATGCTTGCAGATGTTGATGGTGGAGATGATCATGACTTTAAATACAACTATTAAAATGCTAGATATAACTAATGCAGAGGCATCGGTGGGCAATAGATGTTATTTGGTTCCTCCACGCTCACTTGTGTCCCGTAGGACCCCGAGTACTTGATACCTGTTCCTTGACTATTCGCACTATCCACATCCAGGAGGCCTTATGGACCCCCCTGAGCCAGAGCTTGATTCATTTCTATTTCTTGGGGCCACAAAGTAGTTTGGGGCTTTATTACTATCCTGTACTTATGCCATGCTTTACTGCTTTATTTAAGATTGTGCGTGGAGCACCTGTACTATTTTGGATCACGGCACGATTTCGCGGTATCGACAAGCCCAGTCACACTTTCGGGTTCCCAGTCGTTTACAGTCGTTCTCGCAAACCCTAGGTCCGTTCCGGAGCCGGCCAACTTCGTTGCGGGTAGCTTAGTGGGGTGGCCCCCTGAAATATTTTATGAATCATGTGATTGCTTTGTCGTGAAGGCCTCCTTGGGCTTTGAGTTGGTTTTTCCGAGGTTGATCGAGTGTGTGTTGCTATTTGTGCACCCCTGCAGGGTAAAACTTTCTGAAAGCCGTGTCCGCGGTTATGGACGACTTGGAGCACAGTATCTCGATCATAGACAAGCATAACTAAAGTAGTGTTATAAATTTGACTTAATATGTGACTAGTAATTCAGCTTCACTACAATGGAATAGATAATAAAAATGCCAACAACTGCTGGATCTGTGTCATACTATACCTGCCTAGTAAGTATTGCAACTCCAATGGAATGTGATAAAAGTGTTAACAACTGTTGGGTTTTGGGATTCCTCAGGACAATTATATATGACTAGTAAATGTTCCAACTACAACGGAATGTTAATTAAACTGCCCACTACTTATGCTTCAGGATGACTCATTCTATCTATATCTGATTAGAAAGTGCTGCAACTATAACAGAATGAGTAAAACTGTCCACTGTGTGAGTTCCTCGGTTTGACTTCCTCGTTTGGTCTCAAGGGGGAAATGCCAGGACGGGTATGTTTGGTGTTAGTATCAGGTTGGATCCGGATAGGTCTTTCTTATCCCTCTCTGATAACCGCCAGTTGTATCGAGTCTCTATAGGTTGTTTAGTGCCACTGCGCTGCCGCTTCAGCCCACCAAACCTATGTACGCGAGAGCCGCCGAATTCTAGCCTCGCCGTGTACTGGCCTCAGTACTGATGCTCCTCTTTTTTCCTTTGCCCTTTGTCGGCACCCCCTTTTGTTTTAGCAGGTTTGCGATCGACGCCGTTAGCAGGGTTACCCTTCCGGCTTGGCCTTGGCAGGGTTATGGACGCCATTGGTTATTCTTCAGGGCTCTTAGCCCAATTTGCATCTTGTCCGTACTCGGACGCTGTATCATTTTCAAGGTGATTTGGATCTTTGTATTGTATATCTGCATTCTTGAATCTTGGAGTCGTGTTGTATATATATATTTGTTCTGTGGGTTCCATCGAGGACTGTTGTGTAATGGTATTACTTCGTTTTCCACCCGCACGAAAGTGCCTGGTGGGCGTCCTTGAATCGTTTCTATGCTGGTTTGGCGGAAAGGGGCTAAAACTTGCATAGGGCCGATTTGAGGGTGTTACAGAGTGGTATCAGAGCCCAGCAGTTACGATACCCCTTTTATCTAGCCTATAGGATAACCTAGCTGACGGCCGAAGTAGAGTGTCAAAACTATTTTGGAAAAATCGGTTGGATAGATCTGATTAGGTCTGTTTTACTCCTTACCCCTCTGCTATTCTCCTCTTACCTCTACGTGTTTTAAATCTGCTCTCTTACCTTTCTTCAAGTCCAGGAATTCTCGTGGTTGGGTTTCCGTTGTACCTTCAGGGTTTCGCTTCCTCCCTCTGATAACGGTGGAGCTACAATCATCAATCTGCATCCCGTTTGTTGTACCTTCATCCATTCTTTTGTCCTTGAACCCTTTATCCGTATGTGCCCCTTGACAGATATATGTATCGTTGGAAAGCATATGAGAAGGATGAGCATTGGTGAAGTTGGAGTATACCTTGAGCATGTGTTGTTCATGCCAATGGAACCATCGCAAAACCTGATCATTGTGTCTTTTCGTATGATGTTTCTTTGTATCTTCCGGTGGTCCCCAATGCGACGACATCATCTATGCCAGATCCGATGAAGATCCTGCATTACCCCTCTTGTTTCGAACACCGGTTGGGAAGATCTTCAGTCTAAATCCCGAGAGTTGGTTGCACGATTCTGTGATTCATTTACAGAAGGATGCTTTGAGTACGAGATGGACTGATCACCCTACCGCCTCTCACTGTGCACTTTTGTACATCGAATCGGTGGATCAAGCAATTTCGCTCCGTCCACGGAAGTAAAAGGTGGCCTTATCTCTTAATACCTTTACCTTCGCCCTTTGTTCCCGGAGTGTTCTCTCGACGATCACGGACCATGACCTCTTGTTAGTGGTGTCGCGAGGATCTACATGAAGCGAGAAGATTCAGATCGCCGACCTTCTTCCCGGTACCATGAGGCGGATCTCGAGGGCGAGATCCATTGTTATTGGTGTTGAATTTTGGCATCCCGCAAAACCACTACTAGAAAATCGCGGTGTTTTTCTGAATTGCATCATCATGACCACATGCTCATGTCATCATGCCACATTGCATTTGAGCATCGTCATCCTCATGCATAAGTTTGTCTAAAACTATTTTATAAAAGCCTATGTTTGTTTTCTTAATATCCCCCGTCTTTATTTCAAATTTAAAAAAACCTGGTCTTTTGTGGGTCTTTTGTTTGTCTAAAAACTATTTACAAAATATTCTAAAATAAAAATAAAGAAATAAAAGTATTTTTAGGGGAGGCAGCCGGCCAGGCCCAAAAGGCCCAACCAGCCACCTACTACCTCGACCCAACCCAAAAATAACCAAACCCTAGACTAATTCCCTCACCCCGCCTACCACCCAGCCTCCCGCCGCTGCCAGCCTGCCTACACCAGCACCACACCCGACCGAGCTGATCCAACGAACACCACCTAACCTGGCCGCACCACCTCACCCCATCGCATTCGACACGACCGCGCCCACCCTTCAAATGCGCGATCTGGTCCAACCCCGACCGTCCCCCCACCTGGACGCGCTCCGCCATGCGACACGCTCCCCACCTACCGCCCGGGACACGCCCTCCCACGCGCGTCCCCGGCCCCACCACTTGGCCCCACTCGCCCCGCACCCCTCTGTGTCATACTATACCTGCCTAGTAAGTATTGCAACTCCAATGGAATGTGATAAAAGTGTCAACAACTGTTGGGTTTTGGGATTCCTCAGGACAATTATATCTGACTAGTAAATGTTCCAACTACAACGGAATGTTAATTAAACTGCCCACTACTTATGGTTCAGGATGACTCATTCTATCTATATCTGATTAGTAATTGCTGCAACTATAACAGAATGAGTAAAACTGTCCACTGTGTGAGTGCCTTGGTTTGACTTCCTCGTTTGGTCTCGAGGGGGAAATGCCAGGACGGGTATGTTTGGTGTTAGTATTAGGTTGGATCCGGTTAGGTATTTCTTATCCCTCTCTAATAACCGCTAGTTGTATCGAGTCTCTATAGGTTGTTTAGTGCCGCTGCGCTGCCGCTTCAGCCCACCATACCTATGTAGGCGAGAGCTGCCGAATTCTAGCCTCGCCGTGTAGTGGCCTCAATACTGACGCTCCTCTTTTTGCTTTGCCCTTTGTCGGCACCCCCTTTTGTTTTAGCAGGTTTGCGATCGACGTTGTTAGTAGGGTTACCCTTCTGGCTTGGCCTGGTGTAGCATCCCATCTGTCTAACATATGTAATGCTACACGGTCTAGTAATATAATTGCTACTTCCTACATATAATTGGTGCATCATAATTATATCATGCCACCTTGCATTTGAGCATCATATAAAACTCTTTCCATCTGGTTCTTCTCTCATATGCATTAGTAATTGTATTTGGTTCTTGATAAATGCTTGATGCCCAAGTTGAGTTGGGGGCATATATTTTATTCAACTCCATCACCTTTCTTTGTCACCACCTTATAATTCCACCATCCTAATTAACTATGAGCTTTTACTTTCTTTTGGCATTTAATCTAGCTCATGTGGGTTGGGATGGATCCAATTCTATTTTCCTTTAGCTTGGCCTTAATCCATATTTTGGAATGCATGTGCATAAATGCCATGATCATTGTTTTGTTTTCACAAGATAAAAACATGGCATTTAATGCCCATGCATGGGCCATGCAAATCACCACCATTCTATTCTTTTCGGATTTACTTGGATTTTTGGGTGGAGCATGGTTCTTTTTGAATCCCTTCATGTTGAATCTATTCTTTGCTCTCACCCCAACACCCTTCTCATCTTGATCTTTGTTCTTGTCAGGTGCATCAAGACCTCATCTCCACCCCAACTTATTTCCACCTTTTACTTGATCTTGTTTTTGGATCATGTTAAAACCCTCACACCACCTTTTCTCTCATCTCACTCTCCTTAACCATCATCACACCCCTCCACCTTTGCTTGATCTAGTTGCCATGTGGAGGAAATCCTAAAAACCCTAATCAAACCCTAAACCCTAGCCTCTCCCTCTAATCCCTCTCTCTCTCTAAACCCTAGCCTAATCCACCCCATGCCAAGCTACCACCTCTAATCTTCTAGCTTCGGCTACCCCCAAACCTGGCCCTAGCTAACCCTCTCAAACCCTAACCACCCCTAAACTAACCAAGCCCCAAGCCTAGCTCCATGCCGAGCACGCCCTAGCTAACCCGAGCCTCTCCCTGCTCTCTCTCTTTCTCTCTGCCAGCCAGGCCTCTCACCCGGTCCAGCCCCCTCCTTGGTCCCACCGTGCAGTCCCTGGCTACCCCTCCTATGCCTTGGCCGCGCCGTGCCCCAGCACGTGAGGGAGAAAGAAGAAAAGGTGGCTGAGCCACCTTTTCCCTTAACCCGAGCCCCCACGGCACCTCTCCCTCGCCCCTCCTTCTTATCCTCCACTGACGCCTCTGTCGTGCCCCAGTACCTCTCCCCTGGCCTCTGCGCCAACCCTCTCCTCCCTAACTACTCCTGCTCCGCTTCTTCTCCAACTCCGGCCGCCACTCTCGGCTTCGGCTTCCACCTGTAGATCGAGGAGGCGGGCGTGGCGCCATGGTTGTCGGTGAGGACTAGGGCTACCTTCCGCGTCGCCCCGAGAATAGCAGCGAGGAGGAGAAGCCCTAGACCTACCGCAGATCCGTGACGCCGACGAGCAAACCCTAATCGTCGGCCGTCTGCTTCGCCGACGATCCCCTGCATCTCAAGCCGTTCCGCCACCACCGACCCACTCCCTATGAGCGCCCGTCCCTCCCAGACACCTCCGTTTGCCAATCTGCTTCCTGGTCACGCCACGCGATCCGTCGAACGCTCTCGGTGCACCACGCTCGTGTTCGCCACCCCGACGATGCGCTGCAGATACTACACCTAGCCGCGCAGCAGAAGCACATCACCAACCCCCCTAGCCGCAGTGGCTACCGCCTCCGCGCGCGTGCCCCAGGTCACCGGTTCGATCCCCCGCGCCGCGCTCTGTCCCCTGTTGCGCACAGATAGGTTGAGAGCGAATTCAGAGAAGATCCACAGTACCAGTTGGGTACTTTACAAATACCCCCCCCCCCCCCCCCCCGCCACAATCTTTTTCCTTAACCCGCGGTACCCCAGGTCCCACCAGGCAGTCTCTATGGTCTTCTTACAAAAAGGCTCCCCGCATTTTTGCATCCTCAACCCGCACACCAACCGGACCCACCTGTCAGCCGCAGTGGCAAACCCCCTCACCCCCGCTGGCGCGTGGGCCCGTTCTAGCATCGGGCCGCCTGTCATTTGCTGCGGCTAGCCTTCCGCGCTGTAAGAAAAGCCTGGCGCGCGCAGCTGCGCCAGTGCAGCTCAGGTCCCACCTGTCTGTGACTGGGGCTAAATCTGCTTGGGTGTAAAAAGTCTATCTGTTTTCCTGTGTAAATAAAAACAATTTCAGAAAATGTTTTAATATGAATTTAAATCTGTTTTTCATAACTTTTAAATTATAAATCCAAATAATACAAATGATATATGTTTTGGAATCAGAAAAATAAGAGGAATTCAAATATGCCATTCAAAATATTACTTGAGCTTTTAAATTTTCGAGATGATTAAAATTACAATGAAATGCCCTTTTCTTAATTAATTAATAACTTTATTTCTACAACTCCAAATTCGACAAATAATATGTCTAAATCGATCAGCGCGATGAGCCCGTTCTATCTATGCATTCCATGTTCTGAATTGAAGCATACATCATGTCATTATTAAAAATCAAAACTGTTTATGGCAATAAAACTTGAATAAATAAATAATAGAATGAATTATTCTTGTCCCCACACCTCACCGTTGCCATGCTACATTATTGCCATGTAAATTGTGCATCATTCATCATGGCATGCTTGTTTGCTTGTCGCGTTTTATTCATATGCTTGTGCACTTTATTTATGTTGGCCCTTGTTTGTTTGGTTCTTCTACGAATAGACGCCCAGCAGGAGAATTATCAGGAATCACAGGAGTTCTACCCAGATCAATCTCTCGCTTCAACTGAGCTACCAGGCAAGCACTACCACATGCTTGCATACATATAGTACCTATTGCCTCTATCTTATTCTTGCATCATTGAGTCACGATTGCATTAAATTGAATCCCAAGTACTGCATAGCCTTTACTTTTAAACCCCATCGAAGCTTGTTCCTCCATCCCATGAGCCATTACTGCAGGAGTTGTTTGAGCCATGCGAGTCATAGAATAGCATGTGTAGGGTATGTGAGTGTCTGATGGATAACGAGGTACCTAAACAACTTAACCTGGTTAGTACTAGGATAACTAATTATAGAGGCATCGGTGAGCAATATCTGCTATTTAGTTTTCATGCTCACTTGTGTCCCGTAGGACCCCGAGTACTTGATTCCTGTTCCTTGACTATTCGCACTATCCACATCCGGGAGGCCTTATGGACCCCCCTGAGCCAGAGCTTGATTCATTTCTATTTCTTGGGGCCACAATTAGTTTGGGATTTTATTACTATCATGTACTTATGCCATGTTACTGTTTATTTACGATTGTGCATGGAGCACATGTACTATTTTGGATCGTGACATGTTTTCGCTATATCGACAAGCCCAGTCACACTTTCGGGTTCCCGGTCGTTTACCGCCGTCCACACAAACCTTGAGTCCGTCTCGGAGTCAGCTAGCTTCGTTGCGGGTAGCTTAATGGGGTGGCCCCCTGAAATATTTCGGAATCCTGTGATCGCTTTGTCGCGAATGCCTCGTTGGGTTTTGAGTTGGTTTTTCTGAGGTTGATCGAGTGTGTGTTGCTATTTGTGCACCCCTGCAGGGTAAATCTTTCTGAAAGCCGTCTCCACGGTTATGGAAGACTTGGAGCACAGTTTCTCGATCATAGACAAGTATAACTAAAGTACCGCTTTTAATCTGACTAAGTACCTGATTAGTAAATAGTGAAATACTCATGGAAAGGTTAATAAAACTACCGACGGGTGGGTTGTTCGTCCGCTTTCTCGTTGGTAAGAGAGAAGGAGGATGGATCTGTTAATTATACCATTATAACTGTTGTTTCTAATTAACGTACATCCCTCTATCATTGGTTAGGCGGATGGTTAGCGAGTATCTATAGACTTGTTAGTTTTTATCTTTTGCTGCAATTGCGTCACCCCAGGTATATGTCCCCTTTAGAGGCATAAAGACTTGCTGAGTACCCCTAGGGTCTCACACGATAAATTGTTTGATTCAGATGAACAAGTGTACTCGCAAGAGGGATACTGGATGGAGGAGACAGATGATGTTGGCAACGATCACTCGGTGTAGAGATTCTGGGAATGGGGATCCGTGAGATCTGTGGGCGGGATATGTTTATTTATGTGGCATCTTATGCCAATTTGCTTCTTATCCGTACTCGGACCTTGTTTTCCGCTTCCGCCTGATACTCTGATGTTTGATGTATGAGGAGCTATCCTAAAATATTATCTCTATCTAGGATATTTGGATCTTGCCGTATGGCGTTGCAATATTTCTATTTCTTTTAGATGGAATGGCTCTGTGAACAGTTGTATGGTGGCTTGCATACATACTCACTTGTGTATGTAGTGTATCCCTTCGCCTGCCGATTACGCCGCTCGTTCTTGTCCCGATGTTCTGAAAGGGGTTAGGACGGCCGAAAGGTCTACCTGTGAGTGGCCCCTGGGCCCGACTGTACTATTTTAACCACTCTCGCTCATCCAGGCATGCAACTAAGAGCGTAATTCACCGAGGTAGTTACAATTGGTATCAGAGCCATCCCGCCCTTCAGGGTCTCAGCCAAATGGTCGTTGTCAGTCTAGCAAATATTTTTGGTAGTTATGTATACTAGGGAAAAACAAAACGTGAGAGTAGGACTGCTTCCATTTTTCTTCTTACCCACCCACCCACCCTTTTTCTGGTAAGGAAGTGTAACGTTTTCAATCCTCTTCTAAAATTCAAACTAGGATTCACGTGTTCGGGGTTCCGTAGTACCATAGGTTGTGTGTGTGTGTGTGTGAATTCCTTGTTTATCTGTTGCATCCAACATGTTATCTCTATCTGCCTTTTTGTTATCAACTGTTGGTACATTCCATACCGACAGGCCCTTGGTAAACCGACGCGATCTATCTGATTCGTTGTATACCGGTGTGATCTGTCTTACTCTTTGTTATCCGATGTTATCTTGTTTGGGGTATTCGTTTCCGTAGTTACTAATCTTTAGGGTCATCTTAAGAAGAAGGTGTTGGGATATGTGTTTTACTGATTCATGTGCGGAGTAATGATTTGAGTGTGGGATGGAGTCGCGACCATACCACTACTCTTATCATTCGCTCTTGTATATTGAATTGGTAGAGTTACTAATCTTGATTCGTTAAGTGGTTTTGCGAATATAGTGGTATTTTTAATGCCGAAATTTGCGGAATTTTTTTCTTGTTAGCTTGTGTACCACACTCCTTGTTCAGTTGTGTGCGATATGCTTAATATCTTCTAGGTGCTTTGAACTTTGTTGATATTTTAATATCATCTTAGTGAATTGTATCCTTTAATCTTGGTTAATTCCATTTTGGTACTATTTTGGATTATTATTATTCTCCACTATAGTACTAACTTGTGTTTTATATCAACCACAGGATGGCACCACCACGCCGTTCTGAGGAGGACATACCACCTGAACTGGGGGCTGCTTTGGCAAGTATTGCTAATGCCTTGGGAACAATGCAGCAGAACCAGCAACGCTTCGAAGAAAGCGTGAGGAGGAATGAGTTTGTTCCGCTACCTCCACCTCCCAAGCGAGGAGACATCAAGAGTTTTCTGAAGTTCAACCCACGCCAATTTGAGGTGTCTGATCAGCCACTTGATGCGGATGATTGGCTGCGTGAAATGTCAAGGTTGCTGATGACTGCGGATGTTCCTGAGCAAGAATGGGTAAAATGTGCCACGCACCTTCTGAAGGGAGATGCAGCTCTGTGGTGGGAAAATTACCTCAAGGCAGACCACTCTGGTTTTCAGCCTACTTGGGAGCAATTCACTACGGCTTTCAAAGAGCAATATCTGTCCGAGATTGTCATGGAAAGGATGAAGGAAGTGTTTCTCAACCTCAAGTAGGGCAATGACAATGTCAATACCTACATCAGAAACTTCATGAACCTTTCTCGGTATGGTGGCGATGAGATCTCTGATAACAAGAAGAAACAAAATAGGTTCAGGCAAGGGCTCAATGCATCAATCAAATATGCAATCACTCATGCAAGGCCGGGGTCTTTTCTAGAACTCCAACATATAGCTCTGCAGGAAGAAGCAAGTAGGCAAGTGTTTGAGGAGTCAAAGAAACACAGCCGCCATGCAGCAAGCTCTTCAGCTATGACAGCTCCTTCTAAGCGCCGCGTGTGGGTTCCTAACACTCCACCGTCGCTCTCAGCTCCACCAAGACTGTCAAGCTACGCGGCAAGGCCACCAAACTCCTTCACCGCGGCTCCTAGGGGCTACAACCACAACTACCCTGGAGCACCTGGTGGAGTCCCTGGCTACGCTGCTCCACGTCCACCTGGTGCTCGCTACACTTGTGGAAACACTAGGCATCAGCACTGGAATTGTCCTATGAAAAACAAAGCTCTTCCTCCACCACCTCCAAGACCTGCGGCAAGTTCTGCTATGGTTCGCGCACCTCCACCTCGGGCTCTCAACATCAACACCAAGCCCGGGTCTACGGTTGCTCGTGCCAACTGTGTCAACGCCGCTCAAGCTGAGCATGCACCTGGAGTTGTGATGGGTATGCTTCATGTTAACTCAGTCCCTGCACGAGTTTTGTTTGATTCTGGTGCTTCGCATTCTTTTGTTTCTCACAAGTTTGCGCATGAGCATGATCTGGCTATGGTTCCCTTATTGCATCGTCTTGTGGTACAATCTCCTGGGTCAAACATGAGGGCTGCTCATATCAGCCATGGCAATCAAATTGAGATTGGTGGCTCTTTGTTTCCGGCTTCCTTAATTATTCTGGGCAATTCTGACATTGATGTTATCTTTGGCATGGATTGGTTAACAGCAAATGCAGCTGTGATTGATTGTGCTAAACGCTCAGTTTCTCTGAAAATTCCTGAAGGCCATATAGTCTATTCTCCAAGTCTGACTCCTGTAATTCAGCTTTTCTCTTTGGCAGCTCTGAATGATGATGCTATGGAAGCTATTCAGAGTGTTCCGGTGGTCTATGAGTTCCTAGATGTCTTTCCTGAAGAGTTGCCAGGTATGCCTCCAGATCGTGAGGTCGAGTTTGTGATTGAACTTGAACCTGGAACCGCTCCTATCTCCAAGCGGCCTTATAAAATGGGTCCTGCTGAGTTGGCTGAACTCAAATGTCAGCTTGATGAACAAGAGAAGTTGGGTTTCATTCAACACAGTACTTCTTCTTAGGGTAGCCCAACCATCTTTGTGAAGAAGCGAGACAAGACTGATAGACTTTGTGTTGACTATCGGGCTCTCAATGCTAAAACCATCAAGAATAAATATCCCCTTCCGCGGATTAATGATCTCTTCGATCAGCTAGCTGGAGCTGTGGTATTCTCTAAACTTGACTTGGGAAGTGGATATCATCAAATCAAGATTTGCAAGGAAGATGTTCCCAAAATAGCTTTCACCACCCGCTATGGCCTGTATGAGTACACGGTCATGTCTTTCAGTCTCACCAACGCACCGGCCACCTTCTCGAGGCTTATGAACTCGGTTTTCATGGAGTATCTTGATAAGTTCGTTGTGGTCTATCTAGATGACATTCTAGTCTATTCTAAGTCAAAGGAAGAACATGAAGAACACCTTCGGTGTGTCCTAAACAAGCTTCGTGAGAACCGCATGTATGCAAAGTTCTCCAAGTGTGAGTTCTGGCTGCCTCAAGTCACCTATCTTGGTCACATCATCTCTGCAAAGGGCATTGCCGTCAACCCAGAAACTATTAAGACAATTGTTGACTGGCTTCCACCCATAAATGTCAAAGAAGTCCGGAGTTTCCTTGGTTTGGCTAGTTACTGTTGTCGCTTCGTTCAGAACTTCTCGAAGATTGCGAAGCCTCTTACCGATCTCCTCAAGAAAGGCAAGAAATACCTTTGGACTCCTGCATGTCAAGCAAGCTTTGAAACACTCAAAGAGACGCTCACTTCCACACCAGTCTTGATTCCTCCAGATACATCAAAGCCTTTCCAGATATTCTGTGACGCCTCCTTGCAAGGATTGGGTGCGGTCCTTATGCAAGAAAAACAAGTTGTTGCTTATGACTCTCGACAGTTGAAGACGCATGAGATCAACTATCCTACACATGACCTCGAACTCGCAGCAGTTGTCTTTGCTTTGAAAGTATGGAGGCATTACTTGCTTGGCAACCGTTGTGAGATCTTTTCTGATCACAAGAGTCTGAAGTATATCTTCACACAGCCTGATCTCAACCTTCGTCAGAGGAGGTGGATTGAAGCAATTAATGATTTCGATTTGACCATCAACTACACTCCGGGCAAAGCTAATGTCATGGCCGATGCTCTCAGCCGAAAAGCTTATGTCAACAACCTCATGGTGAAAGAACAACAGACTCTCTTGTGCGAGGAATTCCGCAAGCTCAACCTTGAAATTGTGGATCAAGGGTATCTTCTGAACCTTCTGGCAACACCTCGCTTGGAAGAAAAAGTTCGCTCCATTCAACTTGTTGATCCTTACACTAAAAAGATCATCTCCAACATTCAGCTTCCGAAGTATGAGTCCTTCCACGTCGACGACCAAGGTGCTCTTTTCTTTGAACACCGGATGTTTGTTCCGAACTACCCGGGTTTAAGAGAGCAAGTTCTTAAGGAGGCACATGATTCTGTTCTTTCTATCCACCCTGGCAGCACTAAGATGTACATGGACTTGAAAACACAATATTGGTGGCCTGGGTTGAAACAATGTTGTGCCAAGTATGTCTCCGAGTGTGATGTCTGCCGCAGAGTTAAAGCAGTCCATCAGAAACCTTCCGGTCTTCTACAGCCATTGAAGCCTCCGGAATGGAAATGGGAGAAAGTAGAGATGGATTTCATAACTGGTTTTCCAAGGTCGCAGAAGGGCAACAATGCAATCTTTGTTGTCATCGATAGGCTTTCTAAAGTGGCTCACTTCTTTCCTGTCAAGGAAACAATTTCTGCAATTCAGTTGGCTAAGCTCTATATCAACAGAATTGTCTCTCTGTATGGGGTTCCTCTTGAGATCAGTTCAGACCGTGGAAGCATCTTCACTTCCAAGTTCTGGGGAAGTTTCCAAAATGCTTTGGGAACAAAATTGAACTTCAGCACAGCTTACCACCCTCAGTCGCAAGGACAAGTTGAAAGGATCAATCAGATTCTGGAATATATGCTCCGTGCGTGCGTCTCTTTCGGCATGAGGTGGGAAGAATGTCTTCCTTATGCTGAATTCTCTTACAACAACAGCTTCCAGAAAAGTCTAAAGATGGCACCATTTGAGGTTCTCTATGGTCGCAAATGCAGAACTCCGATTGGTTGCTCGGGCGCAGGTGAAAGAACTTTGTTTGGTCCCGATATTGTAACTCAAGCGGAGGAGAAGGTTCACATCATTCTTGAAAACCTGAAGATTTCTCAAAGTCGCTAGAGGAGCAATTATGGCAGAAAGCACACGGACATGGAGTATGTCCCGGGTGATCTCGTTTACCTTCGTGTCACTCCCATGAGAGGCACGCACCGCTTTGGTATCAAAGGAAAGCTGGCTCCTAGATACATCGGTCCTTTCAAAATTCGTGGAAGAAGAGGAGAAGTTGCTTATGCTCTTGAGCTCCCTGAAAAACTCAAGGTCCATGATGTTTTCCATATCTCTCAACTCAAGAAGTGCTTCAAGGATCCCGGCAGGACCATGGACCATGAAATCATCAATCTCCAAGAAGATCTGTCTTATCAAGAACACCCCATAAAAATTCTAGAAGTCATAGAAAGAATGACTCACAACAAGTCCATCAAGTTCTGCAAGGTGCAGTGGTCGCACCATTCCGTTGATGAAGCCACTTGGGAACGCGAGGATGAGCTCTATGCCAAGTATCCTACCCTCTCCGTGTCTTCTTCTTCCTAGAATCTCGGGGCGAGATTCCTGTTTAGTGGGGGAGAGTTGTAGCATCCCATATGTCTAACATATGTAATGCTACATGGTCTAGTAATATAATTGCTACTTCCTACATATAATTGTTGCATTATAATTATATCATGCTCATGTCATCATGCCACCTTGCATTTGAGCATCATATAAAACCCTTTCCATCTGGTTCTTCTCTCATATGCATTAGTAATTGTATTTGGCTCTTGATATATTGTATTTGGTTCTTGATAAATGGTTGATGCCCAAGTTGAGTTGGGGGCATATCTTTTATTCAACTCCATCACCTTTCTTTGTCACCACCTTATAATTCCACCATCCTAATTAACCATGAGCTTTTACTTTCTTTTGGCATTTAATCTAGCTCATGTGGGTTGGGATGGATCCAATTCTATTTTCCATTAGCTTGGCCTTAATCCATATTTTGGAATGCATGTGCATAAATGCCATGATCAGTGTTTTGTTTTCACAAGTTAAAACATGGCATTTAATGCCCATGCATGGGCCATGCAAATCACCACCATTCTATTATTTTGGGATTTACTTGGATTTTTGGGTGGAGCATGGTTCTTTGTGAATCCCTTCATGTTGAATCTATTCTTTGCTCTCACACCAACACCCTCCTCATCTTGATCTTTGTTCTTGTCAGTGCATCAAGACCTCATCTCCACCCCAACTTCTTTCCACCTTTTACTTGATCTTGTTTTTTGGATCATGTTAAAACCCTCACACCACCTTTTCTCTCATCTCACTCTCCTTAACCATCATCACACCCCTCCACCTTTGCTTGATCTAGTTGGCATGTGGAGAAAATCCTAAAAACCCTAATCAAACCCTAAACCCTAGCCCCTCCCTCTAATCCCTCTCTCTCTAAACCCTAGCCTAATCCACCCCATGCCGAGCTACCACCTCTAATCTTCTAGCTTCAGCTACCCCCAAACCTGGCCCTAGCTGACCCTCTCAAACCCTAACCACCCCTAAACTAACCAAGCCCCAACCCTAGCTCCATGCCGAGCACGCCCAAGCTAACCCGAGCCTCTCCCTTCTCTCTCTCTTTCTCTCTGCTAGCCAGGCTCCTCACCCGGTCCAGCCCCCTCCTTGGCCCCACCGTGCAGTCCCTGGCTACCCCTCCCATAACCTGGCCGCGTCGTGCCCCAGCACGTGAGGGAGAAAGAAGAAAAGGTGGCCGAGCCACCTTTTCCCTTAACCCGAGCCCCCACGACACCTCTCCCTCGCCCCTCCTTCTTATCCTCCCCTAACGCCTCTGCCGTGCCCCAGTACCTCTCCCCTGGCCTCTGCGCCAACCCTCTCCTCCCTAGATACTCCTGCTCCGCTTCTTCTCCAACTCCAGCCGCCACTCTCGCCTTCGGCTTACACCTGCAGATCGAGGAGGCGGGCATGGCGCCGTGGTTGTCGGGGAGGACCAGGGCTACCTTCCGCGTCGCCCCGAGAATAGCAGCGAGGAGGAGAAGCCCTAGACCTACCGCAGATCCGCGACGCCGACGAGCAAACCCTAATCGCCGGCCATCTGCTTCGCCGATGATCCCCTGCGTCTCAAGCAGTTCCGCCACCACTGACCCACTCCCGATGAGCGCCCGTCCCTCCCAGACACCTCCATTTGCCAATCTGCTTCCTGGTCACGCCGCATGATCCATCGAACGCTCTCGGTGCACCGCGCTCGCATTCGCCACCCCGACGATGCGCTGCAGATACTACACCTAGCCGCGCAGCAGAAGCACAGCACCAACCTCCCCTAGCCGCAGTGGCTACCGCCTCCGTGCGCGTTCCCCAGGTCACCGGTTCGATCCCCCGCGCCGCGCTCTGTCCGCTGTCGCTCACAGACAGGTCGACAGCGAATTCAGAGAAGATCCACAGTACCAGTTGGGTACTTTACAAATACATCGCCCCCACAATCTTTTGCCTTAACCCGCGGTACCCTAGGTCCCACCAGGCAGTCTTTGTGGTCTTCTTACAAAAAGGCTCCCCGTGTTTTTGCATCCTCAACCCGCGCACCAACCGGACCCACCTGTCAGCCGAAGTGGCAAACCCCCTCACCCCCGCTGGCGCGTGGGCCCGCTCTAGCATCGGGTCCGCTTGTCATTTGCTGCGGCTAGCCTTCCGCGCGGTAAGAAAAGCCTGGCGCGCACAGCTGCGCTAGTGCAGCTCAGGTCCCACCTATCTGTGACTGGGGCTAAATCTGCCTTGGTGTAAAAAAGTCTATTTGTTTTCCTGTGTAAATAAAAACAATTTCAGAAAATGTTTTATATGAATTTAAATCTGTTTTTCATAATTTTTAAATTATAAATCCAAATAATACAAATGATATATGTTTTGGAATCAGAAAAATAAGAGGAATTCAAATATTCCATTCAAAATATTACTTGAGCTTTTAAATTTTCGAGATGATTAAAATTACAATGAAATGCCCTTTTCAAAATTAATTAATAACTTTATTTCTACAACTCCAAATTCGACAAATAATATGTCTAAATCGATTAGCGCGACGAGGCCGTTCTATCTATGCATTCCATGTTCTGAATTGAAGCATGCATCATGTCATTATTAAAAATCAGAACTGTTTATGGCAATAAAACTTGACTAAATAAATAATAGAATGAATTATTCTTGTCCCCACACCTCACCCTTGCCATGCTACATTATTGCCATGTAAATTGTGCATCATTCATCATGGCATGCTTGTTTGCTTGTCGCGTTTTATTCATATGCTTGTGCACTTTATTTATGTTGACCCTTATTTGTTTGGTTTTTCTACGAATAGACACACAGCAGGAGAATTATCAGGAATCGCAGGAGTTCTACCCAGATCCATCTCTCGCTTCAACTGAGCTACCAGGCAAGCACTACCACATGCTTGCATACATATAGTACTTATTGCCTCTATCTTATTCTTGCATCATTGAGTCATGATTGCATTAAATTGAATCCCAAGTAATGCATAGCCTTTCCTTTTAAACCCCACCGAAGCTTGTTCCTCCATCCCATGAGCCATTACTACAGGAGTTGTTTGAGCCATGCGAGTCGTAGAACAGCATGTGTAGGGTATGTGAGTGTCTGATGGATAACGAGGTATCTAAAGAACTTAACCTGAGTAGTACTGGGATAACTAATGAAAGAGGCATCGGTGAGCAATATCTGCTATTTGGTTTTCATGCTCACTTGTGTCCCATAGGACCCTGAGTACTTGATTCCTGTTCCTTGACTATTCGCACTATCCACATCCGGGAGGCCTTATGGACCCCCCCTGAGCCAGAGCTTGATTCATTTCTATTTCTTGGGGCCACAATTAGTTTGGGGTTTTATTACTATCCTGTACTTATGCCATGTTACTGTTTATTTACGATTGTGCGTGGAGCACCTGTACTGTTTTGGATCGTGACACATTTTCGCTGTATCGACAAGCCCAGTCACACTTTCGGCTTCCCGGTCGTTTACCGCCGTCCACACAAACCTTGAGTCCGTCTCGGAGTCAGCTAGCTTCGTTGCGGGTAGCTTAATGGGGTGGCCCCCTGAAATATTTTTGAATCATGTGATCGCTTTGTCGTGAATGCCTCGTTGGGTTTTGAGTTGGTTTTTCCGAGGTTGATCGAGTGTGTGTTGCTATTTGTGCACCCCTGCAGGGTAAATCTTTCTGAAAGCCGTTTCTGCCGTTATGGACGACTTGGAGCACAGTTTCTCGATCATAGACAAGTATAACTAAAGTACCGCTTTTAATCTGACTAAGTACCTGATTAGTTAATAGTGCAATACTCATGGAATGGTTAATAAAACTACCAACGGGTGGGTTGTTCGTCCGCTTTCTCGTTGGTAAGCGAGAAGGAGGATGGATCTGTTAATTATACCATTATAACTGTTGTTTCTAATTAACGTACATCCGTCTATCATTGGTTAGGCGGATGGTTAGCGAGTATCTATAGACTTGTTAGTTTTTATCTTTTGCTGCAATTGCGTCACCCCAGGTATATGTCCCCTTTAGAGGCATAAAGACTTGCTGAGTACCCATAGGGTCTCACACGATAAATTGTTTGATTCAGATGAACAGGTGTACTCGCAAGAGGGATACTGGGTGGAGGAGACAGATGATGTTGGCAACGATCACTCGGTGTAGAGATTTCGGGAATGGGGATCCGTGAGATCTGTGGACGGAATGTGTTTATTTATGTGGCCTCTTATGCCAATTTGCTTCTTATCCGTACTCGGACCTTGTTTTCCACTTCCGCCTGATATTCTGATGTTTGATGTATGAGGAGCTATCCTAAACTATTATCTCTATCTAGGATATTTGGATCTTGCCATATGGCGTTGCAATATTTCTATTTCTTTTAGATGGAATGGCTCTGTGAACAGTTGTATGGTGGCTTGCATACATACTCACTTGTGTATGTAGTTGATCCCTTCGCCTGCCAATTATGCCGCTCGTTCTTGTCCTGATGTTCTGAAAGTGGTTAGGACGACCGAAAGGTCTACCTGTGAGTGGCCCCTGGGCCCCACCGTACTATTTTAACCACTCTCGCTCATCCAGGCATGCAACTAAGAGCGTAATTCACCGAGGTAGTTACACCTGGGCAGGGTTATGGACGCCATTGGTTATTCTTCAGGGCTCTTAGCCCAATTTGCATCTTGTCCGTACTCGGACGCTGTATCGGTTTCAAGGTGATTTGGATCTTTGTATTGTATATCTGCATTCTTGACTCTTGGAGTCGTGTTGTATATATATATATGTTCTATGGGTCCCATCGAGGACTGTTGTGTAATGGTATTACTTCGTTTTCCACCCACACGAAAGTGCCTGGTGGGCGTCCTTGAATCGTTTCTATGCGGGTTTGGCGGAAAGGGGCTAAAACTTGCATAGGGCCGAATTGAGGGTGTTACATCTGGTAGACTAGGCAATCCATGACCACACATAGCTGGACGACAGCAGTCTTCCGCGTTGATGATTGCTTGTTAGTGTACTCGACGTCGTGGCAAACAATCTTGTCGTCCGTTTCCTCCAGGAGCTTTTGGATTTTCTCGATGTAATCGTTCACCACCGACGGTTTGTTGGTATATGCCACCTATAGTGTGGTGTTGCTAGGGACCACGAAGTAGTACATCTTGTCCAACAGTTCCGCCATGGACTGTGATTGGCGCCTTCTTTTGTTTTGCAGAGGTCCGGCTGGGTGATAGGAAAGGAATGGGATAGAGAAGAAAGGAACCGCTGGGAAGATCAGGAGATGCATGCATGAGCGGTTCTGGAGACGAAAGGGCATGCAGTTTCCCCTGGCCCCGCACACGTACTCCTATAGAATATAATTTATTTACGGATCAGTTTTACGGACGTGGGTTATTTACGGTTATAGGTTTATTTCTAGATTATACAAAAAGTACAAGAACCAAACACACGGGATACTTTATGAATGAAGCTTGAAAGTATAAATATTTTTTGAGTTTCACCTACTACTATAATTTTATATAAAAATGATATGTCATACTAATATTATCTGATTCTCACGTGCAAGGCACTTGCAACTCACTAGTTATTTCTTATCTTATCTTATCTTACCACTATATCTCTACCATTATAATGGAGCAGTTTTGAATTGGATCCTTAGCACCAATCCTTATCGTTGGACTATTAGATCCAATGGTTCATAGCACATGGATTCATGTTGAATAGTACCTAGATCAAACTCCACCATTTTCGAGAATCATCATGTCCCCACCCCCAAAATTTCATAGCATAGTAGGCTGTATTCTCTATACTACTACAATGGAGCAGTAGTTTTGAATTGGATCCATAGCACCAATCCTGACCGTTGGACTGTTAGTTCCAATAGTTCAGAGGAGCTGGATTCATGTTGAATAGTAACTAGACGTCCGGCATATCACCACTATATAAAATTTTAATAGGTAAAGCATAAAATATAAATTTGATCAACATCTATAAAGTATGGGTATACATTTGGTTCTTGTACTTTTATATCATTTAGAAGTGAACGATTATTATCTGTCCAAAACTTGAAAATTCTGGTAACATGGTCTAGAGAAACGAGGGAGAAGATTCTAGAATGATGGAGAAGTGTGTTTTGAGTTTTGTGCATACCATTCATTGTGATGAAGACTATCAATAAAATCTTCTAGATGCTAGAATGGAAAGAAGATCCAACGGCTGGAAATGTTGGGATTCACGAGTCTTGATCCAACGGTGAATATTCAAAGTTATTCGTACACATTTCCAGCGTTGGATCAAGACTCTCGAATCCCAACATTGCTAGCAGTTGGATCTTCTTTTCCATTTTAACATCTAAAAAAATACTACTCCCTCCATCCATAAATAACTTACTTGGGTTTGTCTAGATTCGAATGTATCTATACACTAAAATGCGTCTAAATATATTCGAATCTAGACAAAACCAACTTAATTATTTCTGGATGAAGGGAGTACTTTTGATTGTCTTTAGCACAATGTATGCATATTACTACTCCAAGTTACTTACCACTCAGACCAGTCTTAGAGCATCTATGCATGGAAAAAAATAGTGCGCTATTTCATGCTATGTAGCATGATATAGAGTATTTCGAGAGTGCAGGATATTTTTTAAATATTTTGCTCAGTATGGCGCTATTTTTTAAATAGCATGCTATATCGCGCTAAAGCATCACAACGTTAGCGCTATTTCAAGTATAGGGCGTTATTTTTTTGTTGGCGGGTGTGGAGTAAGATAACATATGATCAATGTGTCGAGTAAGCAAACATACAATGCAAATTTGATTGTTAAACTTAAGTGATCGTGTCAAGCCGCCGCCTCCTCCTACAGCACCTGGCACTGTACCTAGATTCAGCCTTGCCGGTTATCCTCCAACTTGGATAGCGCCGAAATCGATTATGCATGTGGAAGTATTACTCTAGGAAATTCATTACATGCTGAAATCATTCATATTCATGATATACCTGTTTTATTTTTAAATTTTTACAAAAAGATGTTCTGTAAAATAGCGTGTTATTAGC
This sequence comes from Avena eriantha, assembly GCA_910589775.1. Taxonomy (NCBI): domain Eukaryota; kingdom Viridiplantae; phylum Streptophyta; class Magnoliopsida; order Poales; family Poaceae; genus Avena; species Avena eriantha. The sequence continues at coordinate 236,678,489 of OU342744.1, read as the reverse complement.
ACATTATAACTTTCATATCATCTGGAGGAAAGCCACACTAAATTAAATAGCACGCTAGTATTTTTTGCCTTGATCTCTAGTTGCTTGTGTAAATTTGGTAGTCTCTTAGGCCTTCCGCAGCGTGTGAAAAAATCGGTGCCCAAATCGCTTTACAAGAATCAGGCACCGGTGCCCTCCGTTGCCCGATCGATCCCCCAAACTCTTCACCCAATAGAATAGCAATATATGTGTACTATGCATGTTGTTGAGAGGACCTTCACCAAAGATAAGCCATGGAGATTGGTCTAGTTAATTTTTTTATCACATTGTGGGCCAGCTATTTATTTTTGGCCAAAGTGATCACATTATGAGCTCGGTGCCTCAAAAGAATTTCTAGGCATCGCTTATGAGGTGGCAACTTTTCTATCTATTGGGCATTGACCATGCTGTGGAAGGCCTAAGAGCATCTCTAGTGGCTTGTCTAAATTTGGTAGTCTACATCTTCATTTTATAGATAATGGTGTAAAAAGATTCCTTTTTACATGACTTTAGTTTTCTAGTGGATAGTCTAAATTTGATAGTCTATGTGGACTGAGGCATAGCCCAGTGGTAGGGGTGGGCCGATGCACCCCCACCCGCCCAGGTTTAAGTCTCCATACTTGCATCTGGGGTCGTACACATATTTCTACTATATCCAAAGCATTTTGGGTTTCTCCCCTTAAAGCTATTCATCTAAATTTGATAGTCTATGCGGACTGAGGCATAACCCAGTGGTAGGGGTGGGCTGATGCACCCCTGCCCGCCCAGGTTCAAGTCTCCGTACTTGCATCTGGGGTCGTACGCATATTTCTACTATATCCAAAGTGCTTTGGGTTTCTCCGCTTAAAGCTATTCATCTAAATTTAATAGTCTATATGTCCATCTGTACACAAATAGTCAATATACATAGCAAATCAGTACAACAAATGCTCTGATTTGGCGTCGGAGCAACCTCGCGAGCGACCAACTTTGCTTTAGACATGGTGGCTCGGTTGTCCAAATATGGGCAACGAGTAGCCTGTTTGGAGGATGTCTAAATTTTAGACCACCGGATACACAAGCCACCGGATGCATTTTTTTGTCCATGGTGGTCTATATTTGTCTTAGACTACCGGATACACTAGCCACTAGAGATCCTCTTAGGCTGGTCATAGTGGGAATCATACTACTCTAGTTCATCTTACTATGTACCTTCATGTCTGTACGTAATTGAGCCGAAGGTAGAGACCTTATTTTTGCAGAAATGGCTCCGGAAATATTCCGTACCTAGAAAGGCTAGGACATTACAGTAAACTATTTTTCTAGTCATTGGACTATAGATACTCCTAGGATAGGATGGGATATTATTATTCTATATCTTTTGAACTATATAACCAAATTCAAAATCCCAGAGCGGCAAACTCGCCCGCCTCACCTCCACTGAAATATTTTGAGTGGTCACACGCCACAAGTTGTTGTTGTACGAAATTCCTTTTCTACCCCTGATAATGTCCTATCTACTAATGTCGGGGTGTGGGTATGGTTCGTAATCCCCCTCCCCCTAGGGGGTGGGGGTACCCACTGCTCTAAAGCTGGGTAGTCCACCTTCCAGTCTATAGGGATAGACTCGTCGTTTCGAAGCATCTCGTGATGATCGGGTGTGATAGATTCTACGTGTGCATACAACGGGTGCAAGCCAGATTTGCACATGCGGAAACTAAGGTTATCTTGACGAGCCTAGCATGTACAGACATGGTCTCGGAACACGGAATACCGAAAGGTAGAGCATGAGTCATATAAATGATATGATGAACATGAAGATTGTTCGCCGATGAAACTACATCTTCTCTCGTGAAGATCGGACTTGGTGTAGTGGACTTGGTTCGTGTAATCACTAAGACAATGTGAGGGATGTTGTTTTGAGTGGGATTTCACCTAGTTAGTTTAAGAATTAAATTTGAACTCAATTTATCATAAACTTAGTCTAAACTACTTGCAAATTGTTGTAGATTATGGCGACCCCCTCCATCAATTTCAATGCGTTCCTAGAGAAAGAAAAGCTTAAGAACAATGGAAGCAATTTCACGGACTGGTTCCGTGGACTGAAGATTGTCCTCAGGGCTGGTCAGTTGACCTATGTGCTCGATGCACCGCTAGGTGACCCACCTGTAGATAATGCCACCGATGACGAAAAGAATGTTTTCGCCACTCGGAAAAATCATTACTCCACAGTTCAGTGTGCCATCCTGTACGGTTTAGAAGCGGAGCTCCAACAGCATTTTGAGCACCACGACCCGTTCGAGATCATTAAGGAGCTCAGGCTAATTTTTGAAACTCGCGCGGCCATGGAGAGCTATGAGGCCTCCGAAAAGTTCTTTAACTGTAAGATGGAAGAAGGAAGCTCCGTTAGCGAGCACGTGCTCACCATGTCTGGGTACGCAAAGAAGCTCCAAGAGTTGGGAATATCGATTCCTAATGAATTGGGGATTCACCGTCTCCTTCAATCACTGCCACCAAGTTACAAGAACTTTGTGATGAACTACAACATGCACTGCATGAACAAGACGTTGCCTGAACTGTCGTCCATGCTAAAAACTGCTGAAGTGGAGATCAAGAAGGAGCAACAAGTGTTGATGGTCAATAAGACCACCAATTTCAAGAAACGGGGCAAGCCTAAGAACAAGGGCAACTTCAAGAAGGACGGCAAGAAAACTGTCGCGCCTGCTAAGAAGCCCAAGGCTGGTCCTAATCCTGAAACTGAGTGCTTTTACTGCAAGGGTGCTGGTCACTGGAAGCGTAACTGCCCCAAGTACCTGGCGGATCTGAAGAACGGCAACATCAAGAAGAAAGGTATATTTGATATATGTTTTATAGATGTGTATCTTACTAGTAATCGTAGTAGTGCCTGGGTATTTGATACTGGTTCGGTTGCTCATATTTGTAACTCGAAATAGGAGCTGCGGAATAAACGAAGACTGGCAAGAGACGAGGTGACGATGCACGTTGGAAATGGCTCCAAGGTTGATGTGATCGCCGTCGGCACGCTCCCTCTAAATCTACCTTCGGGATTAGTTTTAAATTTAAATAATTGTTATTTGGTGCCTGCGTTAAGCATGAACATTATATCTGGATCCTATTTATTGCGAGACAGTTACTCTTTTAAGTCCGAGAATAAAGGTTGTTCGATTTATATGAGTAATATCTTTTATGGTAATGCACCTGAGATGAATGGTTTATTCTTACTGAATCTCGATAGTAGTGATACACATGTTCACAACATAGATGCTAAACGAATTAAATTGAATGATAATTCTACATACTTGTGGCACTGTCGTCTTGGTCACATTGGAGTGAAGCGTATGAAGAAACTCCATTCAGATGGACTTCTTGAATCACTTGAAAGATGCGAAGCATGTCTAATGGGAAAATGACTAAGACTCCATTCTCTGGTACAATGGAGCGAGCTACAGACTTATTGGAAATAATACACACCGATGTGTGCGGTCCAATGAGTGTAGCATCGCGTGGTGGATATCGTTATGTTCTCACTTTCATGGATGACTTGAGTAGATATGGGTATGTCCACTTTATGAAACATAAGTCCGAAACTTTCGAGAAGTTTAAGGAATTTCAAAGTGAAGTGGAAAATCATCGTAACAAGAAGATTAAGTTTCTGCGTTCTGATCGCGGGGGTGAATATCTGAGTTACGAGTTTGGAATGCATTTAAAGAAATGTGGAATACTTTCACAGTTGACACCGCCGGGAACACCACAACGTAATGGTTTGTCCGAACGTCGTAATCGAACTCTCTTAGATATGGTTCGTTCTATGATGTCTCTTACAGATTTACCGTTATCATTTTGGGGCTATGCATTAGAGACAGCCGCATTCACTTTAAATAGGGAACCATCTAAATCCGTTGAAACGACACCGTACGAATTGTGGTTTGGTAAGAAACCTAAGTTGTCGTTCCTTAAAGTTTGGGGTTGCGAAGCATATGTAAAGAAGTTACAACCTGATAAGCTAGAACCCAAAGCGGAGAAATGCGTCTTCATAGGATACCCTAAAGAAACAATTGGGTATACCTTCTATCATAGATCCGAAGGCAAAGTTTTCGTTGCCAAGAATGGATCCTTTCTTAAGAAGGAGTTTCTCTCGAAAGAGGTGACTGGAAGGAAAGTAGAACTGGATGAGGTTATTGAACCTTCTCTCTGATTTGAGAGTAGCGCAGCACCGGAAGATGTTTTTGTGCCGCCTGCACCAATTGGAGAGGAAGCTAATGATAATGATCATGAAACTTCAAATGAAGTTGCTACTGAACCTCGCAGGTCAACGAGGGTTCGTACCACTCCTGATTGGTATGACTCTGCCTTGAACGTCATGTTGGTGGACAACGATGATGACCCTGCGACGTATGAAGAAGCTATGGTGAGCCCAGATTCCGACAAATGGCTAGAAGCCATGAAATCCGAAATGGGATCCATGTACGAAAACCAAGTGTGGACTTTGCTGGACTTACCGGATGGCCGTAAGGCTGTCGAGAACAAATGGATTTTCAAGAGAAAAACAGATGCTGATGGTAATGTTACCGTCTATAAAGCTCGACTTATCGCGAAAGGGTTCCGACAAATTCAAGGAGTTGACTATGATGAGACATTCTCACCAGTAGCGAAGCTAAAGTCTGTGAGGATTTTGTTAGCAATTGCTGCATATTTCGATTATGAGATTTGGCAGATGGATGTCAAAATGGCGTTCCTTAATGGTGACATTGAGGAAGAGTTGTATATGGTACAACCCAAGGGTTTTGTCGATCCTAAAGATGCTGACAAGGTATGCAAACTTCAGCGCTCCATTTATGGACTGAAGCAAGCATCCCGGAGTTGGAATCAACGTTTTGATAAAGTAATCAAAAACTTTGGATTTATACAAACTTATGGAGAAGCTTCTATTTACAAGAAAGTGAGTGGGAGCTCTGTAGCATTCCTAGTACTGTATGTAGATGACATATTGTTGATTGGGAATGATATAGAACTTCTTAATAGCGTCAAAACCTATTTGAATAATAGTTTTTCAATGAAGGATCTTGGCGAAGCGGCATATATTCTAGGTATCAAGATTTATAGAGATAGATCAAGACGCCTAATAGGGCTTTCACAAAGTACATACTTGGACAAAGTTCTAAAGAAGTTTAGAATGGAAGATAGCAAGAAAGGGTTCGTGCCCATGTTGTCAGGTAAGACCTTGAGTAAAACTCAAAGTCCAGCTACGACAGAAGATAGAGAGAAAATGAACAACATTCCCTATGCCTCAGCCATAGGTTCTATCATGTATGCCATGTTGTGTACAAGACCGGATATAGCACATGCTGTTAGTTTGACTAGCAGATATCAAACTGATCCTGGAATGGAGCACTGGACAACGGTCAAAAATATCCTAAAGTACCTAAATAGGACTAAGGATATGATTCTTTCTTATGGAGGTGATGAACAGCTTGTTGTAAACGGTTACACCGATGCTAGTTGGAACACCGATCCGGATGACTCGAAGTCACAATCGGGATACGTATTTATTTTGAATGGTGCTGCAGTGAGCTGGAGGAGTGCGAAGCAAAGCGTTGTGGCGAAATCTTCAACTGAATCGGAATACATAGCTGCTTCGGAGGCTGCACAAGAAGCCGTTTGGATGAAGGAATTCATTACTGAACTCGGCGTCGTTCCCAGTGCGTTGGACCAGATGGCCATCTACTGTGACAACACAGGTGCCATAGCTAATGCGCAGGAGCCAAGGTCACATAGCAAGCTGAAGCACATCAAGCTACGTTTCCACGCTATTCGCGAGTATGTCCGAGATGGTGACATAAAGATTTGCAAAGTACACACTGATCTGAATGTGGCAGATCCGTTGACTAAACCTGTCCCTAGGGCAAAGCATGACCAACACCAAAACGCCATGGGTGTTAGGTATATTACTATGTAATCTAGATTATTGACTCTAGTGCAAGTGGGAGACTGTTGGAGATATGCCCAAGAGGCTATAATAAAAGTGATTATTATTATATCTTTGTGTTTATGATGAATGTTTACATCACATGCTATAATTGTATTATTAGGAAACACTAATGCTTGTGTGTTTTGTAAACATAAGAGAGTCCCTAGTAAGCCTCTTGTTAAACTAGCTTGTTGATTAATTGATGATCATGGTTTCCTGATCATGGACATTAGGATGTGATTAATAACAAGATTATATCATTGGGAGAATGATGTGATGGACACACACCCATAGTAAGCGTAACATAAGATCAAGTCATTAAGTTCGTATTGCTGTAAGCTTTCAAATACATAGTAACCTATTCCTTCGACCATGAGGTTATGTTAATCACCATCACCGGATGGATACTTTGATGACATCAAACGCCGCTTCATAACTGGGTGGTTATAAAAGAGTCATTGGGTATTCTGAAAGTATGTGTTGAAGCGCATGAACCAAGATTGGGATTTGTCCATCCATATGACGGATAGATATGCTCTGGGCCCTCTCGGTAGAATGTCATCTAGTTAGCTTGCAAGCATGTGACTGGATCACAAGGGATGACATATCACGGAACGAGTAAAGAGTACTTGTCAGTAACGAGGTAGAACTAGGTATGGAGATACCGACGATCAAACCTCGGATAAGTATAGTATCGCGAGACAAAGGGAATTAGTTTCGTATGTAAGTGGTTCAATCGATCGCAAAGTCATCGTTGAGTATGTGGGAGCCATTATGGATCTCCAGGTCCCGCTGATGGTTATTGATAGGAGATGTGTCTCTATCATGTCTACATATTCACGAACCGTAGGGTGACACACTTAAGGTTCGAAGTTGTTTTAAGTAGATATGGAATGTGCGTTGGAGACCGAATGTTGTTCGGAGTCTCGGATTGGATTTGGGACATCACGAGGAGATCCGGAATGGTCCGGAGAATAAGATTCATATATAGGAGATCATTTTATGAGTTAGGAAATGTTCCGGAGTGTTTGTATGAGGATTCTAGAAGGTTTCGGAATGTTCCGGAAGGTTCTAGAAGATATCTTGGAGTTTGCTTGAAAATCAAGATAGGGATCAAGGAGTCCTGGTGGGTCAAGATACGGAGTCGTGGGGGAGGAGGACTCCTCCCCCACCTCCAATCCACCGGCCTACAAGGGAGGGGAGTCCTACAAGGACTCCCCCTCCCTAGGCGCCTCCCTTCTTTAAAGAGAGGGGCAGGGGCGCCCCCTCCTCCCCTGCTCCCATAACTCCAATCTCTGCCACCTCTCTCCTCCACCTTTCTTCTGCACAAGCATAGGCGAAGCCCTGCAGAATTCTCTACTCCACCACCACCACCACGCCGTCGTGCTACTGGGATTCCGTGGAGAAGATCTACTACCTCTGCTGCTCGCTAGAATGGGGAGAGGAAGGTCTGCTTCGACTCCGCACGTGTGACCGACTGCAGAAGCGCTGCCGAATCGCGGTGCCGGAAGGATCGTCCACTTGACCGACTGCAGAAGCGCTGCTGGAACGCGACGCTGGAAGGATCGTCCACATGATCTTGAGATCGGCAAGTGATCGACTACATCAACCATGAGATCTAATCTCGTTAACGCTTTCGGATCTACGAGGGTTAGTTCCTATCTATCTCGTTGCTCATGTCTAATAGATTAGATCTTGGCTTTTATCTGGATTAGATCTAGGTTTTGTTCGTTCTTGCGGTAGAAATTTTTTGTTTTCATGCTATGAACCCATCAACGCCATCCAACCCCCTATCTCACCTCCAGCTCCTGCACCACCGCATCGGAACATCACCGCCGCACTTCGCCAGCCCACACGCCACCCCAAACCCACTATCCTACCTCCGGCTCCTACACCACTGCACTTCGCTGGCCTACACGCCATACCTCTATACCATATAATCCTGACCAGTCTACGGGATCAGCTGACGTCCACCTTACCGAACCCTAGTTCGCCTGACCCCCTCTTCCATACAACCGTGTTAGTTTTGTCGACTCCCTAGTCCACAACACTTGACATGCTTCACCTACGCCGGTGTGCGCTGCATTAGGTCTGCTTCACAGACTCAACAGTCCACTACACCGGATCTGCTTCACCGATGCTCTTGTGTAGTGCCTCGAATCCATAATCGGTCATAATAGATCTGCTTCACCGACGATGCCATGCACTGCATCGGATCTCCTTCACCGGCCATCTTGTCAAGCAAGCCAGACCCATCAACAACCTCCACAGGCTTCAAAGACACCGCTGAGATCTATCTGCTTAAACCCGACTCACCACTACTGGGCACCCTCGTCGTTCTTGACGTCACCCGCAAAGATGCTGTGTATGCGTAAACGACGCCGTGGCCTAGGTAAACTATATCTACGTGTTCATTCGTTTCAATATAGCAGGTATGAGCTTGCGATAGTGAACTGCATTTCTGTATTGGTGGTAAATTCCTGCCTCAATAGTGGCTTAATTGATATCCCACTCTCCCTTGATAAATTCGGTGTAGTCTATGTTAAATCCAGGCGTTAAACTACTCCTTCTGTTTCGAGGTATAAGGCATCCTTGTTATGCATGTTTTTCTTTGACCAACAATTACTCTTAATATACATAAACAATTTTGGTAGTACAAAACAGACATCATTAGAGTTCATTGGTATTATGAAGTTCATGGCAAATGTTAATTCACTGAACATCTAAGGATGCCTACCTATTCAACAAGTTCACAAGTTATGTCATCATAATGTGCACTTCCTTTGTCTGTTGCTACAATACTGACTGCATGTAATTTTGGAGTTCATTGGTAGTTTGAAGCCATTAAACATGTAGGTTAACATTTCCTGCTCTACAAGTTCACAATTTAAGCTATTTTAATTTCAACCTAGTTGTTCTAAGAAAACACAGTAACTGCCTTCTCTTATGTAATTCATCGCAAATTTTATGTCATTGAACTTGTTGGTTTTGCATTCCCTCTACAAGTTATGCCATTATTGTTTGTTTCAATTAAGCTCCGACAGTAGCTGTCGTCTATTGTGTACTACTCCCTCCGTTTCAAAATATAAGATGTTTTAGCTTTGTGATAGGAGTGAATCTAGACACCATTTAGTGAGTAGGTTTACTCCAAATGTAAATGAACCTACACACTAAAAGTGGGCTATATGATGACTTATACTTTTTGAAACGGAGGGAGTACATCCATTCCGTAAAAGAAGGCATATACAACTTTAAAGTCAAACAATGATGACTTTTACCAAGCTTATAGAAAAATATATTAAGGGTTACTTTTTGGCATTTGCATCTATGAAAATATATGCCCCGATCTATCGAATGGTGTTGGTTTGGTATGGTAGATGTTCCTAGTATGTTCTACAAACTTGGTCCAATTTTCCGTCTATTGACTTGCGAAAAATTTATACGCCTTATTTACTTTGGATCAGATGTAGTATTACATGGCATGTTTTAAGGCACTTAACATGGTTATCTGCATGCCTTGCTCTATAAATTCAAGTTTCTCAATTATAATTTCTGTAGCAGTAGTATCTACCTTCTATTATGTAGTTCATGGCATTTTAAGTCACTTCACAGATGGGTTAGCATTCCATGCTCTCTAAGTTCACGAGATATATCATTGTAATATCCATCTTGTTCGTCCAAATGTTAGTACAGTAACTACCTGCTCTGTAGAAGGTGACACTTTTTATGGCACTTCTCATTTTAATTAGCAATCCTAGTTCACAAGTTAAATCATTATAATTTCTCTCTTGTTCGTGCTAAGGAGTGACTGTAACTTCATTCTATTTTGTCGCCATGGCAATCTTTATGTTATTTAAATGTTTGTTTATATTTCGCCATTCCCTGCTCTACGTGTTCACAAGTGATTATACTATAATGTCTATCTAGTTCTTTATAAACAGCAACAACCACTATCTGATATTATTTCCTCTCATAGGGAACACCTAGAATCGTAGAGTGAATCCCTCCTACAATCTTGTAAGTACCTATTGCTTTGTATTGCTGAATGCAAACCTTTTTATGTGAATGAGTGTCCTGAACCTATATACAGAGGAGCAACAATAAAGTAGATGGATCGTCTATCCAAGTTCTCGATGTGGTGGATGTCTTCAAAGAACAAACTGGCAATAGGATGTCCTCCAACGGGACTGCACAAAAATAAATAGTAAGTCTCTTGTTTTTACTGAGATGTGCACAGTGTCAGATGCTTGTTTGTACGAGGTACCACATGTTTCGGCTAATGATTAGAACAAGGTTGACCTTAACCAAGACTAGACAAAAACCAGACGTAAATCCCTCGATTTATAGTTCAATGTGCTCACTTGATTTTGGTGATGATCTATTCTTTCTATATTTGACTTGTGTTCATCTATCTATCTATCTATCTATCTATCTATCTATTATGTGGTGGTAATTAAAGTATATCCACTTTTATGCTAATTTATAGTCTATTATTGTATTTTTCTGCTATAATTAAGAGTTTGAATGCACTCTGGAGGTAGTCACATTGTCTAGTGTCGTCACCACATGAGTTGGCCAATGATTAGAACAAGATGACCATTAACGATACTGCACAAAGACCGAACGTAAATCCCTTGATTTGTAATTCAATTTGCTCACTCAATCATGGTGGAGATCTCTTTTTGCTATATTTGACTGATGATCTTCTATCTATATATATATATATAAGTTAACTAGGCCATGATTAGGTAGTGGTGATTGAAGTATATCCACTTTTATGCTAATCTATATTCTATTATAATATTAGAGATCGCCACCATGATTGAGCTTATATGTACTCTAGAGGTAGTAACATAGTCTAGTGTTATATGTATGAGACTGGTATAAATTACTTGGTCTTGGTGGGGAGTAACTTGGACTACTAAAAATGCATATAATACTAGTCCAAGTTACTCTACCAACACTGGGTGTCTAGATACATTCGTTTCACAAAACCCATGACATCTTATATTTTGAAACGGAGGGAGTTCTATCTAGACTACTCATAGTGATATTGTCATAGCTATTATCATCTAATATGATCTCGAGTTACTATATATATGTACTATGACCATGTTAATATGATCTGGAAGCCTATCGTGCACCTGTTGTTTGATTGCTTAATTCATTACCTCAATAGCTACTCTACATGATGCATATATAGAGTCTATTGCCAATTTGATTATTTAGTTTGTTCATCATTAAAGCAATGTAATGATTTTCTTAACTTAAACAATCAGAGCACCGCCTTGTCAAGGCGAAGCTGCGGGTTTGATCCCCATCAGTCCCAAACTAGGGATGGCAATTTCTGTGAGAAATACAATGTTTGATTAAGAATAAACAAGGAAATTTCATCTATACATCATCAGATGATCTTCGAGTTTAATATTAGCCACCATATGGTTCAATTGGTTATGGTTCCTGTGAATGTTTAGTTGACTTGTGATTGCAATAATGCTATATTCTGACATGGTTCCTAGACATACATTTTTTAAATACTTCATTGACCTTGCAAGGTGCACAATGTATCAGTTGCTTGTTTGTCTACTGGATTTTCTTGCCTGGTTATATGTACAATGATACTGTCACCAGTTGGAAATACAATAGCTATAGGAATTACAAAGAAGGTTTGTGCTACTTTTTGGATGCATCCAACTATTATTTTGACAGCAAATGACCTCTTCTTTTTTTATTTACTAGCCCGACGATCAAAATATTTGAATGATCTGGCTACTGAAAAGGAATGGTTGATAACCTGTTTGTCTGAAATGATTCTGGTAGTCTATTTAAGACACTTGGTCTATTGCTTGTTTTTCCAAGGTACTATCATAGTTGCATGATGATTAAAGCAATGCCACCTGTGGTTGGAGGTCACTTTTTTGGCTAGCTCATAATATAGACCAATTTTAAACGCTATTCTTATATTTTAGGTTAATGCTTTGTTGTCTCAACCAGTTCTAAGCAGCTGAAGGAATCTCATGCACCTCTTTTTGTTATATTTCTATATTTCCGTTATGTAGTGATATGATTAGTTTATGAGGGAAAGAGTCGAGTTCCTTGATTCCCTACATTCATTACCACACTAGTTCAGTTAGTCTACATGAGACACACATGTTGATGGCTTGATTAGTTATATTAGGACAATGCCAATTTTGAAATTCTTTGACAACAAACATGGTGTTTTTCGCCTGCTTTGCTGCTCTAACTTAATATGTTTTAGTTTCAGCATGCAACTAACGTGTAGTATTTCTTCCAGAGTGGCTATGATACTGGCACATATACGCATTGGTCCAGGACATCGACAGTTCCTATTATTCCGAAAAGAGATGTACGAGGCACATCATTAACTATTCCTGGCCAATGATGAATTTGAATTATTTTACATATAAGATGGTCACCAGTTAGCTGGTACACTATGCTGACTTGTTTTCTTTGTTTTAGGCTGCACATGAAGCTATGGGGGCAGAAGGGAGGAATCATACATTAAGTATTGAGGTCACTCCACAAAGAAGCAGTGACAGTGATTATTGCTTGCATCGGCCCATGGTTTCAGTTTTTCCTGCGGAAAGAAGTATTACAGCTGCACTCCAAATAATTGATTTAATTGAACAAGAAACAGAGCAAATATACGGAATAATCACGTTTACACGTGAACAGATACAAGAACTAAAAGATCGACAAGATTTGACGGACCGTCTACTTGATAATCTCTTCTGCAGTTGTCATGGTATGCCAGTTGTTACTTATATGGGGGTAAGCTCCGTAGTAGAAACCATGTTCCAATATGTGTCTCGCAATGTCTCTGTAATGCTTCATCTTGTTTTTGTTGAAAGTTTGGTCTGTAATTGACGAGGGTTCAACTCGTCAATGCCTAGTGTTATGGACTTGGGTTTTGGAGAAGGAGAGAGCGCTGGAAGTCTCGATCGGCTAGCAAACAAGCACACAGGGACACAAGGTTTCCCAGGTTCAGGCCTCATAGAGGATCCTACTCCTGCTTGTCTGCTCTTGATTGATGATGATCCGAAGGATTACAATGTCGCTAATGGCGGTGTATGCGCAGATTAGATCTGGTGTATGTGTTAGGTTTTGTGTTGTCTAGATCTATTGTCTATTGTGGGAGTCATGATTGCCTTCTCGTTGGACCCTCCTAGCCTTTATATATGGGGAGGCTAGGTCTCAGGTACCAATACGAGTTGTTTACAAGTTAGATTCAAACTCTAGTCTTGAGGTTTCCTTGTCTTGTGCGTTTGGGAGTCCGTGTCCATATGGGCTTCATATCACTCGAACCATCATGGGCGTCGTGGACCTTGGCAATTCGTCGAGTAGGCCTTTCGTTGACCCGCACCAGGTAGGTTGTAGTTGAGTGCCTATTGAGCATACCCATGTCAGTAGCCCCCGAGTGTCCATGTGAATCGTAGATTTGGGTGGAGACTTAGAAGTCTTGAGTCTGACATTAGGATGTCGGAGTCGAAAATTGTGTCAAGTGCGAAGCACTTCACCCGGATGTTCATCGGGTCTGTTGAATTTATAGTAGTTCATAGGGATGATGGTAAACGTGCCTAGTGCGCTCGACGGATCGGGACGAGCTAATTGCTCTAGGGAAAAAACAACGCTACCTAGTCAAACTCGAGTCCCTGGACTCGAATCCGGAAATTGCTGGCATAATTCGACTCATGCCACGGAGGCCTTACTGAGTCGAGTATCAGTGTATAAGTGTGAGCACTCGATGCGTCTGTCAAAGCTTATTTCATCGTACCTGCAGGCATGGATTATTTCTGGTAGAGCGCAGTAGGTGCGTTGCTAGGCCTTCTTCAGGTCTTATCTTCACACTGCAAGCGTGGCATCCGAATTTTGTCATCGGGGAGATGATTCGGATGGCCCGGGAGATGTAATATCTTTGTAGGGGAAATGCGTGGCGGAGTCTCCATAGCATTCGTGTGTGGATGTTATCGACACATAGTATGATGTACAAGGAAAAATAATCATAGGGTGCACGAGCAGCGCTCCCTATGGGAGTAGCCCTCTAGTGCCTATTTGAGTCATAGACTCGAGTGGGGACTATAAGTATTTTGCGACTCTTCTTTTGCTTGTTTCAGTCGAATATGCTTTCAGCGCTCCCTATGGGAGTAAACCGAAGCCCACAATCGAATCGTAGATTCGATTGAAGGGTTTTCATAATTCTTGGATATCTTCACAAATTTCTTCGGGTGCACGACCGGCGCTCCCTATGGGAGTAGCCCCAGAGTTCTTAGTCGAATCATGGATTCAAGTGAGGATTCAGAGTGTGCCACTCGAAGATCTTGTATATGCACATTCAGCGCTCCAGTTTGGAGTAGCCCCCAAGTGTCTGGCAGAGTCGTAATCTCGGGCAGAGACTCGAGTATTGTATCTTGTAGACGTAGTCGACAATCACACGAGGAGAAACCACTTATCCGGAAGTGCATCGAGTCAACGTCTCACGCATAAGGAGCCAAGAGTCGACGATGTAGTCAAATTCATGCGGCGATTAGCCGGGTGAGTCGATGATGAAGATGGAGTGGACGAAGTCGCTTGTATCAGGTGCGTGATACGTCCATTTTGCATCACTATTCTATGTCTTAATTCACTATTATTCATTCATATATTTCGTATTGAGAGGCGATACTTATGTTATTTCATCTGTTTTTGCATGGTTGATGACTCTTGGAGCATGGACCGCTGCAGTCAGGATTCTGATGGAAAAGGTGCTGTTTGGAGGCAAAATTCGCGAAGATCAGAAAATCTGGGAAAATATACGGAAAATCATATTTTTCTAGAAGACTAAGGATGCCAGAAGATGGAGTGGAGATGGGCCACAGGGGGCCCACACCACCCCATGGCGCGGGTAGCCCTAGGCCGCGCCTGGAGGTGGTGTGGCCACCCTGGCCCACTCCAGCCTCTCCCCTCTGGCGTATATCATCCTCCCGAAACCCTAAGACTCGGGGAACAACCACAGAAAGATTCCGCCGCCTCTGCGGGGCGGAAAACACCGAGAGAGAAAGATCTCTCTGGCAGACAGATTTCTGCCAGGGGAATTCCTTCCCGGAGAGGGGAGATCGTCGCCATCAACAACACCATCAAGCTGGACTTCATCGGGATCATCATCATCATCACCATCATCATCACCATCAGCACCCTCATCACCATCTCCATATTGTTGTAACAATTGCGTTGAATCTTGCATAGTTCATAGGGGAACTATCCCGGTGTTGATTACTCTTTGTAGTTGATGCTATTGAGTGAACCATTGAATTATTGTTTATGTTCAGATTGTTATACATCATTATTCCATCTCTGATCATGATCCATATGATGTCTTGTGAGTAGTTCGTTTTGTTCTTGAGGACATGGGAGAAGTCTTGTTGTTAGTAGTGGAGTTGCGTTGAGAAAGATTCAATAGATTGTTATTTAAGTTGCGGTGTACTTCTTCTAGTGGTGTCATGTGAACGTCGACTACATGACACTTCACCTATATGGGCCTAGGGGAATGCATTGTGTATTTGGCTACTAATCGTAGGGGTTGCCGGAGTGACAGAAACCTGAACCCCCGTTAGGAAACCATTGCACAAGGGAGGTAAGGGTCTTAGAGTTTAAAGCTGTGGTTAGGTTTCTACCTTAATTACTTTCTTGTACTTACGGATGTTTGCAAGGGGTATAATCACAAGTATGTATTAGTCTTGGATGCGGCGGTACATTAGCACAGGTTCACCCACACAACACTTAGCAAGCTAGAGAAGATTAATCAACTATATGAAGCGAAAGCACTTGACAGTCTTCCCATGTGTCATCGAGAACGTTTGGTTACCTTAAGTAATACAACTGGCTTGTCCTTTTCTGCATAAAGGATTGGGCCACTTTCTTATTCCTACTGTCTTTTGTTTACTCGTACTTTGTTTACTTGCTTTATCAAAAACCCCTAAAAATCTGTTTGCTAAGTATTTGTAGAGAATTCTTGATCCATACCACTAGCCAGCACCTTCTGCTCCTCGTTGGGTTCGACACTCTTACTTATCAAAAATACTGTGATACACGCCCTATACTTGTGGGTCATCAGTGCGCGGCCAACATCGCATGTGTGTAGCATCAAGCGACGCAACCATCCAAGGAGGGACTCGACTCGGGCCTTGAGTGTATATCGTAGCCAGTTGTTTTGTCGACTCCTGTTGGAGGACCCGATAGAATAGCTCGACGAAGTCGACATCCTTATAAGCTGCAGAAAACATATAGAATTGTGAAGTACTTGTATCTTGTAAAGAATATCTGCATGTCGACTTGTAAAGTAAGATTCTAGTGCCAATCGATTCGACACTTTTGCACTGTATGCTAGGCCTTTTCATTAGCCTGATTACCCTTAGTCTCAGTACCTTGCCGAGGTACTCGGAGTTCAAGGATTCGACAATCAGGTAGAATCAGCTACTCGGGTTGTCGCGTATGAGGTGCTCGAGTGCGTGGAGTCGATGGCACATTAGGTTACTCGAAGATGGCGTAGCCCCCGAGTGTTTTGAGTGCGAGTAAAGTAAGAGAGAAAATCATCTCTAAGTAGAGAACTTAGCTTTATGGGTAGTTGTCATGGACGAAATTGATGCGGCCGCGAACATAGGTGACGCGGTAACGAGATGCGTGGCAGAGTCGAAGGTTGTAACGGGTTGCCGTAGCAGAAGGAGGCAGCGTCTCGCTAGAGTCGAAGGCTACAGCGAGTCGCTGGATCATCAATGCTGAGGGAGCCCCCGAGTCGCTAGAGTCGAGGACCGAGATGGGTCATACGGCGGATTCGAAAGAGCCCCCGAGTCGCTGGAGCCGAAGATCACGGCGGGTCACACGGCGGAGTCGAAGACCGTGGCGGGTCGCGTCAGCTGAATACCGAAGTGGGCCGCGGCAACCGAAAACAAATGGGTTGTGGCAGCCGAAGACTGAAACGGGTTCGCCGCATCCGAAGACCACAGCAGGCCGCTCACGAGTTGTCGTTGTCGAAGACTCAGTGGGTCGTGCGGCAGAGTCGAAAGATCCCTCGAGTCACCGAAGCTGAAGGCCGCAGCGGGTCGATGGAGCCCCCGAGTGAGAGTAGATGTGATTGATGTAGTCGAGGCGGCATTCGAAAGTCGATTCGGCAGACCGGAGTTGACGTGGCGGTGGATTGCCAAAGCCGATGGCAATAGCGGTTCGTCACATCCGAAGACAGCAACGGGTCGTGTGGCGCCGACCCTGAATGTAGAGTCGACGCGGTAGTAGTCGTCCGGCTAAGATGAAGCACTCATTGGCGGGTGGTGTTGACGTCGAACCTTCGAGCGCAAAAACCTTCGTCGCTTGCCCGAATGCCTAAAGCCGGGTTCACTCGATCGAAGTCACGTAGCTACGTAACTCCTTTCTTGATATATACATATGCCTTTTTTTTGAATGGTCCACGGCCCATAGGGCATCCCGGATTTGATCCAAAAAACTGTTCGTTCTGATTTTTTTCTAGCGCCGCGACGCTTGCTGCTGTTTTTGACTTTCTAGTCGATACAGTTTCATCTTTTTTTCCTTTTAACTGAAGCCAAAATGATTCTAATACTAACTCCGTCGTTCCAACGTAAATGATGTCGATCTTGGCTGTACGTGAATTTTTTTGTGTGGCTTATTGAAGTGCACATCCAGCTAGCTCCTAATTTTACTGCAGCCTCCATGGTACTCACATGATCGTGTTGTAGCGTCAATGGGACTCATGATCTGGCACCGTGATTTTTTTCTCTATCTCTGCACGTGAGCTGGCTGGATCAAACTGAGTGTTGGTGGCGGATTGATGTTGGCATTAAGGCCCTTGATCCGGCTGTTGTTCCGGTTTGATTTTCGCCTTCCCGTGCGTTGATTTCTTAGTTGGTTTGTTGAACGAGCCAGCCTTTGATGACCACAGAACATGCGCCTGGTGACGGGTCGCTGACGCGCTCGCGGTGAAGGGGAGATGTGTCGTAGGAGAATTGTTGACGATGCAGCTGACCATGCTGAAGCGGACAAATTGACCAGATGCAATCTGGCCGCAATTGATGATGAGGGATCTAGTCTAGATGATGACGCATGGGATCCAGAGTAGATCTGTTTTCCCTGTAGTTGTCGAATTGTAGATTGCCGGTGATGGAGCCGTCGAGATCGCAACATTAGCGCGCCCAGTTCCCACAGACGGTGCCAATTGACGAGGGTTCAACTCGTCAATGCCCATTATTATGAACTTGGGTTTTGGAGAAGGAGGGAGCGCTGAAAGTCTCGATCGGCTAGCAAACAAGCACACAGGGACGCAAGGTTTACCCAGGTTCAGGCCTCATAGAGGACCCTACATGCTTTTCTGCTCTTGATTGATGATGATTTGAAGGATTACAATGTCGCCGATGACGGTGTATGCGCAGATTAGATCTGGCGTATGTGCTAGGTTTTGCGGTGTCTAGATCTATTGTCTATTGTGGGAGTCGCGATTGCCTTCTCGTTGGACCGTCCTAGCCTTTATATATGGGGAGGCTAGGTCTCAGGTACCAATACGAGTTGGTTACAAGTTATATTCAAACTCTAATTTTGAGGTTTCCTTGTCTTGTGCGTTTGGGAGTCCGTGTTTATATGGGCTTCGTACCACTCGAACCGTCATGGGCGCCATGGACCTTAGCAATTCGTCGAGTGGGCCTTTCGTCGAGCCGCACCAGGTAGGTTGTAGTTGAGTGCCTATTGAGCATACCCATGTCAGTAATAAATTTCAAAAAATATTTGTTGATATAATAAGGTGATCCTATCGCGGCCATTAGCGGACTGAAATATTAATAGACTGTTTAAAACCAGAATTTCGTCATAGTTATAGAATACGCAAATATGCTGGCCAGCAGATGGGCCAAATAAACACTAAAAGGCCGTAAGTGGCCGGTCAGAATATTGGTGGGCCTCATAAGTGGCCAAGGCCCTGAAAATGTAATGGGTTGAACAGCAAAAGGCAAGAACAGTAAAGGCCCGAACTGTAATGGGCTCGAATATTGATATACCTGAACAGTAAAGAGCTGAAATAGTAAAAGGCCTAAACAGTAAAAAGCCCGCGCAATAGAGGGCCCGCACAATAAAACAGATAGAAGAGAAAAAGGACTGAACAGTAAATGGCCTGAACAGTAAAAGGCCATAAGAGAAAAATGCCGTAGCAGCAAAAGGCCCAAATAGTAGAAGGCCAGAACAGTAAAAGGCCAGAATAGTAAAGGATCCTAACACTGGCAACCTAGAAATATAAAAGGCCATAACAGCAAATGGGTAGAACAGGAGCGGACCCCACGGGCCGTAGGAATAGTAACGGGCTGCCTGTAGGCCTCAACAGTGCCTGACCTTCTGGCGCAGGCCCCTAATGGGCCGCATATTATTCTACCAAAGTGGGCTTTCTTTAGGCCGAAACTATAGCGGGCCTGAAATTGTACGGGCCCTAGATGGATTCATTAATGGGCCACATCAAATAATACACATCGTGAGAGTAAAGGGTCGTAATCTTATTGGGCTCTCCTCGTTGGCCCGCCCACTTAACTATTAGCAGGCCTTGTCTAGGCTAGGCTTCTACCACAGTTTCTGTGACCGTTAACGGCGTTAACCGGCTGTTAACGGTGGGTGCCACATGGCATTTTTGCATGACGTCAGCAGTCAACGTGGGTGGCGAACAGATCTACGACGGAACAAGTTTTCGTGGCTGAAGGGTGCGATCCGCCATGGTCAGAAAAAAACTGTGGTAGATTCTTTTGTGACGGGGCTTTTACCAGGAAGGGCATCTGTCGTAGAAGACTTTTTAGCCACGAAAAATGGGCCTTCAACCACAAAAATCATCCGTTGTAAAAGCCAACTTTTCTTGTAGTGTAGCATCACCATGCCCATGACAAGTGGAACCGTGTCATCAGCCGACTTGCACATTGGTCTAAGTTGTGTGTCTAGCACAGCCTCACTAACCAAGGACAATCTAGTACAAACAATCATGAATATATAGCTCCACAACTGAATCACGTATTCAGTGATACATATCTGATGTTCATACAAGGACAACTTTACTTTATGAATACTTTGGGAAATATCATCAACCATGATAGCCTCTAGGGCATATTCCCAATAGTCTCCCACTTGCACTAGAGTCAATCATCCCGACATCATATGTCTAGGCATCTCATGCCCATTGCTCTTACGTGTGCCTCATACTTAGGTTGTGGAAGTGGCTTTGTCAATGAATCCACAATGTTTGCATCCGTGTGTACCTTGCATAGCTTCATATTACCATGATCCACAAACTAGCGAATCAGGTGGTATCGCATGAGTATATGTTTGTTCTTCTGGTGTTGTCTGGGTTCCTTGGCTTGTGGAATAGCACCATTGTTGTCACAATACACATCTAATGGATTAGACGATCTCTGAACCACACCAAGATCAATCAGGAAGTTCCTGATCCAAACAGCTTCCTTTGTCGCCTCCGAGGCAGTAATATACTCAGCCTCTGTTGTATATGCAGACATAGTCTCTTGCTTGGAACTCTTCTAGCTCACAGCCCCTCTGTTCATTATGAGCACGTACCCATATTGCGAGCGAGAATCATCTTAGTTAGTAAGGTAAATTTCATCCGTGTAACCCTTTACACGGAGTTCAACCTCACCTCCATAAACTAGGAACACATCCTTAGTCCTTCTCAAGTACTAAAGAATGTTCTTAACCGCTGCCCAGTGGATTTCTCCAGGGTCAACCTGGTATATGCTCACAACACTTATAGAATAGGAAACATCTAGCTTAGTACAAATCATGACATACATGATGGACCCGACTGCCGAAGCATACGAAATCACACTCATTCTACTTCGCTCATCAGGTATCGAAGGACACTAAGTCTTGCTAAGTTTTACACCATGGGACATCGGTAAGAACCCCTTCTTAGACGATTCGATGTTGAGTTTCTTCAACACTTTGTCCAAATATGTACTCTGGCTCAATCTAATGAGCCGCCTAGATCTATCTCTATAGATCATGATTCCTAGTATGTAAGTTGCCTCACCCAAATCCTTCATTGAGAAACTGCTTTCCAATGACTCATTGGTTTCTTGCAACATCTGGACTTCATTTCCAATCAATAATATGTCATCCACAATAAGATCAAAAAGTTTACATTGCTCCCACTAAACTTCTTGTATAAACAAGAATCATTATCACTCTTGATGAAGCCAAACAATTTGACTACCTCATCAAAGCGAATGTTCCAACTCCGAGATGCTTGCTTCAACCCATAAATGGATTTCTGAAGCTTGCATACCTTGTCAGCATGAGCGGGATCGACAAAACCCTTGGGCTATATCATATACACGTGCTCGGTTAATTTTCCATTTAGGAAAGCCGTTATGACATCCATCTGCCATATCTCATAGTCGAAATAGGCTGCTATAGCTAACACGATCTGAACTGATTTAAGCATCACTACGGGTGAGAAATTCTCATCGTAGTCAACTCCTTGAACCTGCTGGAATCCCTTCATGACAAGTCGTGCTTTATAGATAGAAACATTTCCATCCATATCAGTTTTCTTCTTAAAGACCCATTTGCACTCGATGGGTCTTGCACCATCTAGCAGATCAACCAAGTTCCAAAGTTGATTTTCATCCATGGACTTTAACTCGTATCTCATGGATCCAAGCCATGACTCAGAATCAGAACCCACCATCGCTTCCGAATAAGTTTTTGGCTCATCACTGTCAAACAGTAACACATCGCGAACACTTCGCAATCTAGCCGATCTTCATAGTGTAGGTGCAGTTGTCAGCTCAGCTACCACGACTGGATCAACCTCCAAGGCTTTCACCAAATCGCTACTGATTGGTTCGTCTCAAACTTTATCGAGCTACAACATACTCCCACTAACTTCCGACTGAGAAACTCTTTCTCAAGGAAGACATTGTTCCGAGTGACAAACACTTTGCCCTATTCTTGGTTGTAGAAGTAGTAACCCAAGGTTTCCCTCGGATACCCCATGAAAAAACACTTACTCGATTTCGTTGTAAGCTTGTCTGACTGAAGTCGCTTGACAAATGCTTCACAACCCCAAATCTTAAGAAAAGACAGACTTGGCTTCTTGCCCGTCCACATCTCATGTGGTGTCTTCTCTACCGATTTTGATGGTACTCTATTTAGTGTGAACACTGACGTTTATAGACAATAACCCCAAAATGATAAAGGTAGATCTGTCTGACTCATCATCAATCGTACCATGCCCAACAAGGTCCGATTCCGCCGCTCATTGCAAAAGGTGTCTTGGTCATCTTGCCTAGAAGGCAGGATTCGCATGTCTTGAATGACTCTAAGCCGAATGAAGTTAGGAGTCCATCATCACGGAGATTCTTCATGTGTTTCCAACTTATATGACCAAGTCGATAGTGCCAAAAGTAAGTCATATTTAGATCATTTGGTTTCAACATTTTCACATTTACGTTATAGACCTACCACCATCAAGATTCAAAATAAATAACCCATTCCAAACGGGTGCAAAGCCGTGAAACATATCATTCAAATATAAAGAAAAACCATTGTTCTTAATATTAGACTCATAGCCTTGTCTCATCAAACATGAGGCAGAAACGATGTCGACTAAGCACTAGAACATAATAACAATTATTTAGTTCCACTAAGAATCCTGAAGGTAAATGAAGTTGCATCGTGTCGACTTCCAACGCATCGACTCTCGCTTTGTTGCCGACCCGAATGTCAACCTCGCCTCTTTCTACGCCCCTAGTTCTTACCAGTCCCTACAACGAGTTGCAGGTATGAATGACTGATCCGTATCATATACCCAAGAACTACCAGGTGCATCAGCATGATAAATGTCTATAACATTGCAAACAAGTCTACCTGAGTTGGAAGTCACACCTCCACTCTTGCCTTTATCCGCCAAATACTTACTACAATACCTCTTCCAGTGGCCATCCGCCTTGCAATAGAAGCAACCGGATACGGCTGAAGGAGATGACTTGGTCCCTGAGGAAACGCTTGGGATCTCATCATGAGCATTACCTCCTGACTTGGCCTTCTTCTTCTTAGTCCAAGAACTCTTCTTAAACTTAGCCTTATTCTGTACCACCAACACTTGCCTGGTACCTTTCTTGAGATCAACCTTTGCCTGCTTAAGCATCCCATGCAATTCAGTGAGCTTCTTATCCATACCATGCATGTGGTAGTTCGATATGAATTGACCATACACACTAGGAAGAGAGTTCAAAATTATATCCGCAGCAAACTCTTCACTAATGGGGTAGCCAACCTTTCCAGAGACTGCACGTAACCAACCATCTTGATCACATTTGGTCTCAGTGAATCACCATCCTTAAGCTTACAACTTAGCAAAGCTTGAGAGACTTGATACATCTCAGTATTTGCCTTAGCCTGGAACATACTTTTGAGGCTTTCGATAATACCGTAGGCCTCAACATTCTCTATGGTAGGCATTGGTTGCTACGTGATGGCTCGATGCACGGCGCCTGAAAAATGCTGGAGCGGTGTTGATGTAGAGCTCGTTGGGAACCCCAAGAGGAAGGTATGATGAGCACAGCAGCAAGTTTCCCTCAGTTATGAAACCAAGGTTTAATCGAACCAGTAGGAGCAAGGAAACTCCCCAAAGGTGTTACTAGCTGAGCTTTGGTAGGGCGCACTACCGGTGCTAGTAGCAACGTGGAGACCTGCACAACACAACCACAGAACTTTGTCCCCAACTTGCGATGAGGTTGTCAATCTCACTGTGTTTTGCGGAAAACAAAGGATTAAACGTATCGAATGGAAAGAAGTAAAAGTTTGCAGAAAGTAAACACAAAGCAGTAAATAGTTTATAGATTGTATGTAAAGAAAAAGGACCGGGATCCATAGTTCACTAGAGGTGGCTCTCCTTAGATAGATAACATGCTGGGTGAACAAATTACAGTGGGGCAATTGACAAACATCGAGAAATCAATACATGCATATACTAATCATCTTGACTCCTTTGAGACTTGATTGGGCATTACAACATTATACATAGACCGCAATCCAACTGCATCTATGACTAATAATCCACCTTCAGGTTATCATCCGAACCCCCTCCAGTATTAAGTTGCAAGCAACAAATTATTGCTTTACGAACTGCGTGTAAAGTAAACAATACAATTGTTCTATGAACAAAGGATTGTTGTTTTCTCCCTAGTAGAAACAGCACATCTAGTACCTTAGAGATTTATGTCACTTTCCCAGATTACCAGAGGCATGAACCCACTATTGAGCATAAATACTAACTCTTGGAGTTGCTAGCATCTACTTGGCCAAGATAGCTACTAACAACAGAAAGCATGCAAGATCACAAATAACAAAGACATGATAGAATCAATAATCAATCTGAAATAGCATCTCAATATCCATCGGATCCCCGCAAACACAACATGCAGAATTACAAATAGATGATCTTGATCATGAATGGAGCTCACAAGATCTAGACATGAAAGCATAAAGGAGGAGAACCAGCCATCTAGCTACTACATGGATCTGTAGTCCAAGGATAAACTACTCACGCATCACACCGGATGCTTGCATGGTGATGAAGAAGGCCTCTAGGGTGAATTCCCCTCTCCGGCAGGGTGCCGGGAAGAGCTTCAGATCCCTCCCGATCTAGGGATGGAGATGACGGCGGCTACAGACTCTTTTGTGGATTTTTTGATCGGGCACTTAGGGTTTTAGTCCCGAGGGCAATATATAGGCGGAAGGGGAGGCCGAGGGGGTGCCTGGGCTAGCCACACCACCCCCTGGCGTGGGCCAAGCCTGGCCACGCGGGCAGGTGGTGTGGCCGCCCTGTGGCCCCTCTCCGTCTCGTATTCTGGCACTTGATGACTTCCGAAAAATGGGCACTTTGGCTTTTGTTCCGTCCAATTCCGAGAATATTCATTTTCTGACTTTCCTAGAACCAAAAACAATAGAAAACAGGCAGCTGGCACTGTGGCTCTTGTTAATAGCTTAGTCCAAGAAATCATATGAAAAGTACTCCAAAGTTGGAACAAAACACAAGAAAGTGGATAAAACCAAGCATGGAACAAATGCTGGAGCATGGTTGGTGTAGAGCTCGTTGGGAACCCCAAGAGGAAGGTACGATGAGCACAGCAGCAAGTTTCCCTCAGTTATGAAACCAAGGTTTAATCGAACCAGTAGGAGCAAGGAAACACACCAAAGGTGTTACTAGCTGAGCTTTGGCAGGGTGCACTACCGGTGCTAGTAGCAACGTGGAGACCTTCACAACACAACCATAGAACTTTGTCACCAACTTGCGATGAGGTTGTCAATCTCATCGTGTTTTGCAGAAAACAAAGGATTAAACGTATCGAATGGAAAGAAGTAAAAGTTTGCAGAAAGTAAACACAAAGCAGTAAACAGTTTATAGATTGTATGTAAAAGATAAGGACCGGGATCCATAGTTCACTAGAGGTGGCTCTCCTTACGATAGATAACATGCTGGGTGAACAAATTACAGCGGGGCAATTGACAAACATCGAGAAAGCAATACATGCATATACTAATCATCTTGACTCCTTTGAGACTTGATTGGGCATTACAACATTATACATAGACCGCCATCCAACTGCATCTATGACTAATAATCCACCTTTAGGTTATCATCCGAACCCTCTCCAGTATTAAGTTGCAAGCAACATATTATTGCTTTACGAACTGCGTGTAAAGTAACCAATATGATTGTTCCATGAATAAAGGATTGTTGTTTTCTCCCTAGTAGCAACAACACATCTAGTACCTTAGAGATTTCTGTCACTTCCCCAGATTACCAGAGGCATGAACCCACTATCGAGCATAAATACTAACTCTTGGAGTTGCTAGCATCTACTTGGCCAAGATAGCTACTAACAACGAAAAGCATACAAGATCACAAATAACAAAGACATGATAGAATCAATAATCAATCTAAAATAGCATCTCAATATCCATCGGATCCCCGCAAACACAACATGCAGAATTACAAATAGACGATCTTGATCATGAACGGAGCTCACAAGATCTAGACATGAAAGCACAAAGGAGGAGAACCAGCCATCTAGCTACTACATGGATCCGTAGTCCAAGGATGAACTACTCACGCATCACACCGGAGGCTTGCATGGTGATGAAGAAGGCCCTAGGGTGAATTCCCCTATCTGGTAGGGTGCCGGGAAGAGCTTCAAGTCCCTCCCGATCTAGCGATGGAGATGACGGCGGCTACAGACTCTTTCGTGGATTTTTGATCAGGGACTTAGGGTTTTCGTCCCGAGGGCATCTTATAGGCGGAAGGGGAGACCGAGGGGGTGCCAGGGGCCACCACACCACCCCTAGCGCGGGCCTAGCCTGGCCGCGCGGCGAGGTGGTGTGGCCGGCCTCTAGCCCTTCTCCATATCGTATTCTGGCACTTAATGAGTTCCAGAAAAATAGGCACTTTGGCTTTTGTCCCGTCCAATTCCGAGAATATTCATTTTCTGACTTTCCTGGAACCAAAAACAGCAGAAAATAGGCAGCTGGCACTGTGGCTCTTGTTAATAGGTTAGTCCAAGAAATCATATGAAAAGTACTCCAAAGTTTGAACAAAACACAAGTAAGTGGATAAAACCAAGCATGGAACATCAAAAATTATAGATACATTTGCACCGGGAAAGTTTCCCCTATGAAAGTTTCTCCTATGAAATATGCAAGATTCAACCCAATTGTTACAGCAATATGGAGATAGTGATGCTGGTGCTGATGGTGGTGGTGATGATGATGATGATCCCGATGAAGTCCAGCTTGATGGTGGTGTTGATGGCGACGATCTCCCCTCTCCGGGAAGAAATTCCCCTGGAAAAAATCTGCCTGCTTGAGAGATCTTTCTCTCTCGGTGTTTTCCGCCCTGCAGAGGCGGCGGAATCTTTTTGTGGTTGCTCCCCGAGTCTTAGGGTTTCGAGAGGTTAATATACGCCAGAGGGGAGTGCCAGGGGTGGACCAGGGAGGCCACACCACCTGGTGGCGCGGCCTAGGCTGGCCCGTGCTAGGGGGTGGTGTGGGCCCCCTGTGGCCCATCTCCAGCCCCTTGTGGCCCATCTCCAGCCCCCCTTCTGGCTTCCTTCGTCTTCTGGAAAAATAGGATTTTCAGTGTATTTTCCCGGATTTTTTGATCTTCACGAATTTTGCCTCCAAACAGCACCTTTTCCATCAGAATCCTGACTGCAGCGGTCCATGCTCCAAAAGTCATCGACCATGCAAAAACAGATGAAATAACATAAGTATCACGTCTCAATACGAAATATATCAATGAATAACAGTGACTTATGACATAGAATAGTGATGCAAAATGGACGTATCATGGATGCGGTCCAAAAAAAGTCCATCATACACACATTGCACTTACATAGAAGCTGACATGTCGGACCCAGCAGGCCCAAGCATAACCCATGAAATTAGCCTATCAGCCCCAAGCATAGCCCAATACCTTCTAATTCAGCCTTTTCGTAGTCTTACGGCCCCGACCATAGCCCATTCAATTTAGGAGTGAGCCCATGGAATATAAGCCATGATGAATAGGTTATCCGCCCTAAGTTAGCCTAGAATCTTTTTAATTCGGACTTTATGAGTATTTTTTGTACTCTGAGGCTAACATCTGGGACCCGAAAAACAGTCCAACATACACATTTCTTTCAAATAGACTATGTTAGCTAGGACCCAGCATAGACACGTTTCCTGCACACAGGTGGTTGACATGTGGGACCGAGAAAGTTGCCATGGTCAAAACAGCGGACATGGCCAAAAAAAAGTCCATCATACACACATTTCATTTATAGAGAGGCTGATATGTGGGACCCAGCAGCGCGACCTTATACAGATGCTGCATCGAGCAACGTTGCCAGTTCGAAACAGCGAGGCACGAGCGAGAACAAAGTTTAGCATGCACATGTTTCTTGTAATGAGAGGCTGAAATGGGGGACCCAACTGCATGAGAAACGGTAGATTCATTGAGCAACACTATCAAGTTCAGAACAGGGTGGCTCTAGAGAAGAAATAAATTCCATCATACCCATGATTCTTCTAATGTGAGGCTGACATAAGGGACGCACTAGCCTGAATAAACGGCTGATCTAGCAAGCAACGCTATCAATTTCGGAACACGATGGCGCGATAGAGGGTAAAAAATCCATCATACACATGTTTCTTCTATGAGAGGATGACATGTGGGGCCCAGCAGCGTGATTAAATGGTAGATGCATCGAACAACGTTATCAAGTTCGGAACAGGGTAGCGCGAGCGAAGGGGGAAAATCCATCATACACACGTGTCTTCTAATGAGAGGATGATATGTGGGGCTAAGGAGGTTGGTTAAACGGTAGATACGTCGAGCAGTGTTATCAACTTCGGAACAGGGTAGCACCAGCGAAGGAAAAAATTCCAGCATACACACGTTTCTTCTAATGAGAGGATGACATGTGGGTCCCAGGAGGTTGATTAAACGGTAGATGCATCGAGTAGTGCTATTAACTTCGGAACAGGGTAGCACGAGCGAAGGAAAAAAATTCCATCATACACACGATTCTTCTAATGAGAGGCTGACATGTGGGACCTAGCAGCCTAACTAAACGGCAGACGCACCGAGCAACGTTATCGAGTTTAAATCAGGCAGGAGCGACCGAAAAGTATGGTCCGCTAGAGACACTGACATCCGGGACCCACACGCCTCAAAACACTTAAGCGAGTCAACATCGTGCGAGGAAACAAAAATCTTGCTTCTGCCACACGCCAGCCGAGCTTCCTCCATGTTTTTAGCGGTTCCGTCATAGTAGAGGGTCGCGAAACCAGAAAAAAAGTTTTGCATCTGCCACGGCCGAACCGAGAATTTCGTCACGGAAGACGCGCCTTCTATGATGACTGTCGGGCCAAGTCATTGTGGAAGGAAACTTTTCATGTAGTGGGCCCATCTTGGTAATCCATGTTGCGCAGCTTGCTTCACAACCAACCCGAACTCTACCTTTATAATTGCCCATTTTCGAAACAACGTTTAATAGAACCTAAGTTGGGGATCCACAACTCGGATCATGCAATCACCTCAGGTCAAAGGATTCCATTGCTTGAGACTTCAAATGACAACATGCTTGTTGCATCTCAATGGTGGGTCAGTTCGATTCGCTAAACTCTTTAGCTAAATCAGTGTGAGTCGGAATAGCACTACAAGAAAAGTTTCCTTCCGCAACGAATTGGCCCGACGGTCGTCGTAGACGGCGCATCTTCCACGACGAAATTCTCGGCTTGGCCGTGGCCGATGGAAAACTTTTTTTCCGGTTTCACGGCCCTCTACTATGACGAATCTTCTAAAAACATGGAGGAAGCTCGGCTGGCGCATGGAAAAAGCAAGATTTTCATTTCCTCGTGCGATGTTGACTCGCCGAAGTCTTTTGAGGCGTGTGGGTCACGGATGTCAGTGTCTCGAGCGGACCATACTTTTTGGTCGCACCTCCCTCATTTGAACTCAATAACATTGCTCGAGGCGTCTGCCGTTTAGTCATGCTGCTAGGTCCCACATGTCAGCCTCTCATTAGAAGGATCATGTGTATGATGGAATTTTTTTCCTTCGTTCGTGCTACCCTGTTTCGAAGTTGATAGTGTTGCTCGATGCATCTACCGTCTAATCAACCTCTTGGGACCCACATGTCATCCTCTCATTAGAAGAAACGTGTGTATGATGGATTTTTTTCCTTCGCTGGTCCTACCCCGTTCCGAGTTGATAGCGATGCTCGACGCATCTACCGTTTAACCAACCTCCTGAACCCCACGTGTCATCCTCTCATTAGAAGAAACGTGTGTATGATGGATTTTTTTTCCTTCGCTTGCGCTACCTTGTTCCGAACTTGATAGCGTTGTTTGATGCATCTACCATTTAATCACGATGTTGGGGTCCACATGTCATCCTCTCATTAGAAGAAACATGTGTATGATGGATATTTTTCCTTCACTGGTGCTACCCCGTTACAAGTTGATAGCGTTGCTCGACGCATCGACCGTTTAACCAACCTCATGAGCCCAACATGTCATCCTCTCATTAGAAGAAATGTGTGTATGATGGATTTTTTACCCTCTATCACGCCTTCGTGTTCCAAAATTGATAGATTTTCTCATTGCATCAGCCATTTATTTAGGCTGGTGGGTCCATTATGTCAGCCTCACATTAGAAGAATCGTGGGTATGATGGAATTTTTTTCTTCTCTAGCGCTACCCTGTTCTGAACTAGATAGCATTGCTCGACAAATCTGCCGTTTGCTCACGCTGCTGGTTCCCCCATTTCAGCCTCTCATTCAAAGAAACGTGTACATGCTAAACTGTTTTCTTGCTCGTGCCTCCCTGTTTCGAACTGGCTACGTTGCTCGATGCAGCATCTGTATAAGGTAGCGTTGCTGGGTCCCACATATCAGCCCCTCTGTAAATGAAACGTGCGTATGATGTATTTTTTTTGGCCATGTCCACTGTTTTGACCTTGGAAACTTGTTGGGTCCCAGATGTCAACCACCTCTCTGCACAAAATGTGTTTATGCTGGGTCCCGGCTGACAACCTCTATTTGAAAGAAACGTGTGTATGTTGGACTTTTTTTGGGTCACAGATGTCAGCCTCAGAGTACAAAAAATGCTCAGAAAGGCTGAATTAAAAAGATTCTAGGCTAACTTGGGGAGGATGCCCTATTCGTCATGGCTTATATTCCATGGGCTCACTCCTAAGTTGAATGGGCTACGGTCGGTGGCCACAAGACCACGAAAAGGCTGAATTAAAAGGTATAGGGCTATGCTTGGGGCTGATAGGCTAATTTCATGGGCTATGCTTGGGCCAGCTAGGTTCGACATGTCATCTTCTCTGTAAGTGCAACGTGTGTGTGATGGTCATTTTTTTGGCCGCGTCCACTGTTTTCACCATGGCAGCCGTGTATGGTATTACTGGTGAGGCCCTTATGTCAACCTCTCTGGCATGTTCTAGCTTAAGGGTCCCCGATGCAGCCTTGTATGTTCTGTTTGGTGGGTCCCTGATGCGAGCCTCTCTATACAAGTATTTAAACCTTTGTTTTGAACCCACCCTCAAAACAAACTCCAGGGACATTGCATGCTGGTGGGTCCATGATGTCAGCCTCTCTATAATGTGATGTTGCTAGAAGAAAAAATGTAAACCCAAGATAAACACACACACACAAAGGCGATTTGAGCAAAAGACCTTCAAATCAAATAAACGTAAACTGAGTGCCAAATACAATAATGATATTTATAGAAAAAATATCATTAAACTTTTATTAGTACTACAACTTCTGTATTAGTCTTCTTAAAATATTTTGTGTTTCTATGTTTATCTCTTTTAAAATATAATAGGGCAGTGTTCCTGGCATCTCAATTTATAAAATGCCACATAGGTATTTTCTTAAAAACATGGGTAGGCAGAGTATTTTCTATTATGAGAGGTGGGGGGCAATGCCCAAAAGGCCTAATTAAAAAGAGTTTGGCTATTGCTCTATGTGGGTTATATTCCATAGGCTATGCTCCATGGGCTTCATTCTCAAATTTCACTGGCCTGTGCTCAGCAGTCCGCTGACCCGTAAAAGGCCGAACTAATATGTTCTCGGCTATGCTCCATGGGCTCGTTTCTAAAATTTCCGCTGGCATGTAGTTAGCAGTACCTAACCCCGAAAAGGCTGAAATTAAATGTTCTGGGCTAAAGAGGGGCCGAATGAGCTACTCCACTCCCTTCGATCCAAATTAATGTTCTCGGATTTGGCTAGATTCGGTCGTGTCTATCACTAAAACATGACTAGATATGTCAGAATCTAGACTAATGTCAGATAATTAATTTGGATCGGAGGGAGTACTAGATTTCTTCTCCTAGTTAATAAAAATTGCATTGTTATGTGCTCTGCTGGATTCGAAACAAAGACCTCGGCGAGGGCGGGGGAAAAGCGATAATTCTTATTGGCAGATATTCATGTCAAAATTCAGTAGTACAGAATAAGGTAGAAAAATTATCAATAGATTCGAAGTTAATATTCAGGAGCACTTGACAAATTCAGCAGCATTTCAAAAGTCACCAATGTAGCAATACAGACAATGAAATACAATACAGTACATCAGTATTAGTTGCACAAATGATTTAGTAATAGCAACGACAGAACATTTGAGAGATTCAGTAGCTTTCCTACTTGAAATTCAATAGCAGTACAGAGAGAAATAGTTCTTGTTCCAGCTAAAAAAACTTGGCCCATGATCAGTTTGGCCTGTTCTCCGAATAGACTCAATCATTGGAGCAAGCAAAACTGACGATCAAGTCTGCTTCTGTGTGAGTACCTCCTCCTTACGTCAATGCCTTTGTGACACCCCATAGCAACCCAAAAATCCCAAGACTCATCCAGATAATTGTAACAATGCTAAGTTTCAAAATAAAAGCAAGACAATCTGATGCACTTCATATAACCAAGTACTAGTACATCACAGTTCGTTCTACAAAATATTGTACTAATAGTAACGACAGAACATTTGACAGATTCAGTAGCATTTGGAAGATTCGGTAGTGTAGAATGGACCATAAAAATATCAGATAGATTCCCGGTTCATATTCAGCAGCACTTGACAGATTGTGGAAGTACACAGATAGTGACCAAAAGAATTGACAGATTTAGCAATGCTTACATTGAAATTCAATAGATGTAGCAAGGACTGATTTAAAAGGAAAGTGAGACCATATTCTACACTCGACCGGTCAATCCGAACAAGTACCGAACAAAACTTTTGATAGGTTCAGTAGCATTTGAAAGATGCAGTAGTACATAATAGGAAAGAAAAATATTGACAGATTCACAGTTCACATTCAGCGTCACTTGGACATATTCAGCAGCATTTCAAAGTGACAGATTCAGTTTGCCCTTTTCTTCGAACACTCGTCATTGGAAGAAACAAAACTGACAATCAAGTCTGCTTTTGTGTGCATGCCTCCTTCTCGCATTAATGCCTGTGTGTGACCTCCATAGGCAACTCAAAATTCCCAAAGCCTTGTCTAGATTATGAGTTTATGACAAGGCCAAGTTACAAAAGAAAAGCAAGACCATCTACTGCACTTGATCTAGACTAATGTATCCTATTACATAGTATTACGAATACTTACGGTAGTTTGGTTCTAATCATGGGCATTGGTGATGCTTGGGATGAACCATAATGGAGTGTCCGGAGATTTCCATGCAACGTTGGTTGAGAAACCAACAGCTGCTTCTTCAGTATTTAGACTGAAGCCGCATATTTTAGGAAACGGCGTATATCCAAGTCCTATTGCATGGTGGGAGGTGTAGACACAGTTGCTTCTCGTCAGATATCTAGGGGCAACATCTGCACCACCTACCCCAATATTAATCAGATAGTTCAATCCAAGGAAAAGGGAATATGCTCCTAGGTTAGCAATCTCTATCCATGGCTTAGGTGGATACAAGTAAGTAGTGTCCTTTGAGTACACCTTGCAGCCAAACCCAGTAGCATAGGTGCCACAAGTGCGACCACAGGGATCAACACTATGATCAGCAACAGGATTGCCATGACCATAATAAGTACCGCCATAAAACTCCTCATCAGTAACACCCACGGTATGGATAAGAAAAAGGCGAGATTCATCTGCAGATATTGCTAAGAACCATAAACTAGGTTCGTGCTCGTCATCATCTATGGCATCAAGGTTTCCCTCCTCGAGATGCGCGGCAGGTGGTGACAGGAGAAGAATAGGACCTACAAAAAGAAATGACGGCCAAATCAGCCAACACTAGTTTACATCCATTAAAACTGAAGCTAGTGTTTATAACAGGAATGGATCAAATTTACCAAAATACAGATGATTCCAAACATAAACACTATCACTCTTAGTGGTTGCAAACACCGGACCCTTGTGGATAAGTGCATCATTGTATCTGAAATAACACTGGAACTGGTTCTCAAGAACTATCCATGCATACTCATTGCCATCAAGGGTAGAAATTGAGTAGTCGAAGGTAGCAACAAGAGAGAACTCTAAATAATCAGCCGTAGCTGTGGGAGCTTGGGAAATAGCAATCTTCCGGAGAAGAATAGAGCGATCATTATGCATGAATGTAAACAGATTGTTGGTGGGTACAAGCTCATTGACTTGTGGGAGAGGAACGCGTTGATGAGTGTACACATTGACAAGCTCCCACTAGCACTCGGACCCAACAGTGGCGATCCAATCTCCATTGGCACCTACCCACTGCTTACCCATACAATTCAGGAACACGGCATCGGAGGAGAACTTGTCCAGCGGCATCAGCTTGTATGTCGCGCCCTTGCCCTCGAAGTACTCATTTCATTCCCATGGTTTCTTAGTCGGATGAGAATGAAGAACACAGGGGAGGCCAAACGGTTGAGAAGCATGTAAAGTTTCACTATATTTTGCCTAGTCAAGAAGATGTTTGGACGAACCAGCGAGGCTCGCGGCGGTGATGACGTCGCATGTGGTTATGATTTCTTCAAGAGAGCCTTCGGTAAAAATATGCTGGAATAGCTCAGAATCATTATTCTCCTTGCTCGGTCCTGCCATCGCAAGGGAGCTCATGGAAGTTGGGACAGTGGCTTGATTTGGTTTTCTAGAAAAGAGGGAAGATCGATGGCGGCAGGCGGGACAAGGAGAAGAACAAACACTCTCATACTGTGCGATGAACAGGATTGGAAAGCGATATTGTGGAGGAGAAGGGAAGAATGGCGATGCTTGGCGTAGAAGTGGGGATAGAGCATATAGACGAGGTTGAATAAAATGAAAACTGACGCATGTTCCTCTCCTAGAGTTCCCTTCAGAATAGTACTACTCTGCCCCCAGTTCCCTCCACAATAAATCTTTCTTGTAAATCAAAGACGAAGTAGTATGAAGAGTAGGGCTCGATCATCTGCTCTCTCGAGGAGCCGAACCCGACTATTTTCTTTGCTAAATTTTATGGTCCTTTATGCTAAATGCATGGACCTTAGTGTAATTTTACCTTTTTTCGGTCCTTGGTGTAAATGTACCACCACCATCTGTGTAAAATTCTAACCAAAAAGTGTAAGTTGTGAAATTTGAACAAATTTAAGCTTAGTTGTCAACGAGTATGAAAATTCTTGGATTTCAAGCCGAATGACCAAGGTCAAGGCCATATCAACATCATACTTTATGGTGATGATGCCATGTCAAAGAATTAGCATGCCGATAGATTTGGACATGTTTTGAAAACAATTTTTTTTGAAGTAGTACGAAGAGTATGTCTCGATCAGCTTCTCTCTTGAGAAGGAGCCATACACGACTATTTTCCTTGCTTATTTTGAGGGGGGTGCTAAATTTATGGACATCGATGTAATTTTCCCTTTTTTGGGTACTTGATGTAAAATGTAATTCCATACACCGTGTAAAATTCTAACCTAAAAGTGTACATGGTGAAATTTAGACAATTTGAAGCTTACTTGTCAATGAGTATGAACATTCTTGGATTTCAGTCGAATGACAAGGGTCAAGGCCATATAAACATCATACTTTATGCTGATGATCCCATATCAGAGAATATGCATGGCAATAGATTTGGCCATATTTTGAAAATTATTGAAGAGGAAGTAGTACGAAGAGTTTGGCTCAGATCAACTGGTCTCTCGATAAGGAGACGAAACAAAAAAATTCCTTTGTAGGGTCATTTGTGCTAAATGTATGGATCTCCATGTAATTTTCCCTCTTTAGGTCCTTGATGTAAAATGTACTCCCACCGACCGTGTAAAATTCTAAAGTAAAAGTAAGTGGTGAAATTTAAATGAATTTAAGCTTAGTTGTCAACGAGTATGAACCATATTCTTGGATTTTCAAGAAAAACGGCCAGGGTCAAGCCATATCTACACCGTACTTTATGCATATGATCCCATATCCAAGAATTTGCATGGCAACAAATTTGGCCATATTTTGAAAACAATCAAAGATGAAGTAGTGTGAAGAGTGTGGCTTGATCAGCTGCTGTCTAGAGAAGGAGTCAAACCTGATTGTTTTCCTTGCGTAATATAAGGGTCCTTTGTGCTAAATGTATGGACCTCAGTGTAATTTTCACTTTTTTAGGTCCTTGATGTCAAATGTAATTCCACACCCATGTAAAATTCTAACCTAAAAGTGTAAGTGGTAAAATTTGGACGATTTTAAGATTACTGGTCAACGAGTATGACCATTATTGGATTTCAAGCCAAACGACCAAGGTCAAAGCCATATCAACATCGTACTTTATGTTGATGATCCCATATGAGAGAATTTCCATGGCGACAAATTGCCCTATTTTGAAAACAATCGAAGAGGAAGTAGTTTGTAGAGTTTG
Source organism: Avena eriantha (assembly GCA_910589775.1). Classification (NCBI taxonomy): domain Eukaryota; kingdom Viridiplantae; phylum Streptophyta; class Magnoliopsida; order Poales; family Poaceae; genus Avena; species Avena eriantha. The sequence goes on along the minus strand of OU342744.1, from coordinate 236,642,096 downwards.
GCTCAGATCAGCTGATCTCTCGAGAAGGAGCGAAACCAGATTTTTTTTTCCTTTTAGGGAGCTTTATGATAAATGTATGGACCTCAATGTAATTATTGCTTTTTTCGCGTCCCTAGTGTAAAATGTACTCTGAACAACCATGTAAAAATCTAACCTAAAAGTAAGTGGTGAAATTTAAACGAATTTAAGCTTAGTTGTCAATAAGTATGAACCATTCTAGGATTTCAAGATGAACGACCAAGGTAATGATCCCATATTCAAAAATTTGCACCCCGGCAAATTGTGCCATATTTTGAAAACAATCAAAGATGAAGTAGTATGAACAGTATGGCTCGATCCGCTACTCTCTCGAGAAGGAGCCGGACCCGACTGTTTTCCTTGCTTAAATTTAGGGTCCTTTGTGCTAAATGTATGGACCTCAATGTAATTTTACCTTTTGAGGTCCTTGATGTAAAATGTACTTCCATGCTTGTGTAAAATTCTAACCTAAAAGTGTAAGTGGTGAAATTTCGATGATTTTTTAGCTTATTGGCCAACGAGTATGACCATTATTGCATTTCAAGCCGAACGACCAAGGTCAAGGCCATATATATCAACCATCATACATTATGGTGATCATCCCATATGAGAGAATTTGCATGGCAACAAATTTGGCCATATTTTGAAAACAATCGAAGAGGAAGTAGTATCAAGAATTTGGCTCAGATCAGCTGATCTCTCGAGAAGGAGCTGAACCAGAAAATTTTCCTTCTAGGGTCCTTTATGCTAAATGTATGGACCTCGACGTAATTTTTGCTTTTTTGAGGTCCCTGGTGTAAAATGTACTCCGATTGACCATGTAAAGTTCTAACATAAAAGTAAGTGGTGAAATTTAAACGATATTAAGCTTAGTTGTCAACGGGTATGAACCATTCTTGTATTTCAAGACGAAACAACCAAGGTCAAGGCCATATATACATCATATTTTATGTTGATGATCCCATATTCAAGCATTTGCATGTCGACAAATTTGGCCATATTTTGAAAACAATCGAAGATGAAGTAGTATGAAGAGTGTGGCTCGATCAGCTACTCTCTCGAGAAGGAACCGAACCCTACTGTTTTGCTTGCTTAATATTAGGGTCCTTTGTGCTATGTGTATGGACCTCGATGTAATTTTCTCCCTTTTTAGGTGCTTGTTGTAAAATGTACTCCCATCGACCGTGTAAATTTCTAACCTAAAAGTAAGTGGTGAAATTTAAACAAATTTCAGCTTATAGTTGTCAACAAGTATGAACATTCTTTGATTTCAAGACGAACAACCACAAGGTCGAGGCTATATCTCTACATCATACTTTATTCTGATGACCGAGTATCCAGGAAATTGCATGGCGATAGATTTGGCCATATTGTCGAAACAATCAAAGAGAAAGTAGTATGAAGAGTATGGCTCGATCAACTACTCTCTTAAGAAGGAGCGGAACCCGATTCTTTTGTTTGCTCAATTTTAGGGTCCTTTGTGCTAAATGTATGGACCTTGATGTAATTTCCCCCTTTTTAGGTCTTTGATGTAGAATGTACTCCCATCGACCATGTAAAATGCTAACCTAAAAGTAAGTGATGAAATTTCAATGAATTTAAGCATAGTTTTCAAAAAGTATGAACAAATCTTGGATTTTCAAGACGAACGACCATGACGTCAAGGCCATATCTCTACATCATACTTTATGTTGATGATCTCATATTCAAGAAATTGCATGGCGGTAGATTTGGAAATATTTTGAAAAAAATCGAAGAGCAAGTAGTATGAAGAGTATGTCTCGACCAGCTTCTCTCTCGAGAAGGAGCCAAACCCGACTGTTTTCTTTGCTCAATTTTAGGGTCCTTTGTGCTAAATGTATGGACCTCAATGTAATTTCCCCCTTTTTAGATCTTTGATGTAGAATGTACTCCCATCGATCGTGTAAAATGCTAACCTAAAAGTAAGTGATGAAATTTCAACGAATTTAAGCATAGTTGTCAACAAGTATGAAAAAATCTTGGATTTTCAAGCTGAACGACCATGAGGTCAAGGCCATATCTCTACATCATACTTTATGTTGATGATCCCATATTCAAGAATTTGCATGGCGACAGATTTGGCCATATTTTTAAAACAATCGAAGAGGAAGTAGTATGAAGTGTTTGGCTCGACCAGCTGCTCTCTCGAGAAGGAGCCGAACCCGACTATTTTCTTTGCTCAATTTTAGGGTCCTTTGTGCTAAATGTATGGACCTCGATGTAATTTTCCCCTTTTTAGGTCCTTTATGTAGAATGTACTTTATGCTTATGATCCCATATCCAAGAATTTGCATGCCGACAAATTTGGCCATCTTTTGAAAACAATCAAAGATATTAAAAACAAAAAATAATCAATTTCTTTTTTCCAAGTGACAGGAATTTATTTTCTAAAAAGCAAGTAAGAAGATTTTTTTGATGAGCTGCTCTCTCGAGGAGCCGTGCCTGACTGTTTTCAATTCCTTGTTTGGTTTTAGGGTCCTTTGTGCTAAATGTATGGACCTCAATGTAATTTTCCCATTTTTTGGTCCTTGATGTAAAATGTAGTCCCACCATCCATGTAAAATTCTAACCAAACAGTGTAAGTGGTGAAATTTAAACGAATTTAAGCTTACTTGTCAACGAGTATGAACATTCTTGGATTTCAAGCCGAACGACCAAGGTCAAGGCCATATCAACATCATACTTTAAAGTATGATATAATTTGCTGATGGCCCCATATGCTTGGATTTGCATGGCAACAGATTTGGCCATATTATGAAACCTATCAAAGAGGAAGTAGTATGAAGAGTTTGGCTCAGATTAGCTAATCTCTTGAGAAGTATTTGAACCAGAAATTTTTCCTTTTACAGTCCTTTGGGCTAAATGTATGGTCCTCCATGTAAATTCCCCTTTTTTGATCTTTGATGTAAAATATGCTCCCACCGATCGTGTAAAATGCTAACCTAAAAGTAAGTGGTGAAATTTAAACGAATTTAAGCTTACTTGTCAACAAGTATGAACTTTCTTGGATTTTAAGCCGAACGACCACAAGGTCAAGGCCATATCTCTACATCAAACTTTATGATCCCATATCCAAGAATTTGAATGGCGACAGATTTGGTCATGTAAAACAAGCAAAGAGGAAGTAGTATGAAATGTATGGCTCGATCAGCTGCTCTCTCGAGAAGGGGCCGAACCCGACTACTACTCCCTCCGGCCCAAATTAATTGACTTGCATTTATCAGATTTGAATGCATCTAGTACTAGAACATGTTTATATACATCCAAATCTAGACAAATTCGAGTCAAGTAATTTGAGGGAGTACAATAGAGTAGCAATTCAAACTTTTCGAGTTTCACAATTTTCACTTCCTTCACAAACATCGGGGGGAAGGATATTCAATAGATCATCATTCGTAGTACTACTAGTACTACACGGTACAGTGAGTAGTAACAAAACAAACTTTTTTTGACGATAGTACCATAAGAAAGGACGTCCCAAAAGAAACTTCATTCAACCATTAAGGGGTTATTTTGTTCAGTGGCTATCTAGTGGATAACACGGGATATCCACTTTTTTTGGTTCTCCAGTGTTTGGTTTGGATGGTGGAGGGGATATGGATAACCACTTTTGGCTCAAAAAGGTGGTTGGGCATATCCCTCAAAAAGAGCTGGATGAGCTCAACCACTTTTGGATAGCTCCTCTGAAGCATTTTCTTGTTCGTTCACCCTTCCTCTCGAGAGAAAATAACCATATTTTCTTGCCTATGGGCTCGACACGAGGGCGGCCATAGCGTAGGCTGTCGGGCAAAGCGGGTGTTCGAATACGCACGCGGGCGTAGGCCGCCGGGCAGAGTGGGCAGGCAGAAAGGGCGCAGGCAGGTAGGTTGACACGGGATCGATAGGGGTAAAAGGGTGGCGAGCTGCCGGCGGTCCTGGACGCTGCTAGGGAAGTGGTGAGGCGGATGAAGAAGACAAGGTGAAAGACGAAAATGAAAAAAATAGTTGGGCCAATAGATTTTGACTGGCTCTCCCTAACCACTTTTTATCCCACTTCACCAAACAAAAAAGACTACCCCTAACCAGCTGGTTGGGGATATCCTCATCCCTAAATAACATCCTCTAAACCAAACAGCCCCTAACATAATAGCACGAGTTTACATATAAAGGAATCGTTGCTGAAGTAGTGCAGGTCCGGCGCCTCCTAGCACTAGTCCGCGCCGCCAGCGGCAGCTTGTGACATCGGCACCAACGCTAGCTCTAGCGACACAGCCGGCTCCTGACTCATCGGCACCTCCGGATAACGTGGCGGCACCCCTTGAGCCATCAGCGGCACCTCCGGATAAGGCGGCGGTACCTCCTGAGCCATCAGCGGCACCTGCGGATATGGCGGCGGTACCTCCGGAGCCATCGGCAGCTCCGGGAGGACACTAGGGATAAAGTTGCCATTGTTGGGGAACCAGTCCGCGTAGTTGGTGAAAATGTTGGCGCCGGTGAACACCACCATCTCGCAGCCACAGGGGAAGGCCTGGCCGTAGAGGAGACGGGCGTCCCTAAAGTTGACGAACTTGACCTTCAACGTCCCGTCCGGATTGTCGTGGAGGCGATACATATTGTACTTGCGGCGACCGTACCCAACATCGAGGAAGGCACACACCAGCTGCCACTTTGTTCTCCGTGGGGAGAATGCCCAAATGCGCAGGGAATTGTCCTCCTGTGCAGCGATGTCGAGGTCTTTGCGCTCTAGTACGGTGGGCGGCAGCCGGAAGGTGGCCATGGATGATAGATGAGGACAGAGATGGTTGCTGGAAGCGGGGGATTAGAGATGGATTGGTGGTGCAGGGAAGGGGAGAGGATAAATACGAAGGAGATGATCTGATATTAATGTGGCAGATTGCCGAAGCTTGGGGACAATCAATGTGGCTAATGAAGCCGATGCATGTGGCAAATATCGATGATGATGACTAGGGTAAGCGATTGGACAGAATGCTGACTCTGCTTCCTGCACTCGATGGCCTAGTCATAATTTTATGGTGCGTCCAAGGCGACCGCGACCTCCCCCATCTGTGGGCCCTACATAGATGATTGAGTTGATGGGTGAAAACAAATTGATAAACTGAGCTCTTTCCTACTCCCTCCGGTCCGAGATTTTCTATATCTATACCACTATATAGTACAACAGTTTTTGAATTTGGTTTTTTCCTTCAGTTCTAGAACCTTCCCAACATTGAGTAATCTAAGCCGTTGATCTACTATGTCCACTCTTGCATCTATGGCTGGCACTTGTTTAGGCGGGCCGCATCACAACAGTCACCTCTTCCTTCCCATGTAAGCTTCCGCGCAATGGAGTACAACCGTGCAGGCGCAGCAGTGTAGAGAAGGTTGGGGCCCGTGGTGGTCCAGGCCAACTTTCCTTCTGTTTGCTTCGTGTTTCTGCCCAAAAATGAGCTATGGCTGGATGTTTTATTTCTCTTCCATATTAGGCTGCTCTTCATAGTGCTAAATAACTTAGGCTAGTAAAACTTTCATATGTTACTACAGTACCTTCAAAGTGTACTGGGTGAAAACAAATATACACTGTTACTTTTTATAGATGTGGCTCTTTCATATTTTTTTGATCTTTACCTATTACAGAGCATAATTTTATATAGTGATGATATGTCATACTTTATTATTATGTGGGTCTCACGTGCCAACTTACTAATAAAAGGGTGGTGCACAAATACAAAGAGGCCGCTAATCTTGTCCAACTAAACTAGGAATTTGTAAATAACAAGGCCTGAAAATATATAAAAAGGACCCTAGTATAGAAAGGAAAGGCGCAATCAGGTAGAGCTTCATTGATTATCAGCTGTGGTATATAAAATAAGGACACGGCTGGAGGCCGGATCAGAGGGTCCTCATTTCCCCCCACCCAAATCGCAATGCTTGGGACGATCAATCTGAAGATGGAAGCCACCGTTCTCAACTGTTCCTCCTGCTCCCAACCCCTCAAGCCCCAGCGGGTCTACAAGGTCTCTCCATTTCTCCCCCCACGATCCATTGATTTTACTTTTGTCGGTTCATGCGTGCAGCTATTTTATTTTTCGAACTTCTGTTTCTACAGTGAGTGGATATTCATGTAGTCGACCACCGATGCGTCCGCAAGATCACCTACTGCCAGAAGGGAGAGTACCCTAGCGGTGGATTCACCCACGAGCCCGCCATGGATGTCGTCCTATTAGTGGCTAGGGTCGAGTGCGCCCACAAAGGCTATAGTAGTTTGCTGCCCTACTACGAACTCCACGAGCACAAAATCATGTGCAGGTACACTCCCTGCACTTGCACGGAGACTGGCTACGACTTCGCCGCCCTGCCACCAGCGCTCGTCGTGCACCTCGAAGCGGTCAACTCGATACAAGTGCACAAGATCCAGTATGCCACCACCAAAGCTTTCCAGGAGCTGGTGCCGCTGCCGGGCGAGCCGTCTTGCCATCTCATCGTTGTTGGGGAGCAGGACAGCGCCGTGTTCGTTTTGGTGATTGGCTCGGTAAGCATGGTCCCCCTCCTGTCTACGGTCTATGTTAGGGCCACGATGGGCAACTTGCCGGTGTACAGGGTAAGGATGTGTGCGGAATTCTCGCTGCTGCTCTCCTGGACGGACAGTAGGAGGAGGAACGGTAGCATGACGGTGGAGCTCGACACGACAAGCTCCGCTAAGCCAGGAGAGGTCGCGTTTGAGGACCTTACGTCTTACCTGGCGGCGCTGCCTCATTACCTGGTCGGTCCTGCTACCTCGAAGGAGCTGTGTTTCTTCTTTCGCGTCGAGTTTTAGTGGTGATGTAAGCTCCTGTTAATTGGTTTAATTGCAGAATGATCTTTTGCATACCAGGGATGGTGGATTTTGTAGTAGTAGTACTCTATCTCCGTCCCAAGAAATAAGGCTCCCTTATTTTTGTTTTTTGTTTGACCAAGATTTACTCTAAATATATATAAAGAATATTGTTGGTACTCTACAAATTTAGCATCATTGGGAAGTTGTTTCAATACGGATTCAACGGAACAAATTTTACGCATATAAGTAAATTTTAGTTGCTCCATTTATTCGGTCAAACTTTACTTTGGAGCACGTGTGCGCCTTATTCCTTGAAACGGAGGTACTAGATGAGTTTGTGGATGTACTCTCCTAAGTATTTTTCATGAAGTCTTAACTTCCGATGGGTTGGGTGGATCAGTGGATGTACTCTGCTGAGTAGTAAGCTAAATAGGATTAAGGCTCTCTGTTTAGGAAGGCCAGAGGGCTAATTCGCAATACTACCAAGTAGATGAACTCTAATTAATTTATGCATGCACAACTAGTTTTACATGCATGAGACGCTAGATAAAAAAGGGGAACATCATGAGAGATGAAACAACATGCATTGGTAGATTGAGAGAAAATAGAGATATCTAAATTAATGAGTCACGGGAATTAAGAAAATAAAGAGAATAGGTGTTATTATAATTTCTAACAATTTTAAAAAGCTCTCTGACCTAATAATCCCAAACAGAGGTAGGAGTACTGGTCAACATACATTCGGGAGTACTAGTATGTACTACTACTACTAGTAGTACAATAGTGGAGTACGGTAGTAGTACTCCCCTCCGATTCATATTAATTGTCACTGTATTAGATGTACTTGTATCTAGCACTAAAACATGTCTAGATACATCCATTTTTTCGACAAGTAAATATAGACATTTTTGGAATAGTACTAGTTTGGTTGGAAGAAATCATATTTTTCCGTAGTAGGGACGGTGGTTTTTTGCTAGTAATAGTACTAGTACATAGCAGGTAGTAGTAATATATATGTTTATACTATACTAACTCAACATACATTCGGGCAATCGACAAATGTTCATCTTGCGGTTCTGCTGCTACAGTGCTACTAGCAGTTTTTCAGGTGCCCATTCACCCTCTGTCTTTCAGCAGTACTCCGGCTAAGCAGTATAAATGGAATTACTCAAAGAAAGTCTCTAGCACTATAAAATTATAATCTGCCGTGGCTGTTGATTGACAACACAATTCATTGAGGTGGGGTGGGTTGTTGGCGTGTGCTATGATGCCTACTCCTATTATCACTCTGCAGTCAAAATAAAAGCAACAGTTGTGATTCCTTGCATTAATTCTTGCCTCCGCCCCTTGCATGCTTGCAGTATATACATGCATTAAATTTTGCGAGTAGTATAGTAAAAGTAGGAGTAGTACCAAGCAAGGATATACTGACATGCAAAGATATACTCGTAGGTCACATGGTGTACCATTCTGGGTCTTCGTCTTCTTCTTTGGTCTGCTTGCCCTTGCCCTTGCCCTTCTTCCTTAGTTCTTATTTTTGGTTGACCATTTCGAGACTTTATTGACCCCTCTCGAAGTTCACTATCCGCCTGTATACCTCGTAGGTCGCGTAGGCATCGAGGCTTGCATACTTGATCTTCTCTTCGGTCAGGGGCATGTTCCCCCACTACTTGTGGTCCAAATCCTCGTTCTTCTTCTTCTTCATGACTTTTTAACGGATGTCTATGAGGGCCACCTCGTAGTCAGCCAAAGAATCCTTCTCATTCATGGAGCCGGCAGGCTTCCACCTCTTATGGATGTCCACGAAGTTCATCACTGGTACTAGAGAAATCCTAAGCCCGATATGGCCGTTGCCGATGTGGGCGCCTGCAAAAGAAATGTTAGCGTTGGCGATGAACTCTGCTAGCTTTGAGCATGGCTAGTCAGCCTTGCAGATCTGGTGTGGCATCCCGCAAAAACCACTACTAGAAAATCGTGGTGTTTTTTTGAATTGAATCATCATGACCGCATTCTCATGTCATCATGCCACATTGCATTTGAGCATCGTCATCCTCATGCATAAGTTTGTCTAAAACTATTTTATAAAAGCCTATGTTTGTTTTCTTAATATCCCCCGTCTTTATTTCAAATTAAAAAAACACTGGTCTTTTGTGGGTCTTTCGTTTATCAAAAAACTATTTACAAAATATTCTAAAATAAAAATAAAGAAATAAAAGTATTTTTAGGGGAGGCAGCCGGCTAGGCCCAAAAGGCCCAACCAGCCACCTACTACCCCGACACAACCCAAAAATAACCAAACCCTAGCCTAATTCCCTCACCCTGCCTACCACCCAGCCTCCCGCCGCCGCCAGCCTGCCTACACCAGCACCACACCCGACCGAGCTAATCCAACGAACACCACCTAACCTGGCCGCACCACCTCACCCCATCGGACTCGACACGACCGCGCCCACCGTTCGAATGCGTGATCCGGTCCAACCCCGACCATCCCCCCACCTGGACGCGCTCTGCCACGCGACACGCCCCCCACCTACCGCCCTGGACACGCCCTCCCACGTGCGTCCCCGGCCCCACCACTCGACCTCGCTTGCCCCGCTCGCCTCTCGTGCCCCGAATCCCCCACCTACCCCCGCTCTCCTGGATCCCCGCGGCTCTCCCTCCCTGGCTCCTCTGTGCCCCTCCCCGTCGAGGATGCGCCGGCCGTCGGCCCGCCGTCCGCCACCGCGAACTCTCTGCCCGCCTTCAGCCCCTCCTGTGCGTACCCTCGTCCCCAGCGGAGTCCCCCACCTCGCTTTGATCCGGTGGCCGCCGCTGCGCCACTCGAGCCGAGCTCGTTGCAGAGCCACCGCGGCAGCATGGCCGTGACGCCGTGTCTCTGGCCACCTCGCTCTCTACCGGGCCTCTCCGTGCCTCACCGTCATGGATGCCCTGTGTCGTTGTATTGGGAACGGCAGTACCTAAGAAGGTTAGATAGAGGTGTGTGGACTAGCAGGGAAGCTATCGATGGTGTCCGCAGGCGGGATTGGGCACAAGCCAGTGTAGCGGGACACAGGAAGTACCCAGGTTTGGAGCCCTTGTGGTGAGGTAAAACTCCTACTCCTGCATGTCTGACAGTATATGTGAGTATAATCGGGCTACAAGGGTGCTCCTTGAGCTATATCTGAGCTAGCTAGCAGAGAGTCTGTGAGCTAATCGTTTGGAGTACTACTTGTGCGTGTGAGTGAGGGAGTGATCGATGGGTGTGTTCCCTGTGAATGAATGAATGAAAGTGAGTCCCTCCTTTGCCTTATAAAGATGGCCCAAGGGACATAGTGGGACCCACTTGCCTAACTATACTAGTGCATATGTCATGGGTGAGGTAGTGCATAGTGTCCACTATTTGCTACATCATCTGATAAAGTAGTATGGGCTTTTGTCTTGTCGGTCTTGTCAAGTACTTGGTCTTTGCTAGTCTTCTGGCTTGAGGCAGGAGCATCCAATGCTGGCGCGATTGAAGGAGCAGCAGCTGGTCGATCCGGCTGGGATCGACCCAACCGATCCAGGAGCGAGCGCCAGGCCAGGGGCGTGACGAACGGGAGCTCCTCTCCCGCTGGGAAGCAGCGACGGCCCGAAGAGAGCCCAACCGGAAGAAGGAGACGGGCGGAGGCCTAGTCGGGCGGCGTTGTAGGCGGGGCGCGGCAGGGGAGGCCGGATGGTCCATCCGGGCAAGATGGAGGCGGCCCAGCCGGGCGGGCGACGCAGACTAGCACGGGGAGCAGGCCAAGGACCGGCTGGCAGCCCAGCCGGAGGAAGTAGCAGGAGGCCTAGCCGGGCGACGCAGAGGTGGCCCGCTTGGGCGAGTGGCGGGGGAAGCCCAGCCGCTAGGAGGGTGAGCCAGATGGCCTAGCCAGAAGTAGATGGTGGCGCGGTGGTGGGCCGGTTGGGAGGCTCCAGCCGGCCCAGGATGTCTTCTGCTGCTTTTTCTTTATTCATTTTCCTGTTTTTTGCCTTTTTACCCGTCTTGAGTGCTTCTTTGGGGTACCCGGGGATAATCCCCCCGACACTAGCCCCCGAGCGCACGCTGATTTCACCTGGAGGGGGAAATTCGCACGAGCTCCACAAAACTTGCCATTATCGTTGTAGATGAAGTTCTTGAATGGCGTCCGGCTGGACACCTCCGGCCCAGAAGCAACACAACCACCGCGGGGGCGCGCTAGCGCACCCGCGGGGTGTAGCCCCCGAGATTCGGAGTAGCTGACGGAGACAGGTGCTGCGAATCTTCTATCTCTTGCCCTTTTCGACACCTCGAACTTGCTGTACGACTGAACGCCTTCAGTCAGACCAGAGCACTTGATTACACCGTGGGCGCGCCAGCGCACCCGGTGGGTGTAGCCCCCGAGATTCGAAGTAGCTGGCGACACCAGGTGCTTTGAATCTTCAAATGCCCTTGAAATCTGACTCGGTGCAGTCGTGCCAAAACAAACAAACCGAATTAATTGTCAGTACATCAACATATAGTACACATGCTATCAACCGGATAACGGTTTTATTTTTCAAAAACTAGCTCGTGATTCTCTGAACACTTAGTCACTTTCTCGTGCGCTCTGTTGTTTACGCCGTGTCCCTGCCGGCCAGCCGAGTTGCGGTCTAGAGCCGGAACCGAAGGGGGAGCTAAAAGTACATTGCACACGGTACTAGGGGCTGAGCAGCCGGAAAATACCAACTAGGAACAAGGCCGGAATGTCCGATCTGTCGCACCCTTCGTCGTTTTTCATGTGGGATGCCTCGGGCTTTTGCTCTTGCTAGCCAGACAGCCGGGTTGCGGTCTGTAGCTGAGACGAAGAGTGGTCCTCCGACACCGTCGCACACTACTCAGTCGGTTTACAGGTTTAGCAGGCCGGGCCAACCGGCGAGCCCCCAGGTAGGGGTTAACGGCGCCAGAAAACTGAAAGTAGGAAGGAAAACAATATCTGTCAAGCTCTCGAGGGTTGCTGGAGGTCGGAAAAACACTCACATTGTGGCTATCGATGTAGTAGGGTCGAAGGCGCGATTCCGCAGTCATTGCGGCTACTGAAACGGTCCAACTGGCGTTCCAGCCGGATAGCCTGGCTCCAGCGGGACAGGCAACCAAACGCGGCGTAGCCAACCACATCGTCCTCCTTGAGCGCCGCCGGTTCCGTCCCCAACCACATCGTCCTCCTTGACACCGTTGTGAACTCTCCACCGCTATGCTCTGCAGGCCCGAGCCCCGCGCGCCTGGCCACTGCCGAGCCGCTCGTCCGTGTCCCGCCCCTGCTCTCTCTCCGGTGGTCGGTGCTAGTTCGAATATCTCCAAGAGCATGTGTACGCTCTGCCTCTTGTGACTCCACGCATGAGTAGACATCTTGGGAACAGTGAAGACGTGGCGCCGGGCAGCGTTATCTAGGATACTTCCATCGGCTGCCGGTCTACTGTAGATACCTCCTGGAGTACAAGTTAGACAAAGACCGTGGGCATCAAGTTCTCCTTCCCGGGTTGAATGAACCATCCCGACACTGGAGCTAAGTACATCATCAACAACCGAGGCCGGAACCCCATGATCTCCTACCCGGATCCAATGACCGAACTCAAACCACATCGAACCCCAAGATCGCCGACTCCCCTATGTATGACCTATATCTGAGACCCCTATTTTGTATAATATGACATCTATCTGTCGCATCTTAAATTGTTCATGCATGCATATCTATCTATGGTTTCAGGGCATTATGCCGATTCACCTCATAATTAAATATGGAGTCTTTATGCGGGATATCTTTGTCTTATTCCGGACTCCATTTAAATTGGTGTAGCGAACCGATGCCCTGTTTCACCTTGTTAATTCAACATTTCAATTGCGGGGTAGTTAAATAACTTGAACCCTCTAATTAATTGTCGGGACCCGGGTTCCGCTTAATACTGCCTACTTGCACCGCATCTGTGCCATGCCATGAATCATATCATAAGCATGCCAGATCTTCTGCCATAGTAGTAAATATTGCACCGGGTGTTTCTTCTAGTGTTTGCTTCTTCGCGGATTAGGCCGGTGAGTTGATGTGAGTATCGACAAGTTCTTCAGATATGATCCTTCAGCAGTGTTTCCTAGGCGAGCATCTCTCCCCCTTCTACCTATTTTGCATTTATAGTCTTTATTTCCTCATGTTGATCTATTGCTATCCGTGTCGTGATGCTTTAGTTTCCGTACACCAGTTATATCCCGGGCAGCCTCTATATTGCCTTGGACACCTCCTATTACGTGTGTTTGGTAGATAGTTGGCCTTGCGAGTCGTAGTTGCTTGCTCAGGTGCGATCTCGTGTTGTCAAGTACCACAGTTGTTGGAATGCTGGCAGATGTTTATGGTGGAGATGATCATGACTTTAAAGCCGTTCTCGCAAACCCTGGGTCCGTTCCGGAGCCGGCCAACTTTGTTACGGGTAGCTTAGTGGGGTGGCCCCCTGAAATATTTTATGAATCATGTGATTGCTTTGTCGTGAAGGCCTCGTTGGGTTTTGAGTTGGTTTTTCCGAGGTTGATCGAGTGTGTGTTGCTATTTGTGCACCCTTGCAGGGTAAAACTTTCTGAAAGCCGTGTCCGCGGTTATGGACGACTTGGAGCACAGTATCTCGATCATAGACAAGCATAACTAAAGCAGTGTTATAAATTTGACTTAATATGTTACTAGTAATTCAGCTTCACTACAATGGAATAGATAATAAAAATGCCATACTAGTAAAATGTGACTAGTAATATGTGACTTAATATGTGTTATAAATTTGACTTAATATGTGACTAGTAATTCAACTGGTGGATCTGTGGTGATCTGTGTCATACTATACCTGCCTAGTAAGTATTGCAACTCCAATGGAATGTGATAAAAGTGTCAACAACTGTTGGGTTTTGGGATTCCTCAGGACAATTATATCTGACTAGTAAATTTTCCAACTACAACGGAATGTTAATTAAACTGCCCACTACTTATGCTTCAGGATGACTCATTCTATCTATATCTGATTAGAAAGTGCTACAACTATAACAGAATGAGTAAAACTATCCACTGTGTGAGTTCCTCGGTTTGACTTCCTTGTTTGGTCTCAAGAGGGAAATGCCAGGACGGGTATGTTTGGTGTTAGTATCAGGTTGGATCAGGATAGGTCTTTCTTATCCCTCTCTGATAACCGCCAGGTGTATCGAGTCTCTATAGGTTGTTTAGTGCCGTTGTGCTGCCGCTTCAGCCCACCATACCTACGTAGGCGAGAGCCGCCGAATTCTAGCCTCGCCATGTACTGGCCTCAGTACTGACGCTCCTCGTTTTTCCTTTGCCCTTTGTCGGCACCCCCTTTTGTTTTAGCAGGTTTGTGATCGACGCCGTTAGCAGGGTTACCCTTCCGGCTTGGCCTTGGCAGGGTTATGGACGCCATTGGTTATTCTTCAGGGCTCTTAGCCCAATTTGCATCTTGTCCGTACTCGGACGTTGTATCGTTTTCAAGGTGATTTGGATCTTTGTATTGTATATCTGCATTCTTGACTCTTGGAGTCGTGTTGTATATATATTTGTTCTGTGGGTCCCATCGAGGACTGTTGTGTAATGGTATTACTTCGTTTTCCACCCGCACGAAAGTGCCTGGTGGGCGTCCTTGAATCGTTTCTATGCTGGTTTGGCGGAAAGGGGCTAAAACTTGCATAGGGCCGATTTGAGGGTGTTACAGAGTGGTATCAGAGCCCAGCAGTTACGATACCCCTTTTATCTAGCCTGTAGGATAACCTAGCTGACGGCCGAAGTAGAGTGTCAAAATTATTTTGGAAAAATCGGTTGGATAGATCTGATTAGGTATGTTTTACACCTTACCCCTCTGCTATTCTCCTCTTACCTCTGCGTGTTTTAAATCTGCTCTCTTACCTTTCTTCAAGTCCAGGAATTCTCGTGGTTGGGTTTCCGTTGTACCTTCAGGGTTTCGCTTCCTCCCTCTGATAACGGTGGAGCTACAATCATCAATCTGCATCTCGTTTGTTGTACCTTCATCCATTCTTTTGTCCTTGAACTCTTTATCCGTATGTGCCCCTTGACAGATATATGTATCGTTGGAAAGCATATGAGAAGGATGAGCATTGGTGAAGTTGGAGTATACCTTGAGCATGTGTTGTTCATGCCAATGGAACCATCGCAAAACCTGATCATTGTGTCTTTTCGTACGATGTTTCTTTGTATCTTCCGGTGGTCCCCAATGCGACGACATCATCTATGCCAGATCCGATGAAGATCCTGCATTACCCCTCTTGTTTCGAACACTGCTTGTGAAGATCTTCAGTCTAAATCCCGAGAGTTGGTTGCACGATTCTGTGATTCATTTACAGAAGGATGCTTTGAGTACGGGATGGACTGATCACCCTACCGCCTCTCACTGTGCACTTTTGTACATCGAATCGGTGGATCAAGCAATTTCGCTCCGTCCACGGAAGTAAAAGGTGGCCTTATCTCTTGATACATTTACCTTCGCCCTTTGTTCCCGGAGTGTTCTCTCGACGATCACGGACCACGACCTCTTGTTAGTGGTGTCGCGAGGATCTACATGAAGCGAGAAGATTCAGATCGCCGACCTTCTTCCCGGTACCATGAGGCGGAACTCGAGGGCGAGATCCATTGTTATTGGTGTCGAATTTTGGCATCCCGCAAAACCACTACTAGAAAATCGCGGTGTTTTTCTGAATTGCATCATCATGACCACATGCTCATGTCATCATGCCACATTGCATTTGAGCATCGTCATCCTCATGCATAAGTTTGTCTAAAACTATTTTATAAAAGCCTATGTTTGTTTTCTTAATATCCCCCGTCTTTATTTCAAATTTAAAAAACCTAGTCTTTTGTGGGTCTTTTGTTTGTCTAAAAACTATTTACAAAATATTCTAAAATAAAATAAGGAAATAAAAGTATTTTTAGGGGAGGCAGCCGGCCAGGCCCAAAAGGCCCAACCAGCCACCTACTACCTCGACCCAACCCAAAAATAACCAAACCCTAGCCTATTTCCCTCACCCCGCCTACCACCCAGCCTCCCGCCGCCGCCAGCCTGCCTACACCAGCACCACACCCGACTGAGCTGATCCAACGAACACCACCTGACCTGGCCGCACCACCTCACCCCATCGCATTCGACACGACCGCGCCCACCCTTCGAACGCGCGATCTGGTCCAACCCCGACCGTCCCCCCACCTGGACGCGCTCCGCCATGCGACACGCTCCCCGCCTACCGCCCTGGACACGCCCTCCCACGCGCGTCCCCGGCCCCACCACTCGGCCCCGCTCGCCCCACACCCCTATCGTGCCCTGAATCCCCCACCTACCCCCGCTCGCCTGGATCCCCGCGGCTCTCCCTCCCTGGCTCCTCCGTGCCCTTCCCATCGAGGATGCGCCGGCCGTCGGCCCGCCGTCCGCCGCCGCGACCTCTCCGCCCGCCTTCAGCCCCTCCTGTGCGTGCCCTCGTCCCCAGCGGAGTCCCCCCCTCCTCGCTTTGATCCGGTGGCCGCCGCTGCGCCACTCGAGCCGAGCTCGTTGCAGAGCCCTCGCGGCAGCACGGCCGCGACGCCGTGTCTCTGGCCGCCTCGCTCCCTGCCATGCCTCTCCCTGCCTCACCGTCACGGATGCCCTGCGCCGGATCCCGGCCCCGCCATGGCGCCGTCCCACCTCACCGAGTACGCCGCCATCTGCCTCGAGCCTGCCTACGGTCGCCCTCCATGCTCGCCAACGACCTCCGGCCGTCGCCTCGGGTCGAGCTCCTCGCAGAACTGCCCGAGCCTCCTCATTCCGCCTCTCCACTGCCGTGCACCTGGGACCTCAAGCTCAGCGCCGCCGGTTCCGTCCCCAACGATATCGTCGTCCTCGACACCGCTGCGAACTCTCCACCGCTGTGCTCTGCAGGCCTGAGCCCCGCGTGCCTGGCCACCGCCGAGCCGCTCGTCCGTGTCCCACCCCTGCTCTCTCTCTCCTGTGGTCGGTGCTAGTTCGAATATCTCCAAGAGCATGTGTACGCTTTGCCTCTTGTGACTCCACGCACGAGTAGACATCTTGGGAACAGTGAAGACGTGGCGCCAGGCAGCGTCTCTAGGATACTTCCATCGGCTGTCGGTCTAATATAGATACATCCTGGAGGACAAGTTAGACGAAGACCGTGGGCATCAAGTTCTCCTTCCCAGGTTGAATGAACCATCCCGACACCGGAGCTAAGTACATCGTTAACAACCCCTATTTTGTATAATATGACATCTATCTGCCGCATATTAAATTGTTCATGCATGCTTATATGTCTGTGGTTTGGGGGCATTATGCTGATTCACCTGATAATTAAATATGGAGTCTTTATGCGGGATATCTTTGTCTTATTCCAAACTCCATTTAAATTGGTGTAGCGAACCGATGCCCTGTTTCACCTTGTTAATTCAACATTTAAATTGCGGGGTAGTTAAATAACTTGAACCCTCTAATTAATTGTCGGGACCCCGGTTCCGCTTAATACTGCCTAACTGCACCGCATCTGTGCCATGCCATGCATCATATCATAAGCATGTTGGATCTTCTGCCATAGTACTAAATATTGCACCCGGTGTTTCTTCTAGTGTTTGCTTCTTCGCGGATTAGGCTGGTGAGTTGATGCGAGTGTCGACAAGTTCTCCGGATATGATCCTTCGGCAGTGTTTCCCATGCGAGCATCTCTCCCCCTACTACCTATTTTGCATTTATAGTCTTTATTTTCTCCTGTTGATTTATTGCTATCCGTGTCGCAATGCTTTAGTTTCCGTACACTTATATCCTGTGCAGCCTCTATATTGCCTTGGACACCTCCTATTACCTGTGTTTGGTAGATAGCTGGCCTTGCGAGTCGTAGTTGCTTGCTCAGGTGCGATCTCATGTTGTCAAGTACCACAGTTGTTGGAATGCTGGAAGATGTTTATGGTGGAGATGATCATGACTTTAAATACAACTATTAAATGCTAGATATAACTAATGCAGAGGCATCGGTGGGAAATAGATGTTATTTGGTTCTTCCACGCTCACTTGTGTCCCGTAGGACCCCGAGTACTTGATACCTGTTCCTTGACTATTTGCACTATCCACATCCAGGAGGCCTTATGGACCCCACTGAGCCAGAGCTTGATTCATTTCTATTTCTTGGGGCCACAAAGTAGTTTGGGGCTTTATTACTATCCTGTACTTATGCCATGCTTTACTGCTTTATTTAAGATTGTGTGTGGAGCACTTGTACTGTTTTGGATCACGGCACGATTTCGCGGTATCGACAAGCCCAGTCACACTTTCGGGTTCCCAGTCGTTTACAGCCGTTCTCGCAAACCCTGGGTCCGTTCTGGAGCCGGCCAACTTCGTTGCGGGTAGCTTAGTGGGGTGGCCCCCTGAAATATTTTATGAATCCTGTGATTGCTTTGTCATGAAGGCCTCATTGGGTTTTGAGTTGGTTTTTCCGAGGTTGATCGAGTGTGTGTTGCTATTTTTGCACCTCTGCAGGGTAAAACTTTCTGAAAGCCGTGTCCGCGGTTATGGACGACTTGGAGCACAATATCTCGATCATAGACAAGCATAACTAAAGTAGAGTTATAAATTTTACTTAATATGTGACTGGTAATTCAGCTTCACTACAATGGAATGGATAATAAAAATGCCAACAACTAGTGGATCTGTGGTGATCTGTGTCATACTATACCTGCCTAGTAAGTATTGCAACTCCAATGGAATGTGATAAAAGTGTCAACAACTGTTTGGTTTTGGGATTCCTCAGGACAATTATATCTGACTAGTAAATGTTCCAACTACAACGGAATGTTAATTAAACTGCCCACTACTTATGCTTCAGGATGACTCATTCTATCTATATCTGATTAGTAAGTGCTGCAACTATAACTGAATGAGTGAAAATGTCCACTGTGTGAGTTCCTCGGTTTGACTTCCTCGTTTGGTCTCGAGGGGGAAATGCCAGGACGGGTATGTTTGGTGTTAGTATCAGGTTGGATCCGGATAGGTATTTCTTATCCCTCTCTAATAACCGCCAGTTGTATCGAGTCTCTATAGGTTGTTTAGTGCCGCTGTGCTACCGCTTCAGCCCACCATACCTATGTAGGCGAGAGCCGCCGAATTCTAGCCTCGCCGTGTAGTGGTCTCAATACTAACGCTCTTCTTTTTCCTTTGCCCTTTGTCAGCACCCCCTTTTGTTTTAGCAGGTTTGCGATCGACGTTGTTCCGGCTTGGCCTGGTGTAGTATCCCATCTGTCTAACATATGTAATGCTACATGGTCTAGTAATATAATTGCTACTTCCTACATATAATTGTTCCATCATAATTATATCATGCTCATGTCATCATGCCACCTTGCATTTGAGCATCATATAAAACCCGTTCCATCTGGTTCTTCTCTCATATGCATTAGTAATTGTATTTGGCTCTTGATATATTGTATTTGGTTCTTGATAAATGCTTGATGCCCAAGTTGAGTTGGGGGCATATGTTTTATTCAACTCCATCACCTTTCTTTGTCACCACCTTATAATTCCACCATCCTAATTAACCATGAGCTTTTACTTTCTTTTGGCATTTAATCTAGCTCATGTGGGTTGGGATGGATCCAATTCTATTTTCCTTTAGCTTGGCCTTAATCCATATTTTGGAATGCATGTGCATAAATGCCATGATCATTGTTTTGTTTTCACAAGATAAAAACATGGCATTTAATGCCCATGCATGGGCCATGCAAATCACCTCCATTCTATTCTTTTGGGATTTACATGGATTTTTGGGTGGAGCATGGTTCTTTTTGAATCTATTCTTTGCTCTCACCCCAACACCCTCCTCATCTTGATCTTTGTTCTTGTCAGGTGCATCAAGACCTCATCTCCACCCCAACTTCTTTCCACCTTTTACTTGATCTTGTTTTTGGATCATGTTAAAACCCTCACACCACCTTTTCTCTCATCTCACTCTCCTTAACCATCATCACACCCCTCCACCTTTGCATGATCTGGCTATGGTTCCCTTATAACATCGTCTTGTGGTACAATCTCCTGGGTCAAACATGAGGGCTGCTCATATCAGCCATGGCAATCAAATTGAGATTGGTGGCTCTTCGTTTCCGGCTTCCTTAATTATTCTGGGCAATTCTGACATTGATGTTATCTTGGGCATGGATTGGTTAATAGCAAATGCAGCTGTGATTGATTGTGCTGAACGCTCGGTTTCTCTGAAAATTCCTGAAGGCCATATAGTCTATTCTCCAAGTCTGACTCCTGTAATTCAGCTTTTCTCTTTGGCAGCTCTGAATGATGATGCTATGGAAGCTATTCAGAGTGTTCCGGTGGTCTATGAGTTCCCAGATGTATTTCCTGAAGAGTTGCCAGGTATGCCTCCGGATCGTGAGGTCGAGTTTGTGATTGAACTTGAACCTGGAACCGCTCCTATCTCCAAGCGGCCTTATAAAATGGGTCCTGCTAAGTTGGCTGAACTCAAACGTCAGCTTGATGAACAAGAGAAGTTGGGTTTCATTCAGCACAGTACTTCTTCTTGGGGTAGCCCAACCATCTTTGTGAAGAAGCGAGACAAGACTGATAGACTTTGTGTTGACTATCAGGCTCTCAATGCTAAAACCATCAAGAATAAATATCCCCTTCCGTGGATTAATGATCTCTTCGATCAGCTAGCTGGAGCTGTGGTATTCTCTAAACTTGACTTGAGAAGTGGATATCATCAAATCAAGATTCGCAAGGAAGATGTTCCCAAAATAGCTTTCACCACCCGCTATGGCCTGTATGAATACACGGTCATGTCTTTCGGTCTCACCAACGCACCGGCCACCTTCTCGAGGCTTATGAACTCGGTTTTCATGGAGTATCTTGATAAGTTCGTTGTGGTCTATCTGAATGACATTCTAGTCTATTTCTAAGTCAACACAAGTATGTGATATTGGTACCAACACAATATATAGAGCAAACTCCCCCACAATCTATGCATGTGTGATGAACTTGAATTTCATTGCATATATTGCAAATCATTACCATTGGTGGAGTTTCCTCTATATATCACATGCTAAGCAACACAAAGATGTAAGAGCATGAAAGGCAAATGCTTAATAACCAACTCAAAGCATAAACCGATTTCCCTTAAACCCTATAAAACTTCTCCCCCATTGGCATCGATTGCCGAAATGGGTGGCATGTTCTAGAAGGCCAATATAGTGATAGTTCCTCCAAAGGTGTACATTCGCACAAATCCAATGATGAATACTTGGGAGGAAGTAAAACTATATTGAGTACCCAAAGATTGCCAAAGAAATACAATAACGTAAGCATCAACAAATGATGCAAGCAACCACAAGATCCAAAAAAGACCAAAATGGAAACAACAAGAGATACCAAATGAACAAAACAAGATGTTATGGTAAGATCAAAAGTGTGTTTTAAATAATAATAGAGAAGGTCCCCAAGATTTGTGCACAAAATAGAATGGTTGCATTTGAATGCATCATGCACAAATATGGAATCCTTGCTCCCCCATAAGCATTTAAAACACAACAAAGGAGAAAGAAGACAAATGAGTATTACTAAATGAATTAGAGGAGATCCCCAAAGGTTATGCACCAATTATAATAATTATATTGGGGAACAAGGTGCATGATCATGGAATCCTCACTCATCCATATTCATTTAACAATACAAGGCATGAGAGGATAAATATGAGTGCCCGGAGATGCAAACGAAGGAAACAAACACTCATACGCAAATAAATTTGGAAGCCACCGAAGAATCAACAAAGAAATAAAAGGTGGTATCCAAGGAATAAAAATCTCAACCAAAAAAACTTCTCTTATGTGTATAAGTTTCTAAATGGAATGCATCATAAAGACATATGTCCTTAAAGAAACATGCACACATAAACAAGATACTCAAGAAATCACATGAAAAGCAAAAAGAAGTCATAATATATACCAATAAGATTTTTGCTTGTAAACATGGCCAAAGGCACAATTTTATCTTATTGTTCAATTTGAAGTAAGTCGTTATGATTCCAGCAAGGGACGTATAATTTATAGACTTCCCCATAAAGATTCAAAGCGTATCGAAGACATATATTACAACAATCACCAAGGGAAAAGGAGATGGTTGGAATATATGGAGAAAGGAAACAAGTATCACAAAGGAAATATGAACTAGCAAAATCTCACTATTGCACATGAGAGAAGTTGAGTAAAGGATGGGCAATAAAATTGCTAGATTGACATATTTGGGATTGGTGGATCATATGAATGATTTTGTATAGTCCCACTAATATGTACTCATCTCAACTTACACACATTTGCAATAGGAGCATCTCTTAAAACCAAGGCTAGAAACACAACAAATACAAATATAAAAGATCATGCTAGAAGGCAACCCACAAATGGTTGGAAACAAGAAATATGACCATGAGAAGGGGATACTTGTTACCGAGATATAATTTGTAGGATGTAGAGGATATGCATTCGTTGATCATCCTAAATCTTGCCTCCAATTCCCATGAATGCACCACTTCTTCAAACATGGAGAGACAAGCATCCAATATATCCCAATTGTACCAAAAACACATTTAAGTAGAAAATGGTTCCCAAACATATTGGGTCCAAAGTAGTTAGTGAAACTACAATACATAGGAGAGACTCCACAAAAATATGTGCATACTGATATGAAATTGAATTTCATGCACATCTTAGCCAATTAGGATTTGGTGGAGTTTCCCCTATATATTGGATCTAAGAAAGCAAGCATGCCATGAAATAAACATGTAGAGAATATGCATGCACAAGGCTTTCAAGAACCAACAAGGAATGCAATTTGGACAAAAACACCAAGTAAACCGAGATGGCACACACAAGAGTGTGACACGACAAAAGGTGTCCAAATTGTATCAAAGAACCAATTCAACACATGAATGATCACAAGTTCAAAATCCAAAGAGCAAGCGATAGATAAAAACACACATGCTCAAGGATTTATCTCATTCTAAAAGGTCAAAACATGAAACAAAGAATGAGACAAAACCAACTCCCAAAAGAGCAAGGTTCCAACACATAAACCAAACTCTCACACTTTTCATGATGGCACAAAATACCAAAACAAAAAGATAGAACTTCCAAGACCATAAAACATGATATGGATCAAAGCAAGAAGCATAAATAAGAGTGTTCTAAATAATATAGGAGAGCTCACCCGTAAGTAGTACATTATATAGATTTTGCTTTTGAATGCAAAATGCACACAAATGAGATCATCACTTCAACCTACATTAAATAAAACACAAGTGGATACCAATAAAATAAGAAGATCCATAAGAGGCAAGGAAATCTTGGGAGAAACACAAAACATTTTCTTGGCCAAAGATAGGACAATAAAAACCAAGGCCAAAGTGAATATGATCACAAGATCCTACCATATATAGAGCACCAATTGTCCAAGGACAAGAAGTATTAGGAATAACCTTCCCGAGGTAGTTCACACGGATATCCAAGATCATATTCACACAAAGAAGCATATATCAAAGTATAAGAATTAAGCTTGATGCTTCGAAAGAGATTCTTGATAGCTTCCAATAGTTACACAATCACTAGTGACTGGAGTGAATTGAAGCTAAGGTTTCCATGAGGATATAAGGATCCGAATATGAAGAAACACATACCAAGAGAAGATCACACAAACAAGATCCAAAGGATGGGAAACAAAGGCATTGAACTTGTTTGAGCAAATGTGTCACATAGGAGCTAGATAATTATCAATATCAATTCTAGGTGACACAACCTCGAATATTCACATTTTCTAGGCTTGTAATATGCACTAAGCATATGACTCCCCCATAATGTGATACACAATAAAAATCAACACAATGCAACAATATCCAAACAAGAGATAATTAATGGACATTATAGAACTTAAGTTTCTCATGAGAATCTTACCACATAGATACTAGATAATATTGCTAAATCAATAATAGGTGGTATTCCTCATGTACACACATATTTAGGATTGTGGAATGCCCAAGCATAACACTCCCCCAAAATGGGATAGTCCATTAATCTCTCACAAGAGCTAAATAAGATACCAAATAAAATTCAACAATAGCTCCAACACAAGAAACTCTCATACATGGTGTGCAACCCAACAAACATAAATATACTTGATAACTCAAGATAATAAAATGGTAAGCACAACATATACAACAAAAATGCAAGGTACAAAACCAACACATGCACAAGGGGGCGAGTAACTTTCAATGTAATGAGTTAAGCACATGTTACCGCAAGTAGGAACATTGGATATGAGATTGAGGCAAGATAATCCAATTGGCTTGACTTGACAAAAATAAATGATGAAGATCCCTCAATTCTTCATAATGTAGCCAAGCCTCCAATGCCCTCCAACAACACCTATTGATCAAGTTTTAGCTTGTTGGTCCCCAACCAAGTTGGATCCTAAGAGGTTAGTCACAATAGGCTTGGCAACCCAAATGGTTCTTTTCTTGACACCACTTTGGGTACCAACATATTTGGCAAACACATTGCCAACCTCATACTTACCAAGAGAATAATCATCATAAATTAAGATAGGGTTGGATGAGGAGATACCCATGGTGCATGAGGAAGAAAGGTGCCCCTTCTCGCGACAAATGTAGCAAGTTCTTCTCTTGCTATCTTTCTTCTTGGAAGATGCCACTCCTTGAGGAAGAGCTTGAGTCTTGGGAAGAGGCCCGCTTCTAGCTTGAGGTGGAGCTTGAGGCTGCTTCCCTTGTGGCTTCTTCTTCAATGGGCAACATCTCACATGATGTCCTTCTTCCTTGCACTTGAAGCACACAATGTTGGCCGGATTCTTCACTTGACCTTGGCCATTATTATTGTTGCCTTGTGCTTAAACTTGTTGGTGGGCTTGTTCTTGATGTTGGAGTTGTATCCAAGCCCACTCTTGTCATTTGGGGATCTTCGCACACCCAAGATGTTATTGAGAGTGGTATTCCCTTCATGACACTTTTTCAAGTCATTCTTCAAAGAAGTGACTTGAGCCTTGAGCTCCTTGTTTTCCTCTACATGGTTAGTATCAACAATAATACTAGAGGAAGTAGATGCTACGTTGTTAGAGCAACAAGGCAAAGGACGTAATTCATCACAAGATATAGCATGGTTATGAGATGATGAATTACAAGGACTAGCACATGGCAATATGACACTAGGAGTGGATGTAGTGCTAATGTCCACATGAGGCACACTAGATGTTACCTTTGACACAATGTCCTCATGAGCCAACTTTAGCCTACCATGGGAAACTAGAAGATCCTCATGCGAGCTTTAGAGCTTGGCATGACTCTCTTCCAATTTCCCATAGTTGCTAGTTAGCAAAGCAAGTTGAGCATGTAGCTCAACATTCTCCTTCAAAATAGATGCTTCACAAGAAATATAGTTAGTAGCACAAGCATCATCACAAATATCAATAGGTGAGGGCAACTTTGCAAGCTCTTTTGAATATGAAGCTTTAAGTTGCTCATGTGACTCGGTGAGTTTGATGAGCTCACTCTTAATGACCCGAGAGCCATTTTTTAGGTGCTTAAACTCCTCAACGAGTTTAGCATGGGCAACTACAAGTTCATCATTTTTAGTTTTGAGAGAACTTGCCACCATGAGTTCTCTATCATGATTTTCCTTTACTCTAGATATTTCAAGAGCAAAGGTCTCCACAAGAGACTCCTTGGTAGATTGTTCTTCCAAATAAGCTTTTCTTAGATCATTAGAGAGACTTTGAAGTTTTTCAATGGTGTGCTCTTGCTCTTCATCTTGAGCTTGCAATTGCTTAATAATTTTCTTGCTCTCCATAGCAAAAGTTAAGATTTCAACAAATTTAGAGCAAGAAATATTATTCTTAACTAGAGCACGATAAACAACCTCACCCTTTTCATCTAAAGAGGCAATCTCATCCTCTTCTTCCTCACTATCATCATCCACAACATCATCATCATCATAATAATAAGTATGAGATGCCATGGGATCTAAAGAGGTTACCTTAGTTCCCTTAGCCATAAGGCATAAGTGAGAACCGGAAGAAGGTGAAGACGAGATTGAGCTTGAAGCTCCATCCAAGACCTTGTCTTGACCCACATAATCTTCGGTTTCCTCTACATGGTTAGCAATACAAGCACTAGAGGAAATAGATGCATTTTTATCATGGCCATAAGACAAAGCAAGCATATCATTATGTGAATTATTCAAGCCATTTCTACATGATATGCAAGGACTACCAACACTAGCATATGAGGGGTTTCGAGTGCTACAAGTGTTAGAGTCCAAAGATAGATCATTGCAACTAGATAGAGATGATGGATTACAAATAGTATTCACACTATCCAAATGGCAATCTCTATCACCACTCACCATATCATTACCTTGTGAAAAATCACATGTAGGTGAAGTGGTAGAAGATGAGAACTCATCACGGCCGGAGGTGGAGGGAATACAATCATCCTCAATAATGTTGGACACACCATATTTATCTTGAAGCTTTGTCCAAATATCATGAGCACTCCGATAAGGCATGATTGAAGATTTAACTACATTGCTCACAACAAGTAAAAGCATTTTAGTAGCTTGAGCAACTATATAAGAGCTCATATTCTCCTCTAAAGATTTGTTTTGGGGATCCATAGGAGAAGAGAAACCCATATATAGAATTCCCTCAATGGATGGGTGAATGTCCCGAAAATAATCTAGCAAGCGAGATTTCCAAACATCATAATTATTTGTGCCATCGAATATATAAAAGGAATCGTGCACTATACCACTAGATGACATCTTTACTCTCAAGGCGATGAAGCCTAAAAGTGAGAGACCTCGCTCTGATACCAATTGAAAGATCACGGATGTCGCCTAGAGGGGGATGAATAGGCGATTAAAACTTCTACGAGATGGGCTTAACAAATGCGGAATAAAACTAGCGTTTTCTTTTGTTAAGCACAAAGCCTAGATATACTAAGGTTCACCTATGTGCACCAACAATTTATGCTAAGCAAGATAAGCAACAATGCGATAGCAAGATAAATACTTCAAGCACGATGGCTATCACAATGTAAAGTGCGTAAGTAAAGAGCTCGGGTATAGAGATAACCGAGGCACGCGGGAACGATGATATTTTACCGAGTTCCTCCCAACAAGGGAGTACGTCTCGTTGGAGGGGTGGGCGGTACTAAGACCACCAACGCCACCAAGGCTTCACCCTATTCTCCCGAGCACCCACCATGCGGGCAAGCACCCGTTCCACTATGGGACACTTAAGGGTGGGCACCGAATCCGTACAAGATTGGGGCTATCTCCACAACTTAATTGGAGGCTCCCAATAATCGCCACCAAGGCCTCAATCTTGGGGGATCTTCACAACTTAATTGAAGACCCCAAGAACACGCCACAAAGGCCACATAACCGTCTAGGATTCCAAGAACCCAAGAGGGACTAGCAACAATGAATATCACCAACCAAATCCTCCGGAGAGAACACACACTGATGCACCAAATGCAAAAGGCAAGAACACCACAAAGATGCTCCACAACTTCACTCTAAAATTCCAACAAGGCTACTAAAGCACTTGGGGGAATAAGAGAGGAAGAACACAAAAGGGGATCACAAAAAGCCCCAAAGATCTAGATCCCAAATATTCACTCACAAAGAGATGAAATGGTTAGGTCAAAATATAGATCTAGCTCTCCTCTATCTTTCCCTCAAATATGCGCAAGAATCATTGGAGGGGAAGAGATTAATCAAGCAAGAGAGTAGAGCAATAGAGGAAAAGAGCTTGAGAAAATATTAGAGGAAGAACTATATAAGAAAAAGAGAGAGAAAGCTTTTTATAGGACAAAGCCAAAATCTGACCGTTGGGGCGATTTTGGCCTGGGTGGGCTGGTAGTACCGGGCCCAACCGGTACTACCGCTCCAAGCGAGTGAGCAAGCCAGAGAGAGAGCACAGCACTCAGGCAGCGAGCGAGAGCAGGAGAAAAGGGGATAGGGCTGGCAGCGAGCGCGGGAGCCTGGGCGAGCGGCAGTCAGCGCGTGAGGCGAGCGAGCGCGGGAGAGCTGGCGGCGGGGCGGCTGGGCCGCAGTGAGGCAAGCAGTGGCTGGGTGAGCAGCCGCTAGGCCGGCCCAGCAAGCAGCAGGCGAGCGGGGAAGGGAACGAGAGAAAGCGAGGCGGGCAGCGAAGCACGGTGCGAGGCGGAGCGGGAATCACGAGCGCTGCGGGAGCCAAGCGAGGAGTGAGCGACGCGGCTGGGCTGGGGAACACTGGCCAGATCGACCTGGGCCGACCGGTAGTACTGGCCCACCCGGGCGGTACTACCGGGCCAGGCCGGTAGCACCGGACATAGCTACCGGGCCAGGCAGAGAGCAAAGGGCAGCGCTCAGGGCGGGCGGTAGTGCTAGCGGTACTACCGCTCGGCCCAAAAACTATTTTCCTTTTCTTTTTCCAAATAAATACGAGAAGGCAAATATTCCAAAGGCGATAACTTTTGATCGGTAACTTCGATTGACCCGATTCCAGTTGCGTTGAAAAGAGGACGACAAGAGCTACCCAATAACAAGTGTAAATATAGGATATCACCAAGTGAGAGGGTATCAAGTAGAATAATGCGAGATACCTCACTTGGTGTGAATCCGGAAAACCGCCAAGATCAAAATCGCAACAAGATATAAAAGGGAGATCTGATTTTGATGAACAAGAGCTTGTTATGAAGATTACCACAAGCTTTATATCCTCACATGGATAATACAAATAAACAACCAAATACGATGATGCAAGTATGCAAAGGTTTGAGCTCTCTCCGAACGATATGATCGACATACTCACTCGAGAGCCCCTCTTGATAGTACGGCTATCTATCCTAAACCCGGTCAACACGAGACCGGTAAAAGGGAAAACCTATCAATAATACCTTTGCCTTGAGCATCCTTTGGTCTTGTCTTCATCGATCCATAAACACCAAGGATGTCAAGCACCAAACATGAGATCTTCTAGGGATGGCGCATATTGAGCTTCCACAACGCATCTTCTTCCTCATTTCATCGACCTTGAAGACAACACATGCTCCAAGCAATGCCAATGGACAATTTCTACAGGTACAACTTAATACACACATTAGTCCATAAAGATTGTCATTAATTACCAAAACCACACATGGGGGCCCACATGCTCTTTCAATCTCCCCCATTTTGGTAATTAATGACAATCCCTTTGAGAGGGTTTGTATAATGAATTTAATGAATAAAATGGTAGTCCCAATATCAAATACTACACAAGTATGTGATATTGGTACCAACACAATATATAGAGCAAACTCCCCCACAATCAATGCATGTGTGATGAACTTGAATTTCATTGCATATAATGCCAATCATTATCATTGGTGGAGTTTCCTCTATATATCACATGCTAAGCAACACAAAGATGCAAGAGCATGAAAGGCAAATGCTTAAGAACCAACTCAAAGCATAAACCGATTTCCCTTAAACCTTCTAAAACTTCTCCCCCATTGGCATTGATTGCCGAAATGGGTGATAAGTTCTAGAAGGCCAATATAGTGATAGTTCATCCAAAGGTGTACATTCGCACAAATCCAATGATGAATACTTGGGAGGAAGTAAAACTATATTGAGGACCCAAAGATTGCCAAAGAAATACAATAACGTAAGCATCAACAAATGACGCAAGCAATCACAAGATCCAAAAAAGAACAAAATGGAAACAACAAAAGATACCAAATGAACAAAACAAGATGTTATGATAAGATCAAAAGTGTGTTTTAAATAAAAATAGAGAAGCTCCCCAAGATTTGCGCACAAAATAGAATGGTTGCATTTGAATGCATCATGCACAAATATGGAATCCTTGCTCCCCCATAAGCATTTAAAACACAACAAAGGAGAAATAAGACAAATGAGTATTACTAAATGAATTAGAGGAGCTCCCTAAAGATTATGCACCAATTATAATAATTATATTGGGGAACAAGGTGCATGATCATGGAATCCTCACTCATCCATATTCATTTAACAATACAAGGCATGAGAGGATAAATATGAGTGCCTGAAGATGCAAACAAAGGAAACAAACACTCATACGCAAATAAATTTGGAAGCCATCGAAGAATCAACAAAGAAATAAAAGGTGGTATCCAAGGAATAAAAATCTCAACCAAAAAACTTCTATTATGTGTATAAGTTTCTAAATGGAATGTATCACAAAGACATATGTCCGTAAAGAAACATGCATATATAAACAAGATACTCAAGAAATCACATGAAAAGCAAAAAAGAAGTCATAATATATACCAATAAGATTTTTGCTTGTAAGCATGGCCAAAGGCACAATTTTATCTTATTGTTCAATAATGAACTTCAAACACCAACACACTACATACGTTACAACAATCACCAAGGGAAAAGGAGATGGTTGGAATATATGGAGAAAGGCAACAAGTATCACAAAGGAAAAATCAACTAGCAAAATCTCACTATTGCACATGAGAGAAGTTGAGTAAAGGATAGGCAATAAAATTGCTAGATTGACATATTTGGGATTGGTGGATCATATGAATGATTTTGTATATTCCCACTAATATGTACTCATCTCAACTTACACACATTTGCAATAGGAGCATCTCTTAAAACCAAGGCTAGAAACACAACAAATACAAATATAAAAGATCATGCTAGAAGGTAACCCACAAATGGTTGGAAACAAGAAATATCAGCATGAGAATGGGATACTTGTTACCGAGATATAATTGGTAGGATATAGAGGATATGCATTCGTTGATCATCCTAAATCTTTTCTCCAATTCCCATGAATGCACCACTTCTTAAAACTTGGAGAGACAAGCATCCAATATATCCCAATTGTACCTAAAACACATTTAAGTACAGAATGGTTCCCAAGCATATTGGGTCCAAAGTAGTTAGTGAAACTACAATACATAGGAGATACTCCACAAAAATATGTGCATATTGATATGAAATTGAACTTCATGCACATCTTAGCCAACTAGGATTTGGTGGAGTTTCCCCTATATATTGGATCTAAGAAAGCAAGCATGCCATGAAATAAACATGTAGAGAATATGCATGCACAAGGCTTTCAAGAACCAACAAGGAATGCAATTTGGACAAAAACACTAAGTAAACCGAGATGGCACACACAAGAGTGTGACACGACAAAAGGTGTCCAAATTGTATCAAAGAACCAATTCAACACATGAATGATCACAAGTTCAAAATCCAAAGAGCAAGTGATAGATAAAAACACACATGCTCAAGGATTTATCTCATTCTAAAAGGTCAAAACATGAAACAAAGAATGAGACAAAACCAACTCCCAAAAGAGCAAGGTTCCAACACATAAACCAAACTCTCACACTTTTCATGATGGCACAAAATACCAAAACGAAAAGATAGAACTTCCAAGACCATAAAACATGATATGGATCAAAGCAAGAAGCATAAATAAGAGTGTTCTAAATAATATAGGAGAGCTCACCCGTAAGTAGTACATTATATAGATTTTGCTTTTGAATGCAAAATGCACACAAGTGAGATCATCACTTCAACCTACATTAAATAAAACACAAGTGGATACCAATAAAATAAGAAGATCCATAAGAGGCAAGGAAATCTTGGGAGAAACACAAAACATTTTCTTGGCCAAAGATAGGACAATAAAAACCAAGGCCAAAGTGAATATGATCACAAGATCCTACCATATATAGAGCACCAATTGTCCAAGGACAAGAAGTATTAGGAATAACCTTCCCGAGGTAGTTCACACGGATATCCAAGATCATATTCACACAAAGAAGCATATATCAAAGTATAAGAATTAAGCTTGATGCTTCGAAAGAGATTCTTGGTAGCTTCCAATAGTTACACAATCACTAGTGATTGGAGTGAATTGAAGCTAATGGTTTCCATGAGGATACAAGGATCCGAATATGAAGAAACACATACCAAGAGAACCTCACACAAACAAGATCCAAAGGATGGGAAACAAAGGCATTGAACTTGTTTGAGCAAATGTGTCACATAGGAGCTAGATAATTATCAATATCAATTCTAGGTGACACAAACTCGAATATTCACATTTTCTAGGCTTGTAATATGAACTAAGCATATGACGCCCCCATAATGTGATACACAATAAAAATCAACACGAGGCAACAATATCCAAACAAGAGATAATTAATGGACATTATAGAACTTAAGTTTCTCATGAGAATCTTACCACATAGATACTAGATAATATTGCTAAATCAATAATAGGTGGTATTCCTCATGTACACACATATTTAGGATTGTGGAATGCCCAAGCATAACACTCCCCCAAAATGGGATAGTCCATTAATCTCTCACAAGAGCTAAATAAGATACCAAATAAAATTCAACAATAGCTCCAACACAAGAAACTCTCATACATGGTGTGCAACCCAACAAACATAAATATACTTGATAACTCAAGATAATAAAATGGTAAGCACAACATATACAACAAAAATGCAAGGTACAAAACCAACACATGCACAAGGGGGCGAGTAACTTTCAATGTAATGAGTTAAGCACATGTTACCGCAAGTAGGAACATTGGATATGAGATTGAGGCAAGATAATCCAATTGGCTTGACTTGACAAAAATAAATGATGAAGATCCCTCAATTCTTCATAATGTAGCCAAGCCTCCAATGCCCTCCAACAACACCTATTGATCAAGTTTTAGCTTGTTGGTCCCCAACCAAGTTGGATCCTAAGAGGTTAGTCACAATAGGCTTGGCAACCCAAATGGTTCTTTTCTTGACACCACTTTGGGTACCAACATATTTGGCAAACACATTGCCAACCTCATCCTTACCAAGAGAATAATCATCATAAATTAAGATAGGGTTGGATGAGGAGATACCCATGGTGCATGAGGAAGAAAGGTGCCCCTTCTCGCGACAAATGTAGCAAGTTCTTCTCTTGCTATCTTTCTTCTTGGAAGATGCCACTCCTTGAGGAAGAGCTTGAGTCTTGGGAAGATGCCCGCTTCTAGCTTGAGGTGGAGCTTGAGGTCGCTTCCCTTGTTGCTTCTTCATCGGTCTGGCAGCGCGCGCGGGAGCCTGGGCGAGCGGAAGCCAGCACGTGAGGAGAGCGAGCGCGGGAGAGCTGGCGGCGGGGCGGCTGGGCCGCAGCGAGGCAAGCGATGGCTGGGTGAGCAGCCGCTGGGCCGGCCTAGCAAGCAGCAGGCGAGCAGGGAAGGGAATAGGAGAAAGCGAGGTGGGCAGCGAGGGAAGTGCGGTGCGAGGAAGAGCTGGAATCACGAGCGCTGCGTGAGCCAGGCGAGGAGTGAGCGAGGCGACTGGGCTGGGGAACACTAGCCAAATCGACCTGGGTCGGCCGGTAGTACCGGCCCACCGGGGCGGTACTACCGGGCTAGGCCGGTAGGACCGGACATAGCTACTGGGCCAGGCAGAGAGCAAAGGGAAGTGCTCAGGGGCGGGCGGTAGTGCCAGCGGTACTACCGCTCGGCCCAAAAACTATTTTCCTTTTCTTTTTCCAAATAAATACGAGAAGGCAAATATTCCAAAGGCGATAACTTTTGATCGGTAACTTCGATTGACCCGATTCCAGTTGTGTTGAAAATAGGACAACAAGAGCTACCCAATAACAAGTGGAAATATAGGATATCACCAAGTGACAGGGTATCAAGTAGTATAATGCGAGATAACTCACTCGGTGTGAATCCGGAAAACCGCCAAGATCAAAATCGCAACAAGATATAAAAGGGAGATCCGATTTTGATGAACAAGAGCTTGTTATGAAGATTACCACAAGCTCTATATCCTCACATGGATAAGACAAATAAACAACCAAATAGGATGATGCAAGTATGCAAAGGTTTGAGCTCTCTCCGAACGATATGATCGAGATACTACTCGAGGGCCCCTCTTGATAGTACAGCTATCTATCCTAAACCTCGTCAACACGAGACCGGCAAAAGGGAAAACCTATCAAGAATACCTTTGTTGTGAGCATCCTTTGGTCTTGTCTTCATCGATCCATAAACATCAAGGATGGCAAGCCCCAAACATGAGATCTTCTAGGGATGGCGCATATTGAGCTTCCACAACACATCTTCTTCCTCATTTCATCGACCTTGAAGACAACACATGCTCCAAGCAATGCCAATGGACAATTTCTACAAGTACAACTTAATACACACATTAGTCCATAAATATTGTCATTAATTACCAAAACCACACATGGGGGCCCACATGCTCTTTCACCTTCCATCTGAATGGCAGAGTCGACTAGCTCTTCGAGATCCTCGAAGCGGATGTTGACGAGGACAGTCTGCATCTCATCATGTAGTCCATTCAGGAATCTCTCCTTCTTCTTGGCCTCCGTGTTGATCTCATCAGGGGCGTACCTTGCAAGTGAAAGGAATCTGTCACGGTACTCCACCACAGTCATTCTGCCTTGCTTCAACTCTCTGAATTCATCCCTCATTCTGGTGACTATACCCTGCGGCACGTGGGTGTGGCTGAACTTGATCTTGAAGGCTTCCCATGTCATCACTTGACCATGGTTCATTAGGCAGATGTTGTTCCACTAGGCTCTTGCATCTCCTGCCAAGTAGTGGGTGGCAAAGAGAACTTTCTCGTTGTCATCAACTCTGGCTACTTCTAAATTGTTCTCCATCATCTACAACCAGTCATCAACATCTAATGGGTTCTTTGAAGTGCTAAAGATTGGGGGATTGGTATTCTGGAAGTTTTTCAGCTTGGATCCTTGATGATCCGGATTTCCATGCCCTTGGTTGTTGAGAGCCATCTGGGCGATCTGTTGCAGTGTTGCTAGATTAGCTTGGCGCTCTGCCCTGCTTGCTTCTCTGTCTGCGATGAGATTCTGCAGGATCTGCAGCATTGGGTCTTGCAACGAGTTGCTCCCTCCTTGGATTCCATGAGTCATCTGAAGATTGACATAGATAAATGGGTAAGAGGGAAAGTTCTAAGGTTCATGGTTTTGGGTTTCAAAGCTAAAACTTTGAGTTTGACTCAGGTTTTGCAACTAACTTCATTTCATTCACTCAAACAAGCACACGATACAAACACACACACACACACCACAACAAGGAAAACAGATGGTTTTAAGAATCATTCTGCAAGCTACGATACATTGGGACCAATACATCTCATGCTACGACAGTGCTCTAGTGCATCTACTCATCGTCGATGAAGTCGGAGTCCTCATCGTCAGTGTAGAAGTCCATGGCATCCTCCTCCAGAAAGTCATCATCATTGCTGAGGTAAGAATCCATGTCTCCCTAGATGTCTTCACCCTCCTCTTCTTCCTCCTTTGCTGTAAGCTGAGCTTCTTGCTCCTTGACGGTCTTCTCGAGGTCGGCTACCTTCTTGCGAAGATGGGCGATGGTGCGATCCTTCTTCTCGCACTGGAGGCGAAGAGACTGACGGTCCTTGACTAGCAGTGAGAAAGTCTGGGCCTTCTGGTCGGTAATGGCACGGTTGTGGTTGGCAAACTCCCTAGCATTGTCCAATTCCTTCTAGCGATCGTACCGCAGGAAGTCAAGGTTCTCCACTTGACGCTTCAACTCCGGGTGACTTGGCATCTCCATCGGCATTCCCATGAAGTCACGTCTTGCATAGTGAGCAAAACGGGTTCCTTGGATTTGGTTGACACTAAGGGCACATAGACGTGCGAGCGCTTCATGCATTGCCCTGGCTAATCCATCTAGCCAGTTGTTCTCCCTTACGGAGAAATGGATTCTCCTGGACGTTGGTGCTTCTATGCTTCCTCGAAGATCAGTGGTGACTAGACACTGTAATCTCCTCCTGGGGGTCCTGGCAGTTGAGCTCCAAGAAACTCCGGATGCGGCCGTCCCAATAACTTCGACAGTGAATCTAGATCCCTCTCGAAGATCACTTGGCCTCCGTCGCCCAACTGGTAGAACTTGCTAAACTGAGTCTCCATCTACAAGAATTAAGGATGAGGAAGTTAGTGAAGTGATCAAGTGTGTCAAATTTTAGGTAGTAATGTAAGAATTGGAGGAACATGAATTTTTCAGAAAGAATGAATTCCCAAGGGTAAGAGAGGAAATAGTTTTTCATAAGTACTCGCTTTGGTTTTGAAATTAAGTTTTTGTTCGGACATCCATTCAATCTAGGGTCTCCTATGGTTAGGATGGCTCTGATACCAACTTGTCAATACCCGGATTTTTAATCCTAGATGCCTGTTATGTCATACATCACAATCCCGGGATTACCATTTTTGCGAGACATAACAGACTGGATATCACAGTACCTCATCCATTACAAACCATAAATAAGGTCTTACACAAATAAGGATCTCATGATCCAGTCTTAATACAACAAGCAGCGGAATAAATAATAAGCGTAGCGGTGGGGTCCATCTCTAGGGGCACATGCAATGCTGACGAAGGCAGATAGTCCTAGTTATCATAGCCGTCCTGCTGGCCGTCATCTTGGTAGTCTCCTTCATAGTCTGGCCATAGGAATAGCCAGGGACAAAAGCCATGAGTACTCTCTAAGTACTCGCAAACTATCACTAACAGGTAAGGTAGTACTAGTGTAAATGCTAACTCTAAGTCTAACTATAAAGTTAAGTTTGAAACCTAAGCTAAGTTCAGAAACAAAGAAAGATCAAATAAAGTTCTAGAATCACTTAAGTTGGGAAGCTAGTGGCATAGTCACAACCCTGTTGTGGTTAAGTCAAGATTCATCATTCATTTCATAAGTTATTATGAAAACATCCGACAACGAAACAGTATGGCCACTCCAACTGTCCATAACCGCGGACGCGGCTATTCGAATAGTTTGACACTCTGTAGAGGTGATACACTTTCACCACAAGATTCGATACATCTATCAGGGATAACCCTGGATCATCATACTTAGTATGCAGATAATCAAACATAACCTTTCCTTTACACACCCTAGTATAAGCACCTCTCCTATGAGTATGGCCTCCCAACCATGACCATCTGTCATCTTGGGCACTGCATAGGTGGACAACATTGAGAGGTAGCCTCAGCTCAAACCTCTCCCGCGAGGGAACTAATACTAACGCATATAAATTTCTGGCTAAGCCTTACCTAATTCAGGTATTGTGGTTGTACGGTAAAATTGGAATGGTATCGCATCCGAATCCAACCATCTGTTTTGTAAAAGGGTTAAGGCTCATGCCTCAATATTTTCATCATCATAAACCATTTGTGTTTCTCAACACATGTCAAAACATCTCAATAGAATGACTCATCATTCCAAGGTTTTCATAATTCATTTTCACCAAGTGTTCCCATCTAAAGTGACTCAAGTTTTGATATAGCTCTAAGTTACTAAGTTAAGAGTGTTCACTAAGATGGGATACTAAGATCAATCTCATGCCATAGAATGACATCTAAAGTTATCTAGCTAGGTCAAGTTTTATACTTTTTATGCTACCTTCAAAACAATTATGGTAAGTAAAGAAAGTAAAAGCTTGAAAGTAAACTTGGAATAGGTACTAGTCAAAGTGGTATAACCAAAGCATGCCTAAAGCATCTTGCTTAGGTTATCTAAATATTCTAGCTTGCTAACAATAGCTTGCCTTGGTTGGTGCAGTGGTTGAAGTTTTATTCCTCCTCTTGATAACACTCCTCCTCCTCAAAAGCTTGGTCGGTACTATCGCCTATAAATACATACGGGATACACAATCACCAAACAAGCCTTAACTAGTCTACTTAGAACTCTAAGGCACACATTTGATGATCTATTATCATCACAAGCATCACAAGGTTTTATTAACTAGCTTCATTCTTTTTATTTAAGAAAAGTAATTTCTACTCATTAAAAATAACTAAGATTTAATATTCACCACTTAAAATATGGGATCATGTGGACACATGTCATCACCACATATCCTAACATGTGGGAATGTGATTTAAGGGTTGGATCACATTTAATTAAGTTTAAGTTTTCTATTTAATGATTTAAAGTGACTAGAAATGCCTATATAGCATTATTTTGGTACTAGTCCAAAGTCACTGCATGTAAACCTTAATATTATTACATATTCAGATAGGTATGGTTAATTGTGATTTTGAGAGTTGGAATCAACTCAAAAGCTATTATGGTTGATTTTATAAAAATATTTAAATGTACAAATGCTTCTGTCTTGTTATTTTTACTAGGAGAGATCTCTAACTCTAAATGAATTAAATCCAACGGGCTTGGATAGATCTTTTCAGTAGCTTTCTAACAAAATTTGAATCACTCAATTTGGTTCAGTAGATCTCCTTAAATTGATTTTTAAACTAAGGGACAAAAGTGAGTTCAAACTAAAATAGAAAAACCTATATTTGAATTCGTGGGCTAGCGCGGGAAAACTAACGGGCTGGCCTAGCGGCACTCCGCGGTGCGAATGGCAACTGACAGGAGGTCCCGCGGGTCAGCGGCACATCAAACACGAAGCGGTATAGGGCAACGTGGACCGTGCGATTAAAAAGAAGATCTACGGCTGAGGATCGTCATCCCCGGCGAATAGGTCGCCGATGAGAGCTAACCCTAGCGGCTCGGTGGGGGGTGCAATGGGGGCATACGAGGGCTCCAGCTAGCGTGGTGATGGGGGCGATCGAACGTGTTGTTGATGGCGGACTCAGGCGTGGTCGAGGTGGCTCCTGGGGTGAACGAACTCGACGGCGCCTCTCCTCCTCTGCTGCGGCAAGCTCCGGCTAAATTCCGGCGAACGGCGGCCCGCCTTGCTCCGGGGATGGGGTGGAAGGATCAGTGGAGAGAGGGGAGTGATATGGTGTGAGTAGTTTGTGCTGGGGTGACCTCCTTTTATAGGGCGACGAGGGGACCGAACGGCACAACGGTGACCTCGTCGGTGACGTTGATACAGGCGGCTAGAGGCATGGGCGACTTAGGCGGACGGTGACCTGCCTCCTGGCGGTCATCTACGGCTTAAAGGCAACGCTAGGGGCGGTGGCGTTTGGTCGGGAGCGTCCCGCGCTCTGGGAGACAGAGGCGGTGCTCGACGCGACGCACGACGACTGTGGGTCGCGCAGCGGCGCACATCCGTGTCTGGTAGGGTGCTGGGGTCGAGGCGGAGCGACGTGCACGGTATTGGGACGATGGGCGGTATGTGGCGTGCTAGCGGCTAACGCGCTCTAGCGTGCTCGCAGAGAGAATGGGTGGCGGTGCTGGGGAGTGGTCCAGGGCCTGTGGGTGATCGAGGGGTGGACAGGGAGGTGCGGTAGGGTTGGGCGGAGCTAAGGGACTTGCTGGAATGGCACGGCGCTGTCCCTCGCGCTCTTCTCTCTTCTGGCCGGCGGCGACCACAAAGTAGCGGTGCTCCACTACTGCTGCGGCTTAGGGGTAGGCCGATGAGGGTCTGGTTGGTCTCAGGGGGGACAAGAGTGATCAATGCAAACAAAATGGCTCGACAAGAATTGATCAAAACAGTATAAGTTAGGCTAGTTTGATTCTGTCTGCCAGGTGTTCGACACAATGACCGCATGAAAGTTTTATTTGAATTTTTAGCTGAATTTTAGTGGAGTGGTTGATCACATGCTTGAGCTTCTAGGTGTGCTTGGGTTTTGAAAATGGAAGTCATTTGAGTAGTTTTTGAAATAGGGTGATCTTGATACCTATACTAGATTCAATATTCAAATTTCATTTAAAATTAGTGTTTGAAAGTTTTTGGTAGATCACAAAGTGGGTCTTTATACATCACTACATATACTCGCAAGGGGTACAAAGATCCACATTTTTTTCTGTTAGGCTTTGAGTTTTAGGAATGGCTAAAGTAGGCATGGTAGTTAAAATGACACAAATGACCATTTGGTTATTTTATTCATTTTGATTTTTTTTCTTTGAGATTTGTTTGGAAATATCCAGATGATGTTTATTTCACCTTAGAATCATTTTACAAGTAATGGATCACTTAATCATGACAATTCAAAACAACTCCTATTTAAATGCACAAACATATGAATGCTTGAATATTTTTTAAATGAAAAAGTTTTTGTTAACTCTAAATTTGATGATTTGGATCTTAATAATCTTGGATTAGAGTTTTGGGATATTACACACAGTAGGGAGAAATACGGGGATAGAATTATAGTTCGGGGGAATTTTGACCCCCAACAATTCGTTCATGTTTTGCTATAGGAAATGAGATAGGTGTTGAGTCGTCAAGAATGAGAACGGTGTGCTGCCCTTTTTATAAAAAAAATAATTAAATTTGGATTAAAAACATCTTTTCCAACGAACTAAAACCTTAAAATACACAAATAAATAAATAAATAAATAATCCTTAAAGCCCTAGGCCTTTCCCCTAACAGAACGGCTGTCACACCGAGAGATTCATTTTTTTTAATCAAACCATCCCGCCCGTTCCATCAGCGCGGACCGCCCGCGTGTCGTGCCAGGCCAGCCCGCATGCTGCGGCCCCATGTGCCATGCTGGTCAGCCCACGCGCTCCACTGTGGCCCAGACATGAGCCCACTAGGCCACGTGCCATGCCGGGCTGCTGGCGGGCTGGGTCCGCGTGCTATGGGCCGGCACGCCAGCCCGATAGCCAGGTTTGATCGCTCCCAAAACAGCCGAGACTAGCGCACCCAGGCACCCAGCCACGGAGCCACCCACCGAATCCCCTCTGAAGCGCGTGAGAGGGCAAAAAAAGGAAAACCGAAGCGTCGACCCGGCCCGGAGGCGGAGCCCCCAAGTGGCCCGAGACAGTAGCCATGTCCGCGTCGTCCCCTCCTCCGCCCGACGCGGCGCCCGCGACGGCCGCGGGGGCGGAGGCGGAGGCCGCGCCCGTCGTGTTTTACTGCTACGAGTGCGACGCCACCGTTTCGCTCTCCGCCGCCACGCCCTCGCGGCTCCGGCTCTGCCCCCGCTGCAGCTGCGACTTCCTCGAGGAGAACCCTAACCCGTCGACCTCGTCCCCTCCACCGCCGCCTCCACCCCCGCCGGGGTTCCTCTCCGACTCCTCCTCAGAAGATCCCGACGACCTCGACCTCGACCCCGGGATTGACCACACCGCCGCGCGCGCCTACCTCAGCCGCCTCGTCCGCCGCCTTTACGACGATCCCACCTCCGTGGCCACTGCCGCGGCCGCTGCGGTATCTGTGCTCCGGCAGCAGGGACACAGCGGTGGACAGGGCCAGCCCCCGGCGTCGGCCGCGTCCATCGCCGCCGTGCCGACGGTCGAGGTGTCCGAGCCTGCCGCGGTCTGTGCCATCTGCAAGGACGACCTCCCCCTCGCTGCCACCGCGCGGAGGCTCCCCTGTGGTCACCTCTATCACTCCGTCTGTATCGTGCAGTGGCTGGAGATGCACAACTCCTGCCCTGTCTGCCGCTCCTGCCTCCCGTCCACCGATCTCGAGGAGGTGGAACCGTCGGAGCTGGATCAAACGCCCACCCAGATCACGATCCGGTTCACTACCAACCGCCGCCGCAGCCGAAGCAATAATGATGCGGTGGCTCCGGTTGCAACGTCGCCTACGCAGCTTGCGCAGGCGATGACTGGGGAAGGTGGTGCTGGACCTGCGAATAGTGCAGAAACTGTATCATCTGAATGGCCACCGCCCCCTGAGTCTGATGCTGTCATGTCAGAGGCCCGCCAGGGTGAGGGCTTCTTTGATTGACCCAGAATTTAGAGCTTGCAGGTAACGGTGTTTTGACGAATAATGCATATTTTCATGAATCATGCATTGTACTGCTTAGTGGTCTAATCAGTCGTAGTGAAGCCTCAGTAGTTATGTGTGTGATATGAACTAGTTGAGTTATATTTGGTTATGTGTTCTATCTTCTATACTAGTTGATCGATGATAAGCCTGAATAGCTTATGATCTCACATAGACGCATTTGGATAGTAAAACACATTTCCAGTGGCAAACACCTCCGCAAGGTGACCTGCTAGGTTGGCCTAAGACGCTTGCGAGCTCGCAGCCATGGTGGCAGGAAAGAGAGTAGATGAGAAAATAGGAGAGAGGAAGGAAGAAATGTTGATTTAGCCAGGGTCATATATGGGGAAAATTGCATAACTAGTACCGATCAAAGCTGCTCCGGCAAGCTTAAAACCACTGGTGACACACTTAAAATCGAATTGGGACTGGGATGTGCATTTTCGAACAATTAGGACTAACTCCCCCCCCCCCCCCCCCCCCCCCTTCGCGAATAGTTTTGGGACTTGCGGTGTATTTTACTCTTAATCATATGGTATCGACCAAACCACTCAATCAACTTACTCTTATTTCATGACACACTTTTTCCTGGTAAAAGATGATCTTTCTTATGCTAATACTCGAGTCACATTTTCTCTCAGAGTATTCTAAATTTACTTTGCATGAATCTGCGGAACAGGTTAATCTGTTCATAGTTGTTAAGTATCATTACATGTTATTCTCGTATGTGTCAAGGGCTAAAATTTGTACCCCCCCTGTCCAAAAAAGAATGTCGGAAGTTTGTCCAGATTTGCATGTATCTATACACAAACACGTCCATATACATGTGGATCTAGACAA
Organism: Avena eriantha; assembly: GCA_910589775.1. NCBI lineage: Eukaryota > Viridiplantae > Streptophyta > Magnoliopsida > Poales > Poaceae > Avena > Avena eriantha. The sequence continues at coordinate 236,599,651 of OU342744.1, read as the reverse complement.
ATCTCCAACATCCTTTTCTGGATGGAGGGAGTATTCATGATGTAGCATTCCAAGATAATCTAGAAGAGTAGAATTTCGTTTTTGTGAAGTTCAATTCAATTAAAGCAAACTTACTGGGGAAAATGTTGTTTGTCTGGCTCTTTTATTTATAGCCTGTACGAATTGACTCATTTTAACAACTACTCCCTCCGTTTCAAAAAAATAAAATGTTTTAGCCTTTTTTTGGAACATATGTATCTAGACGTCTTTTAGTGTGTGTAGGTTCAGAGCAAAATGAGTGAACCTACACACTAAAAGGTGTCTAGATACATGTGTTTCAGAGAAAGTCTAGAACATCTTATATTTTGGAACGGAGGGAGCAGATTCAGTTGTTTGCGCAATCTAAATTCAATTTTGATAGGCAAATAGACTATATGGGGCTATAGATATTGGTTATACTGCAAAAATTCAAATCCCGAATATGAGTAAGTTTGAACTAAACATGTGATGTATTAAGTAGCTGCCGGCCTTTTATGGATTGCTTGGCGCAAGTAGCACTTATGTTGTTAAGGTATATCCATATAAGTCAATGAGTTCAAAGCAGATTTACCATTACTCTCTCTATTAATGTTCTTAAAATTCAGGAGTTAACTTGCTATTGTTTATCTGATAATACTTGTAATCTGAAGTTCTTGTGCCAATATTAAATGAACCTGACTTTATATTACTACAGTGTCTTAGTTAGTTGGTTCCAATCTCCATCCTTTCTTTGATATGCTTTTGTGCCATAGCTATTTTAGCAGACCATGCCCACTCGCACATCCAGTGTATACATTCACACAGACATAGTGTGAAGTTTGTGTTATTTGCTCTCTGTTATGGCAACAAACTTGGAGCATTCAGGCCTACAGTTATTCGATTCATGGAAGTTATGTGCCTATTTCACACACAAGCTTAGAAATTACTCAATTCATGGTAATTAGAGCATCTCCACTAGCATTCCCAGGAGGCCATTCCAAGGACGTTTTTTCATCCGGATTTACAAAAATCGGCCCAGTAGCATTCCCAGGAGGCGTTCCCAGGCCACTTTTTGCCCCAAATACGTCCGGCGTTCCCAGGCCGACCCCAGCTATCTGGGAACGCGCTGGGAACGCCGGATGAAGCGATTTGCCTATCACTTGCCGACGCGTGTCCCCTCTCTCTCTCCTATCTCTCCCCCATCTCTCTCCCCTTCTGCGTGCGCCGATGGCACCGTAGCAGAGCGAGCGAGCAACGCCTTCCCATTCCCATGCGCCGACCGGAGCTGGCTCTTCACCGACGCCTGCCTGTTCCCATCGCCGGATGCCACTGCAGCTGCTCCCGTCGCCTCCGCAGCCATCGGTGGAGATCGAGGGAGGCGGAGGCGCGGACGCCTTCCCGTTCCCATCGCCGGAGGCCGCAGCAGCCGTCGCGGCGCGGCGCGGCGTCCATCTCCCTCGATCTCTGCCCGTCGCCAGCCGCAGCACGCCTCTCCGCAGCACCCCGTCTCTGGCTCCGGCGGGCGGGCGGCGGCGCTAGGGCTTGGCACGGGGAAGCGCAGGCGCGGGAGTGGAGCTCGTGCGCGCAGAGCTCGACGCCCTCGGCATCCCCTACGCCTGGCCCGTCGCGCGCACTGGCGTCGCCCTGGGAACACCGCTGGGAAATGTCCATTCCCAGGCAAAAAAAGTTCGTATATCCGGATGAATTTAGTACATCCGGAGCAAATTTTAGGCCTGGGAATGCCTCAACGAGTGGAGATGCTCTTATGTGCATGACACACATACACACTGTAGTACATTGTTGAAACTGCCCCACCTTAGAGAATTATTTGAGTTATGTGTCTGTCTCTGTCGCACCTAACTGGGCATTGATCCAATAAGACTGAAGCATGACCGAACTATCATTTTGAGTAATCACATCTAACGTGATATGAAATTTTTTAAACTGTTTTGAAAGGCCTGCACTGTTATTTCAACAACCAACAATCAAACCATAATAGTGTATTTGGGTTTCAGTTGAGCTTGTGATTGAGATTCTCTTGAAAAAAAGCTTGTTATTATGAAAGCTGAAATCACCTCTACTAATGTTCACTTTGTGCACCGTATCTGCACAGAGCGTGCAACTTTGTAACAGTCGACGGGGAGCTCTCTTCCTACATTTTCGTGAAAAGAACATTGTGCCTCACTAAGAGGCACTTAATGGAGCCAAAAAATTAAAGGCTAACAAACAGAAAAGCCTTTTCTACTTGTGGCAAACTTGCATGTTGTGAGAACTTTAATAAAGCAGTGGATTTGCTCCATAGTAGGTAGTAGCAGTAATAAAGTTGTGAAATGAATTATATCAATATATCCAAAGAGGGTATTGGTGATAGCTTTTTGAAGTGCTGTTTAGCAGTAGCAGAAATTAAGTTGTGAAATGGATTACATCAATATATCCAAAGAGGGTACTGGTGATAGCTTCTTGAAGTGCCGTTTAGCAGCAGCTGCTGCGATGCATTTTCAGCATCTTGTTGGCTGGCACCATACATTATACTTTACAGCTTGCAAATTTCGGGTTGTGCTCATATTCTTTGGCCATTGCGTGTCCTTTTCAGGTGATAAGGTTAGGCGGGTAGCTGTTAGCCGTCATCCAGGAAGAGCAGCAAGAAGGTCGCGATGTGCGTGCTCCTTCTGGGTTGTGCTTTTACTCGAACGAGTTGCCCCTACCAAGTGTCTTTCCCACTGCATGATAGCATGCTGTTTAGGGATCTAGTGCTGTTTTAGGTGAATTAAAGTGGTCAAAATGCATAGGCCGGCAGCATTCGTTTTGGAATGTTGGATTTCTTGTCAATACCTTGTATATTGGTTAAACTTGTTACATGCGCAATAATATGTAAAATTGGTGTGTCTGTGAGTTGTACTTTACCTGGTACTCTTCGACTTGACCTGTGTGTGCTGGCACTGGCAGTACAAAGATGTGAACCATGAGTCGATAGTGCACTCTGGTCAGTATCGATGAAGCTGCCTTAGCTGAAAAGCAGGCATCTGGTGATGATACGTCATGACCTGTTGCCTGCACCGTGGCATCACGAGACCATCATTAAAATATCGAATCAGGCACACAATCTAATGTTCTACCCTGTTTCGTTCTGTTACTCTCGGAGAATGGGCAAGAGAACTATTGTGAAGTTCACATGCTGTGATGACGGGTTCTCCTGGGTAAGAGAACACTGTGCAGTGCCCTGCCAGTCCTTCAGTGAAAGATACGTACTCCCTCCGTTTAGAGTTAACTTACAATGAAAGACATCTCGATACACTTGTTTTACAAAGCTAAAATGTCTTATATTTCTGAACGGAGAGAGTATATCAGAAGATTTTGGGTCTGTCATGTGGTTGCATTCCGTTGGCACACTAACCCGAAAATTTTTAGAACCCAAAGATCGCTGAACGCAAGATTTGGACTGTGCTTTTGTTGGAGATTCAGTTGGGAGATCCATAGATTCGCCGTTTTCGTAACTTTGTCGTCTTTTATCTCACTTACTGTAACTTAGTGATCGATCGATGTAACTTAGTCCGACATGTTGTAACTTACAAAACTATTGCTGGTGCTCTCCCACGTGGGTGGGACCCACCAGCACATGGGGGGCCTTCGATTGGCTGGGGGACACTGTTCTAGACGGGTCTAGCAGTCCCCCCTTTCCCCCCTTTCCATGTAACTTCATATAGAACTTGCATTCCTAAATGTCGCTATCCTTTAAGTGTGTGAACCTATGGGTTCGGATATGTGTGGACATGTTCGGAACACTTTCCACGACAATGATCAATTTAGGTATCTTGATCTATACATATTGATCCCCACACATAACACGAAGATCTTTATCGTGTGAACCTTTAGTATTAGTTATCGATGCATGTCACATTGCTTCTCGATACTTGACATAACCCGAGGTGAAGAACTAGGTTATCCTCGTTACTTGGCATGTACTCTTTTACTCATTTTGTATTATCGATGTTCCGACGATTAATAACTCGATGACATGTCCAGCCAGACGATGACAAACATCATAATACATCGGTGGGCCTAGAGTGTACCTCTCCATCATCAGGAGTAGCGATTCCCATAACTACACCATATAGAACATTTGTAACACCCCACTTTTAGTAACCTTGATTAGTTGTCCTGAATGCAAAAATTAGGGGGAACAAAACTTTTTCTTGCCTTGTGGTGTGGTAGTTGTTTGCTTGTTTGTGCTTATGTTTCTAAGTCTATAGTAGTTAAAAGTACTTCCTCACTATATCATCAGTTTGCAAAAGCTATTTAACAAGACTTATGTCTTGGCTTATTTTAAATATTCTCAAATGTTCTAGCATTTCAAAACCAGAGCCAAGATGCCTTTGCAACAACAAATGTTTTAGTATCTTCTTTTGACAAAATTATGGAGATCTATATGATATCATCTCCTTATGTTTTTAAGGCAGAACTTCCAAATAACCTTACCTCTAGTCTCTCCAAAAATATTTTATAAAGCTATTGATTTCCACTCTTGGTAGAATTACCAATGGACTCTCACCTCTTCAAAACTCAAACCCTTCAAAATGCTTCCCTAGACCTTAAGCAACACTTGGATGTGTTTGTAGTAGTAGTCTTGGGATGTTGAGTATGAATTTCCTTGGTCTGCTTGTTAAGATGAATTGCCTTGATCTGCTGTTTGTAAGCCTTTTTGTCCTGACTTGCTTGTAGATATGAGCTACCCTAGGAGCTCATCCCCTAATAACTACACAAAACCTATAATGCAACCTCTAAACTCTTGAGGAGAAATCATCAAACCCTAAGTAGGAAGACCACCTTCCTCCTTGCTATCATACACACTTTGTAGATCCTAAGTTATTACCCTTACATCTACTCCCTAGGTAATGCGCCTACTCTACACTCATCCTTGTGATGTGCTAATCTATCCCCAGCACTTTCTCTTGATCTAAGAACCCATCTACCAAGTTTCCCAAGATATTTTTTCCTTCTACTTTTTGAGTGACCATCTGTTTTCCCTATCAGATCCAATTTTGGGTTACCTTGCTTTTAATGTTTCCAAGATAATGGAGACCAACTCAAATCATGGATCCATTCTAAATAACCTATTCTTCAACCTCATTAACTAAATGAGGAGTTTGTAACTTTGCATCCCACCAAAACCACTAAATCTTTTGTCCTAGTCAAAAATCTTAAACCAGTCAAAAATTGGCTAAGTTTGTTATCAGGATCCCATCTTTGAGTCTATACCTATATTAACAATTGGGTATTTTTAAAAATGTACCTAAACCATCTTGTAACCCATCATGAGTACTTGCAAATACCACTCTTTCCCTTGGCTAAACCATTCATGGACCCACTCATTCTTCATGGTTTGTAGTGAAAGTAATATGTTTCTGCCAACTTTATCAACATGCCTACTTTGGCAGAAGCCCTCAACTCCATTTCGCCTTTTCTTGGCCAACTATTTGCATGATTGTGACCACCTCAGCCTTTTACATATATCCATACTATCCTTGTTCCCATTGGAGCCTTGTGCTTCTTAAACCATCATGGTTTTGGAGGCAAGATGATAATCTGTTTTGACACCCTTATTTTCAACAAAGTTTGGCATTAATTCTAAGAGCACTCAATCATGATAATGTCAACTCTTTATACCATGCTGATCTACATCACTTGGTATATCCACCCATGTGGTCCTTGATCCAATTGAAGCCCTGAGCCACCTAATAAAGCTTGATCAAGTTGGTATGATGATAATAAAACCCTAGATCACTAATCTCACTCAAACTTCCAATTTCTCAATTTGAACTCTTTTAAAAATTAACCTAGTGATATTCACTAACCTTCCCACTTAGCTTTGATCATTACCAACATCATCCATCATCCATCATCACTTAAACATGAGAGATCTTGAGATGAATTAAATCAAAACAATAGTATCTATTCTAGTAACTCTTTATAAAATCATCCAACCATCACTAAACCTCGTTTAATCACCACAACACACTCACCCCTCTCCTCTAGTCGTGCTACTGTAGCACCATGGTTCCTTTTGTCCTCTAGTACTTTGAGGGGTGAGAGATGGGCTCACATGGCTCTTACCCCAAATCTGGCAAAACTCTTCTCAAACTAAATGCCCAACAACCACCACCCTCCATGGTCACGATCTGGTCGTTCATATGGACCCACATCCCTGCCTCCACCACCCCTATCCCCCAATACTTTCCCTTGCAGCCCTCCCTCCACCATTTCTTATTTTGACCAGATAAAGAAAAGGAGAGCAAGCATGCAACATTAGCCTTCCCGCTGCTCCTCTGTAGCCTCACACGACCACCATCGTCCTCCCTCGCCAACCCCTAGCCAGAGCATCCCTCCTAGCTCCCCCATGGACCAAGACCACCATGAGCTGCACCCTCTCCAAAATAAATGGGCACATCAACTCTCTACCTCCTCCTCCACTCTCATTCGACTCCCACACCTCCACTTACCCGTCTCCAAGCCCTAGAGCTCTTCTCTAGCCATGCAGCTCCTTGGAGAAGGAAGTAGAGGAGCTTTGTCCATTTCGCAATATTTGAGCTTGGTGGTCGAGTTCTTGGCTCTCTCCCTCTGCATGTAGCCTTGGCATGTTCCTCTCGATGTTCTACATCTCACCCTCCCCTTCTCTTATGCTCAGGATAGCCCTTGACATCGTTTCCATCAAGCTCCGACTGTGCTCTTTTGGCGTCGTCGTGTGAGCTCCTTCCTGGTGTCAAATCTACCAGTGCCACCCTCGTTCTACTCGTTGTCGTCCACCGCATCACCTCATCGCCTCTCCGTCGCCTCTCCGCACCTAGGTAAGCCGCCTGAGAACCTTCGACCTGCCCTAGGGTTTTCCCTCTGTTCATCCTATCCGGGGGAAGACGATGAATGCCAGCCGTTCATCGCCTCTTACTCCGACGACAGGGATCTTCCCTTACCCCTTCGGCCCCTTTTCCCTGCTGATGGCTAGGACCCACCTAACAGGTTTGAAACGGGCAGCTACGTGCGCTCAGACGAGGAATATGGGTCGGCCCGATGCTTGACGCCCATGTTGGGAATATTCCCTAGAGGCAATCATGTATGATGTTATGCCCGATGTATTCATAAAGTTGTTATATTATCCCTGTATGAACTTATGATATATATCATTGAATATGTGGTTCGGTTGTGGAACTATATATTCATGTTGTTCATACTAAATGTCCTTGGTCACTGAGGTTGTAATGGACACACAACTTAGACTGATGTGAAAGTCACCTGATGGCTCGGTTCCACTTGTCATGGGCATGGTGGTGCTATTTCGACTTACACGGATTCAGCTAAAGATTTTAGCAAGTCGGACTGACCCATATTGAGATACAACAAAAAAGTTGTCATTTGTATGTCTCAATCAATGTAATCCTTAGACCTGAGGTTATTGCACAATCCGAGTTATGGATCACCGACTTAGGTTCTGTCAAATGTTGTTCCGTCAAAGGGCAGTTATAAAGGCATAGTTCAGGTCGGCTGAGAATCAAGTTGCGTGATGTGGATGACCAAGATGAGATTTTTCCCCTAGAACTGGAGAGATATTCTTTGGGCCCTCTCGGAAGATATGATTCAGAAAGCATGGCCATGCACGACTCAGTTAAGTGTTAACTGAGGCATCTGACTAAGACTTAGTTAGATGAATCACTTATCTCAGATCGAGAAAGACAGTTGAGCTATTTGAAGGATGACGATTATTCACCTATAGCTTGACATGATGTATCATGACGCAAAAGGGACTCGGATGCAAGTCACATAGGAAGGTATGTCGTCATGACTCTTGGTACTTGGGAACCGACATGTTCTGCTAGGAACCGCTGTCGACTGATCGATTACGAGTAAGACTTGAATTGTGTCTGAGTCACCATGAGCCTGTTGGGTCACACACTTAAGAGAGGGATCAAGTTTGGGTTGGACCCAAACCGGAAATCTGTTTGGGTTGGAACCAAATTGAACATGGACTGAGTCAGTGAGTTGGACTCGTAGTGACTAATACAGTCTTTTAGTGAATGGGCCACAAGTGAGTGGATCCCACTTTCACCCTATATATATACTAGGGTGTAGATGCCCAAGGGGCATGGTTAGGTCATTCCATGTGTTGGAAACCCTAGCTCCATTTTAGTCCAGCCATCGTACCGGACCTAGCAGTGCACCGCCGATACTCCTCCTTGTATGTGTGGATATCGACAGAGGTGTTGTATGATCAACACTTCGATGATCGTGGATTGGATCGGATCGTGAGTACTGAACAACTTCAACTGACTGCTACATTAGCAATCCGCAACTGTGTGTCTAGTGGTAATCCTCGTGGCCTTCTATCTTAGTTAGATCTTGGGATCACCGCATAGGAAATTTTTGTTTTATCTCTATGTGGCCCTTCAGCCTGGGTCTAGTCAGATCTACCAGTTGGTCTCTTCCTTTTATCCTTTTCTTTTTAAACATTTCCAGACCTATAAATTATTGCTAGGGTTAAATCCAAACAAAAATGAAAAATGTCTCCAAATGCTCAGATCTAAATTTGTGTGTGTGCACGCATGTTTTATCCAACATGCAACACTAGTTTTTGACCAAAGTATTATCTAGAATTTTGCTAGTAATTAAAATGGTAAAATAGATCCTTTGCACTAAACAATTATTCTAGGAAGTTTGATAAATCTAATTGGGATGAAACCACCTGGTACTGTGAGGTATATATGATGCCTTTCATGTCACTTTGGCCCCACTCCAAAAATCCCTACAGTTTTACTGTGGTAAAAACAACAACGAAAATTCGGATCTATCTTTGAGAATTTCTGTAGGTAAAAATTAAAAAGTATTTTACTTGATTCCAACTCACAGTACACGTGTACAACTAGATCTACCCAACCCTATAGTTTCAAGAAATATTGAGCTTCTCATGAATTTTAGTGTAATAAACTCTGCTGCATGTAGTTGTTTCACCAATAAAATGATAATATGAGTTCTGCAACTCTAAAAATGATGAACAAATATTCTACTAGAAGTCATCTGTGGTGCCTACCATGTTTCCTTGATTTCATACCAGAAGGACCTGTAGAATAAATCTGGTGAAAAAGACAATTTCCTTGCAGTAATGACTTTGGAATTTTTCCAAGGGCACTCTGGTTTTTATTTTGAACTGAAACTAACTCCCAGTGAACAAGTATTCAAAGGCTCTCCTAACCCTAAGAGGAATTATTAAATTGACTTACCTATATTTTCTGGTGATTTAATCACCAAAACAAGAGTTAATTGCACTAGAAAATTCTTAACTAAATAAAGAAAATTGATAAAATAATGAAACCACTTCTGGTGGCTTTGTTATTAGTACCTATCTGTTGATATCATTTTTGTACATTGGTATCATACAGATCATGACCTTGGTATAACCCCCCTAATTAAGTAGTATTTGGCAATTAAATCATAAGAGAAGTTCTACAAATGTAAATAAGACAATTCCAATTGCTTTGAACTCAAATTATCAAAACTTACTGAAGTGTATTGATGTTTAGTTTACTTATGTTGTATTATAGTGGTGCTTATTGTCGTGTGTTTATTGTGGTACCTTGCTTGTTTGCATGTATGCTCTATGACGACGATAGTTGCGATTGTGTTGACATCAAGAAGGAGTCAACTTATTATTATTGGTTATCTAAGAAAAGTTCCAGGACCATATTACTGATCATAGGCAAGCCACCCTTCCCAAACTCCGATACTTGTTCTACTCCTTTTTATATACATGTTTACATCTCCTCTATAAATTGCATTAATACCTTCTTGTTTTGTTTTACTACTACTGTGCTAGTAACTTGGCCCCTCTAAGTTATAATCTAGTGTCCATTAGTATACCTACCCTTATTGACACCTACTATTTTTCCCTTAGACCGAGATTATGATGGTTACCATCGTACCTCGTTGGAAGCCTCAAGCTTTCTAAAACCAAAACTATTTTTGGGACTGCCGTACAAACCAAGGTCGGAGAAACATTTTGGTAAAACCCTTAGGAAGGGCATCATCCCAAGAGGATGTTTTAAAGAGGAGGAAAGTGATGTGAACAGAAGGGCTTGGTGGGAATGATGAAGAGAAGGGATGTTCTATGCCTTCACCGGAACAACTTATCCGTGCAACCACATTAACCCAGGAGATGGGGCATAACTCGGAGTTTGTTCTCTTTAGCACGGGCAACCCCTACATACTGCTATAGGGGACAAATCTCTAGAAACTGGGACTTCCCTTATAAGGGTCTATGGATCTGGGGTTGGCGGATGTCTGTGATAAGTGTCGGGCACTGAAATTGGGTCTCCCATGGATTGTACTATTTTGGAAGTATGGAAGGAAAGAGTTTTTATGATATACTAATCCCGGATTTTCTATCATGGTAGTATGGGAGGGAGTATGGCATATACGCCATGGTGTAATCATTTTGGGGAGACCAAACCCAAGAGGGAAAGGTGTCCTTGCTTGGGTTGACAAATGAAAGGTTATGTTTGATTATCTGAACCATCTGTACCGTGTGTAGCAGGACATGGTTGAATCCTGATGTTGATTCTTGTGGGGAAAGTGTATAAACTCTACAGAGTTTAATCTATTCGAATAGCCGTGTCCACGGTGAAGGATGGTTGGAAAGGTGACTACTAGGAGAACCCAAGTGGTGTTATTTAGAAAGGAAAAGGGTGTGTTTTGGTCTTGAGATGACCTGATATGCAGATTTCTTTTGACCATGGATGGTCGAAGAGGTTTTAAAAAGGGTTTTCTCTTAAAAAGGTTTTCCTCCAAAAAGGATTTTCAAAAAGGTTTTTAACAAGGCTATAGAGATGTCCAGCTTTTAAAAAGGAGTCATGCTTTCAAAAGTCTTTTTCAATGAAGATATAGACATGCCATATCTATAATAGAAACTAGGCTTTTCAAAAAACCATAGTTAGAGATAAATCACCATAGCCAAACTGCATTATCTTGTTTACCATATCTTGGTGGTTTGTGAGTACATTCAAAAGTACTCACTAGCGTTATCCCTGGCTATTTATTTGTCCAGACTTTCAGAAACAGGATGGATGAAGGATAGGCTGGCGTTTATGCGAGCTAGGTCGTCTCCCCAGTCAGCTGCCTGTAGGGTTAAGGTATGACATGGGCTTTGGGATTGAAGATGTTCTGCTGCTGATGTTTAGCATAGACATAATGGCATCAATATAAGTATTGTTTTCATTATGTAATGGGTGTTGCAATGATATTTTTCAGTTATGTTCCATACCTCACTGATCATGGGAACATGGAAATATGCATAACAGGGATTCCCGGACTGCTAATCCAGGCGGCCCACAACATTGGCATACCATCTGGCAAGAACAAAGACCGATGTTATGATTACCCTATCATGAAGTAATGTTTGAAGGCCTCGTCAAGTCCTTATTGTATCCAAGTTTATATGTGTCTTATGGTCCAATGATCTTTTAGTAACGGTAATACTTGTTATGAGAAACTACCTATAACAATATTTGATGCGTTTCACGGTATATAATGTAGGGTCTATCCATCGCCGTTGTTCTCTCAACAACTCCGATCATATATATCACTAGCAACTCTACAATACTTTGTATTTGCCCATAGTCAGAAACCTGGACTATCAACGATACATCAACTAGTCTTATAGGCGAGTCTAGGGATATCTAAATTATGTTTATAATTCCACACATGTATCGGGGTTTTCCTCCAAATATTCATTATCCTAAACTAATACAATTATAGCATAGAATAGTAAACTTAATCATGAACAACAAATATAGAATACTACAATTTATTATTACCTCTAGGACATATTTCCATCAGTCTCCCACTTACACTAGAGTCAATAATCTAGTCAATATCTTAGCACTTAAAACCTATGGCATTCCGGTGTATGTCATGATTTGCATGTGGTAAACTTCTTCAATGGATCTGAGAAGTTCAGATCCTTGTGTATTTTCATATCTTTGCATCTTCACGCATTACTTATTTCTTGAATGAGTTAGCATTGTATATGTTTGGTAAACTAGCGGGACCTTAGTTCCTCGGCCAAAACTATGTTGCCTCTATTATCACAAAATAGATATTCATAGCACTAGCATGATCAAAACCACACCAAGTTAAATAATGAATTTTTGACTCATAACGCCCTCCTTTGCCATTGTCATCACACGATATACTTAACCTTCATAGTAGTATTCGTAACAATGTTTTAACTTTGTAACTCATACAAATCCAACATGGAACTTCCTTTCAGTCCATTGCACCACCTTTTATTAAACACATAACCTAATTGAGATAAAATTATTTGCATCTGTGACAAAATTATTATCAATGTAACACCTTACAATAAACAGTTTGTCACCTCTAGATACAAAAGATATTCTTAGTTCTTCTAAAGCACATAAGAATATTCTTACTATTGTCCAATGATCATAATATGAATCACTCTAGTACCTACTCATAACTTTTATAGCATGGGACATATCTGGTTGTGTACATATCATGGTTTACATGATTGATGACATCGTTCATGTGGTTTTACTCATCATGTGTCAAAACACTTGATTCTTGCTCCAACCTCTTCCATATGCCAAGAATGATTCTTGTCGTTTCCATATTGAACCAATTCAACATTTCATTTATGTACTTTGGCATGACCAAATTAGGCGCCTCAGTCTATCCATTTATGGATATTGATGCCCAATATTATGGTTTTGCCTAAGTTTTCACACAAAATCTAATTTAAGTGAAATCTTAACAGTGTCAATAAAATATTCATCATTTCCAATCAACGATATGTTGTCTACATAAACTATCCAAAATATATCTTAGCACTCCCACTTAATTTCTTGTAAACATACAAGCATCTTCACCACACTTGATGAAACTAAACTCTTTCATCAAAGTGAAGATTCTAACTCCGTGATGCTAACTCCTTCCATTGAAGTTTGCACACATCTCTAGTATCCTTTTAAACTACCATATCTTGGGAATATGTAGTGACTACTAGAGTAACCCTGTAGATTTAGGCAGTGCTACAGAAGATCCGATCTTGTTGTAGTCAACTCTTTGAACTTTGTGATAAACTCCTTTTCAACAAGTCCAGCTTCCATGGATGTAAACATCCATGTTTGTTTCTTTATACATCCATTTATTTTCGATAGGCTTCATGCCTTCCAAAGGGCATAAGCTCAAAACTTGATTTTCTTACATCGATATTATCCTGGATTTTATGGCGTCTAGTCATTCAACAGAGTTAGGGCCCATCACTTCTTCTTCGTACATAGTTGGTTCATCATTATCCAACAATAATGGTTTCTGACCTATGTGGTTCAATAGGAACTTCAATTTTCGGGACTACAACAAGTTTTAGGCGTGGGAGCCTCATGCATCATAGCCATCCTCGGAATGCTTTCTGTTCCTTCCCTACTTTTCTCATCTTTCTCAGGTTCAACAACCTCATCAAGTTCTATTGTCCTCTCAATTAAACCTATTGCGGGATACTTCTTCTCGAAAAATATGCCATACTTGGCAACAAACACTTATGCATACAATTTATAGTTGAAGGAATTCCCATATGTTACTCTAGGATAACCTACAAAGACACACTCATCCAATTTTGGTTTTGTAAACAATTTTGCATATGCTTATCATACCAAAATTTAATAAAAGACAACTTGGGTGTCTTCCCATGCCATAACTCATATGGTGTCGTTTCCGTGGATTATGATGGTGCTCTATTCAGTGTAAAAGCGGTTGTCTCTAAGGCATAATCGAAAAACATAATGACATGTTTTATTTATTTCATCATTGATCTAACCATGTCCAACAAGGTTGGATTACATCTTCTAGACACTCCATCATACTATGTTGCTCAGGGATCCGCGAGTTGTGGATACTTCCACAACTCTCTAGATGCTTGCTGAACACATAACTCAAATATTTTGCTCTATGATCCAATCATAGACACTTGATTTCTTGTCATGATGGTTTTCTACTTCATCCTAAAATTCTTTGAATTCTTTCAAATGTTTCACACTTCTTTCTCATCAAACAAATATACCCTAATATATCTACTCAAATCATTGATCAAAGTATATGAAGTAGAAGAATACACTACACACGGCTACACATAATGGCCTACACACATCAACATGTATGATCTCCGGTAAGTTAGCTGTTCATTCAATATTGGCCTATGAATAGAGGTTTAGTCATTTTTAGAAAATCAAATGGCTCCAAAAGTCAATATGGATTTTCTTCATGTGATTCTTTCTAATATGACTTAAACAAAGGTATCACAATTAAGTGAATTTCAAACCATTAGCCTTGCAGCATTTAACGTCAGTGTTGTGATGTGTGTGTCACCATCAAGATTTATAATAAACTGTCCATATACTATGGAGCAAATATTTTAGTTGAACAACCATTGTTCTTATAAAACCAGAACTATGTAACAATTACTAAGTTCTTATAATAAATCTCAAAGGTTAGGTAAGATGCAGACGATGACCACAATTACACTTTATTTTGTTGTCGGCGTGCATCATTACCACATCATTTTGATAGTTACTTAGGCCATTGTAGTTCTTTCATTGCGTTGTTTTGTATGAAACTTCATACCAACCAATCTAGTATTCAATACCCAAGAATTACATTGCTTAACTAGCAAAGAATACATTAATAACTTTAATATCTTTTATATACTCCTGAGATGAATCTTTTCTAGACTTTCTTTTCTACCATATAATTTTTGCAATTCCCCTTTCGGTTTTACTCTCTTTGTGGAAGAAGCTCTCAACGTTAATAGTGAATCCAACTTGAGTGGCACACAATCTTAGGCATGTTAGTCATGTACTAGCACCCTTGGATTTACACTATTGAAGTTAATCATCACCTGACTAGTGTTCTTTCGGATTCTATTCTTAGCATATTTAAGTATAACAAACAATGTGCCCATACCTTTTATCCATCTCATGGTGAAGGTACCGTAGCTCTAAGGAGGGATATGGGAATAAGACCAGTGCCCAACAATTTGGATGATTGAGACGCCTAGCGTCTCCAGTATTCACATACACTCATAAAATATGGGCACATGTTGATGCACTAAATATTTCTCAATCATATTGAAACCAAACAAGATTTTAGATATCATCACATCTTTCACTCCTTGCTTGTTTTGAAACAATCTTTCAGCTTCTAGAACACTTCGATTCTCAAAACAACCTTTTGAACATCAAGTTTCATGGAGGCTTGTATGATACTAGTTACTAAATTGGAATCGTTGCTGTTTGCTTAAATCACATGGAGAACGGGAGGGTTTACCACAAGTTTGCAATATGACTCAATCTTTAATTGTCACTCTATTAATATGGTACCAATTCGTAAATAAATTACCAGATATCTATAGTTTTCTATCTTAACTAACAAGCTAAGTGTAAGGTAGATAACAAATGCTAATGACTAGTATGATCTATGCAAATTCACTTGATTAATAGTTCATGATTAATTGGACTACTCAAATTAACAACTTAATTATTTTTTAGATCCCACTAAAATCAATATCCTCATAATTGGTCCTTAGTGATTCAAGATCCTCGTCTTACTATCCCAACACCAATGTTGAATCGCATGTCAGGGAGAAAAATCGGTAGGTAATCATACCAATCACATATCTAGACGATTCTTGTTATTCTTTTGATTCTTGTGTTCCATACTCTAGACGTTCTAGGTAATATGTGAAGGGAACCTTAGTATACCGGCTGTGCGAAGGTTTCACACCCACATTATGAACGTTTCTAGGTTCACCCATGTTACATGACCTAGACCAGTTTTAGCCCATGTTATGTGGCACCTAACTAGGGGAGAACACTTTTAAAACTTGATAATTTTATGAGAGGGATCATCCTATTTATTATGACTACCACACAAAAAATAAAGTGTATAAAAGGATTAACATCACATGCAATTCATATGGTGATATGGTATAACACATCATGCCAATGATATTCATCAACAATGTCTTCTGGTGTTGGGGAATTCCTCCACATGCCATGGGCATAGCATAGAGGTCCATCATTGCTTAATCATCATTGCCACACCTTTATCTTACAACTATTGCTACTCTAGCTAATAAACCAAAAAAACAACTATGGCTATTACAATAATACTATGAAAGTTATCATGCCTCCTGCCACTCATGTCCAACAAGATCACAACATAACACATCTCGTAAATCACATTGCAAACTTCAACTATACCACATCACTTCCTTCAAAAAAGGTTAGACATTTCTAACACGTCTTGCTTGATTACTGGGCTCTATGGTTGCATAGACAACCATTCTTTATCTACGTGGTAAGTAAGCGTCAAGATCAATTGTTTTATATTAAACTTATCCGAGGCAATTGCCCAAGAGCTATGAATAGCTCGAAGCCAACAGTAAACTTTGTCTATACGCATGCAAACTTCAACCAAATCCACAAAACCCTAATGTGAAAAATATCTATCTCAAGCTATTACGGAAAAACACGCACCCAATTAAGTTGTTTCGTGAAACGAAGTACACTTCACAAAACGGTCTCGATCTAAAGATCATAAAGTTGGATCGGGCTGCTAATCACACAATACCACCGAGATAAAAACTACAACAATTGGGAAGCAAAACAAGACCAATAATGCAGGAATTCAATGATTCATCTATCCGTACATGTTCCTACACATAGACTACTCTGATACCACTGTTGGGGAATGCTCTCGTAAAACAAAAAATTCTAGCGCATAACCAAAATCCAATGCAAAGAGATAGGTAACGAATCATACCCTCGAGGATCGAACTAGCAGAAGTTGTCGATGACGAGGTTGATGAATACATTCGTCGATCCATCCAACGAGACTTATCAAGTCACGAGGAGATTTATTATCCCATAGACGGCTCCATGGTTGTCGATTCCTATGGCTAGTCGATTAGCTGCAAGAAGATTTTCCCTTGTGAAGATCCTCATGATCAAGCGCTCCAAGTGTAGAACCTCACCGGTATCCACACATACGGGTGTAGAGTCACCATGTCGAAGTGCAATCAAGTGCACCATTCAAAGCGACGAATCAAATCGATGAAGATCTGGCAACGCTTCCACGATCAAACTAGATTAGATATAGATGGAGGTAGAACTCGGACAATGCTTCAGTGTCATAGTAGAAGAAGGACCTAGGGACCATCCTCCCTAGGGTTTAGATCCACCATCATGGAGTAGGATAGAAGAGGGAGGCAGCATCGGTGCATGGGGAAAAGGCGCAGTGTAAGGTGGCTACGACGCAAGGTGGCATCGAGGCAGTGGCTAGGGTTTTGGATGCGGCGGATTTGGAGAGACTATGAACACGATATGCATACCTATTGGATTCCCTTGGATCTCCTTTTATAGGTATCCAATCCCCTTGGGTTGTCTAAGACCCTCCCCCCAAGTTTGGAGGAGTTCCAATAGGTTTAGGTCAACTGAAACCTACTAGAAAACAACCTCCTATGTCTAATCCGAATTGGGGTAGGGAAACATTTCTTGCCCCTTGAGGCAACATGGATGCACCTATTATGGAACCTTCCACACATCCTAACCTGACATAACCTGCCATAGCGTGGGTCACCCCGGTACCTTATGAAACCTGCCATAACCTTCCAGACCCTTCTAGTCCTTCCAAAACCTTCCATATATGCCTGGAACCATTCAGAACACTGCCAGGACCATTCTGGACACTTCCGGGATCATTCGAGACCTCTCAGAACCATTCGGAGATCATCCAATAAAATCTCGGAACCATTCTTCCTTTCCATAAATGCTCGTAACTCATTTGGAACACTCTCGGTAATATTCCATACACCTTCGATATATTTCAAGACCTCCCAAACACATTCATAATTACTTCTCTACTAACTTCATATAGAACTTGCATTCCTAAATGTCGCTATCCTTTAAGTGTGTGACCCTATGTGTTTGTATATGAGTGGACTTGTCCGGAACACTTTCCTCGACAATGATCAACATATGTATCTTGATCTATACATATTGATCCCCACACATAACACGAAGATCTTTATCGTGTGAACCTTTAGTATTACTTATCGATACATGTCACATTGATTCTCGATACTTGACATAACCCGAGGTGAAACCCTAGGTTATCCTCATTACCTGGCATGCACTCTTTTACTCATTCAGTATTATCGATGTTCCTATGATTAATAAGTTGATCATGTATCTGGGTAGACGATGAGGAACATCACAATACATGAGTGGGCCTGGAGTGTATCTCTGCATCATCATGAGTAGAAATTCCTATAACTACACAATATAGAACAATGGCATACCACCGGCCATAATGAAGACCGAAATTATGATTACCCTAAGTAACGTTTGAAGGCCTCGGCACGTCCTTATTATATCCAAGTCTATATGTGTCTCATGGTCCAACAATCTTTTAGTAACGGTAATCCTCGTCACATCCTTATTTATGATGCGTTTCACGGTATATCATGTTGGGTCTATCCATTGTCACTGTTCTCTCAACAACTATGATCTCATATATCACCGACATATCTACAACAATTTGTATTTGCCCATAGTCAGGAAACCGAGACTATCAACGATACATGAACTAGTCTCACAGGTGAGACTAGGGATTTCTAAATGGTTTTTATAATTCCACACATGTACCAGGGTTTTATTCTAAATATTCATTATCCAGAACAAATACAATTATAGCACTAAATAATAAACTTAATCATGAACAAGAAGTATAGAATAATACAACTTATTATTGCCTCTAGGATATATTTCTATCAGTGAAACCCCTACTCCTATAAGATCTCACAATAGGCAATGGTGAATAAATAGTACATGAGCTACTAGAGTCGTATATGGGAATAAACTAGCGAAAGTGGAGACTAGAAGAGATCAGCCCTACATAGGAGGCGCTCGTGCCACTTATATGCTATATGGGACACATAATACATGGTAACAGATGGATGGTGGGGCCTAGCCAGTGGGACCTAGGTACATGGTCATCTAAGGGGCCCGCCTGATGGAAGGCATGGGCACAGTGTCCCACAGGATGGACATCGTGTGCACATCGTTACGCTGTTGGCACTGTGGTTGACGAGGGTGCCAAAGTCCTTGGGCTTGGGCCTCCTCTTTAAGTCTTGTTGATACAGATGGGGTGTTCGTGGTACTATAGAATACAACATGCCCCCAACCGGTCTTTTGCTGATATGGTCGCAGATGACCAGCTACCGGAGGCAACCATCCTGGCCTTAATGCTTCACACTTGATGCCTGAATGGATCCTGGTCCAGACGGCTCATGGACCATTGAGGGAATTCGGCCCCTGGCACCTCCAGGGCGCAAAGGACCTAGCCAGTTAGGCCTACCTAGGGGTAATTCCCTGGACACTAGCCCCCAATGCCCGCGGTAACTTAGCAGTTTTGAAGAAGTTTTTGCAAGCTCCTAAAATTTTGAAGTAGATGACCGGCTGGAGCTGCCGGTGCTTAGAGGAGAACCACTGGTGAAGGAAACCGACTGGGGCAGCCGACACTTGGAGATGAACCATCTCTCCGCTGAGGTTAGTGCTGACATAGGCGATGTTGAACATCACGTGCCCACGTCTCATCATGTCAGTTTTTGGTAACCGCGATGCCCCTTTGATAAATGCCCATGGGATTTACTATAGGTGTTACACCACCACATGAGATCAATGGAGAAAGAACTGCAGTGCACGGAACCATCACGCAATACATGCGTTGCGGGAGCCTAGGTGCTCCGCCGCTGATAAATAGGGGCCTTGCAGAGGGATATTTTCCCTTTGCCACTTCCCTTCCCCTTCTTCTTCTTCCTAGCACTGCCTTATCTAGGTCACGACGAGCTCGCGCTTCCTCATGATGATGAGACCTCAAATCTCTAGGATGGCACTAGAGGAAATGGCGGTGGTGCGAGGCGGCTGGTGTGGCTCCTTCATGACAGAGGCCCAGATAAAGAAGTACCAGCGGGGGAAATTCATCTCGTCGGAGTGGAAGGTGGGGGTGCAATTAGCGCCGGAGGGTGAGAGCATGCTGAACTAGGGGTGGGTGACCACGTTGTCTTCCTCTCTGAAAGGGAAATGGACGTCGCCTAGAGGGGGGGGGGGGGTGAATAGGCGATTTAAAATAATTATGGTTTAGGCTCTTATAAATGCGGAATAAAACTTAACGTTTAATTTAACAAGCCAAAACCTATATCCACTAGTTTCACTAAGTGCACCAACATTCTATGCTAAGCAATATAAACAACAAGGTGATAGCAAGATATAATACTTCAAGCACAAAGGCTATCACAATGTAAATTGCATAAGAAAAGGGCTCGGTTGAGAGATAACCGATGGACACGGAGACGATGATTTGTTTCCCGAAGTTCACTTCCAAAGAAGCTACGTCTCCGTTGGAGAGGTGCGGGGGCGCAATGTACTTCGAACGCCAAAAATGGCTCACCTCGAGGTGTGGTGGCTCGATGCTCACCCAACGCCACACAAGGCCTCACCAAGGATGCGAAGCCACGCAACTCACCGACGCCACAAAAGGCTCACCCTATTCTCCCGTGAGCTCGCCACAAAGGCCTACTCACGTTCCACTATGGGACACTTGAGGGCGGTCACCGAACCCGTACAAGGCTTGGGCCAATCTCCACAACTCAATTGGAGGGCTCCCAAGAAACGCCACAAAGGCTCCACAATGCCACAAAAGGCCTACAAGCTTGGGGAACCTCCACAACTCAATTGGAGCCCCAAGAACAATGCCACAAAGGCTACAAAGCCACAAAAGGCAACAAGGCCACAAAAGGCTACAAGACCACAAAAGGTCAACTATCCAACCACACAACCGTCTAGGGTTCCAAGAACCCAAGAGAAACAAACCCAATGGCTTGAACTCGCCGAATCTTCGAGGAGAACTCAAACCTATGCATTGCAAGAGGCAAGTCCTTCACTCTCAAATTCCACCAAAGCTACAAAAGCTATTGGGGGAATAAGGGAGGAAGAACACAAGAGGAGAACACAAAACTCTCCAAGATCTAGATCCCAAGGATTCCTTCACAAAGAAGGGATTTGGCTTGGTGGGGCTTGTAGATCTAGATCTCCTCTCTCAAATCCCTCAAAAAGATGCAAGAATCATAGGAGGGGAAAGGGGAGAGGGCAAGCTCTTCAAGGTCAACAATGGAGGAGAGAGAGAGAGCCAGAACCAAGAAAGAGCAAGTTTTTTTTGGGCGAAGGGGAAAGGGGAGCTCCTTTTAAAGGGCTCCCCGATCTGCCCGTTACCCACAGAATCGCGCACAACCGGTGGGTGGCCGGTACTACCGGTGGCACTCAACCAACGGTCCAAAAACAAGGTTCAAACGAACACAAAAACGAGGCCGACCAGTACTACCGGTGGGTCACCGGTACTACCGCCTGGGCCGGTACTACCGCCCAAGATTCCGACCGAAGTTCCGTCAAATAGCGCAGACCAGGCAGAGAGCAAACTGAACCAGAAATGGGTTCACCGGAAGTTTGGCCGGAATTAACACCGGTACTACCGGCGGCATTTCTGCCCGAGCGGTACTTCCGGCGTCTGGCCGGTACTTCCGGCCAGAGAAACTTCAGAACCAGAAATGTCATAACTTTTGCATCCGAACTCCAAATGAGATGAAACCAATTTTGTTGGAAAGATAACGACGTGTAGAATCCTCCCAAGGTGTGGAGCCAGAAAACCCGCAAGATCAAAAACGCAATGAGATATGCATGGGAAATCCGTTTTTGATGAACTAGAGCATGTAATGAAGATAACCACAAGCTCTAGATCCTCACATGGACAAGAACCAAACAACAACCAAGAAAGATGATGCTATGTATGCAAAGGTTTGAGCTCTCACCGAAAGATACGAACGAGTCACCCACTCGAGAGCCCCTCTTGATAGTACGGTTATCTATCCTAAATCCGGTCTCCCAATACTACAGGAGACCGGTAAAATAGAAACCCTATCAAGATCATACCTTTGCCTTGAGCATCCCACTTGAGCGTGATGTAGACGATCTTGTCACCTTCAAGATGGAACACCTTTCTTGATTGCTCTTGCTTGCTCTTGTTTGATGAAGACTTGAGAAATGCTCCCCCATACTCCATGGGGGAAGCCTCTTCTTTGAACTTGTCTTCATAATTCCATGATTGTCGAGGATGGCAAGCTTCAAGAATGAGATCTTCTAGAGAAGACGCATCTTGAGCTTGCACTTCAAATCTTGATGATGATGTCTTGAAGAAAGCCATGAGGAAGTCCATCTTCTTCTTCTTCAAGGCATACTTGATCTTCTTCTTCTTCTTCTTCTTCTTCTTCTTCTTCTTCTTCTTCTTCTTCTACTTGATTCCAATAGGCACAACGCCCTTGGACGATGCTTCTTCTTTTTCATCCTTGAAACCAACACATGGTCCAAGCGATGCCAATGGACAAACCTACAAGTGAAACTCAATTAGCACATTAGTCCATAGGGATTGTCATTAATTACCAAAACCACACATGGGGGCATACATGCCCTTTCACTCTCGAACATGAGGTGCGGGTTCCTCCTCCCCGTGAGTGACTTCATTCCCCAGTTCTTGAAATTCTTTGACCTTCGGCTCCATCACCTAGAGGTGAACGCTCTACATCGCCTTCTATGAAAGTTACTTAGTAATTTAGATGGGTATCGGGATCTTCCTCTGCCTGTTCCACCTCAAAGACCAAACAAAGTGGAAGCTCGGGCTGCTGGTGGAGGCCGTCTATTGCACAATCTAAGCTCGAACATAGAACGGGATGCCGAAGCTTCGGCTGCCAGACACGATCAAGCTGTGGTAGCAGATGCGCTTTTACATCAAGAACCGCACCACCGACGACTGTATCCAGCCACCAGAATTCCACAACATGATCTCAACAAAGCAGAGTTAGGGTTTGAAGAACTAGGACCCCAAGACAGACATCGCCATGATGATGAACCGAATGAAATCACTGGCAATAGCCGGCCTAAAGGCCTGGGACATCATGCTGAGCTGGATGGACCACCAGGTGCTCCTGATGCAGGACCGGGTGCACAAAATGTGCTTCCTATCCGGCCCACTAGATCCCACCATGGTCTTAGGGATGCTGACGATGACAGCCGGGCTGCAGGACTGGGTCTCCATGATCTTGAAGGACGAGGTCGAGGAGGGGTGGACCTATGGCCTTAACCCCTAGCATCAGAAACACCATGCCCCGCGGGTAAGTCTTCCCTTTATGCTCGGTTGGATGATTGCATCTGATAAGTAGTGCCTAGCGATGCTCATCCTATTGCGCAGATCTTTGAGGCGCATAAGGAAGATGACGATATGGATCCACTGATGGAGTTCGCTACTGACCGTTCACTGTTGAAAGAGCACCAGCTAGACAAGGTGGTGGAGCCAAAGGAGTTCCCCAACCGAGACGACGAGACTGAGCCGGATCCCCACAGTAAGATGATTGAATATGACAATCCAGATGAGGCAGCCGGGGATGCTGGAAGACTTGACGTTGATATAGTCGATGTGGCTAGAGACCACAAGGAGGTGCGCCGCCCCCAGCAAGGGTAAGTGCCAGCACAGGAACTCCAACCAGATGGCGAGCAAAGCAGAGCTATTTGCGAAGAAGGCGCGTGCGGATTCCCTAAAGCTGTCGCGTAGGCTGAGATGCCTATCGTCGAGGGGTGAGTCTCCATTCTCCCTAGTATTTTCATTACTCTCCACAGGTTTGGTTGTTTACAACTTCTTTTCTAGTGTCGCACTATCACTGGACGTTGAGAGCCCATCTCACACGAGAGCTGCTCCATTGGTGCCCCTTTACCGTCACGCGCTAACTCCATTGCGCGAACGGGCCACCGCCAAGGACCCGACTGAGAGCACCACCCAGCCGAATGCTGGAGCCAATAGAAATGAGTTGGGGCCATAATGGGCAGCCAACCGATGACAACAGCCGCCGAGGGAGGAGCCGACGTGAGCAGCTAGTCGGTCGCAGCCACTGCCGAGGCAGCAGCCAGAGGGGGAGCCAACCGGTTGTCACCACCATTAATGCTAGCACCACGACAGGACCAACTCCAATGGTGGAGGCGGCCGCCGAGACCGAAGGAGGAGGCGACCCCGAGGCTACGACGGCCGCTGATGAGGAGGACGAGATCGTCATCCCCGGGGTGAAGTCGGGCACGCATCAGCCTGTGTGCGGACCCACGAGAGCATCCATCCTTGTGAGGGTATCCTGCAAGGTGCCTGCGACCCTTGATCTGGTTGGGGATTTGTAGAAGGACCTCGAGCTAGGGCTCAGGGATTGCCGTGATTCGGGCTTTGATTGATGTAAGTTTATATCCGGAAACACTAGCTTAGATGGCAATTTTCTCTGAGAGCTAACCTTTTCTTTTCTTCCTTTCTTAGCAAGCGCTCTTGGAGCTTGTGGAAAGGATCCAGGAACTCGAGCAAAAGCTCGCCGAGTCCTAGACGGTTGCAACAAGTATGTGCCTAGAACCCTCTGCCTTATCCATGTTCTTCCTAACACGCGGCTACCCTCCTGCAGCTCTGGTGGCCAACTACCATACGGAGTCGGAGCGGCTAGTGACCAATGTCATCCGGGTCGAGGAGAATAAAACCCAACGACATGGGCGTATCAAGTCCCTCCTTGAGTCAAAGGAGAAGCTGGAGAAGTCCGTGATGAGAATGAAAGAGCCCTTGTCAAGCAGGCCAAGGCCTTCGACCTGCTACATAAGGTCTCCAAGCAATAACAAGAAGAGATCTAGATGATTAAGGCGCGAGAGCAGGATATGCAGAGAAAGCTAGAGCGCATTGCCCGAGCCACAGCTGGTAAATTTCTTTTGATGATTTTCTTCTTGTCTGACTACAGGATCCAGTTGTAACTTTTGTCTTGTGGTTGTAGCTTAGTACCCGTAGGTGGTTAGCCATACGAAGGTGATCCAACTAGCTAGGGAGTCAGGCTCGGAGCCAAACGTTGAGGAGCTACTCTCTCAACTAGGCAAAGAGGCTAGGAAACTTGGCGCGGAGGCTTTTGAGATCTTTGACTTCCTATGGCCGGAGGACGACGTTCCTATGAGCATAGCGGGACTCACGGAGCGGCTGAAGGATGCGCCAGATGCCTTGAGTGGCAACAGGAGATAGCGGTGCATGATGGAGTCGAGCTCGCCATGGCGATGATGCTGTCTTGTTATCCTGGTGCTAAGGTGGAGAGCGTACATGGTGGATTCCAGGCCGACACCATCCTTTCCGGGCTACATGACCAGCACCTGGGTCTACTCCCTACTGCCATCAAGGTCGCCCTCTTTGTCTACCTAGACAAAGACTTCACTAATGAGACGGTCTTCATCAAAGAGACGAACAACGAAGATCTGGTTGCCGCATCCAGCTAGTGGAATCATATGAACTTTGCACTTTACTTTTTTGTTGAACACTTATGCCACTTTGAGTTGCGAGAGCTTCATATCCCCTTGCTATCATTTATATAATTCCTTTTGCGCTTGATTTTCGTGTGCTACAAGTATCCATCATACCCACTAGGTGTCTTCCTTCAGTGGGGCCCACGAGCACACCCACTGGGTGTAGCCCCTAAGCTTTGGGCATGTTGATGGAAGAAGCCGGGTCGAAGCTTTTTTGCCTTTGATTTTTCTTGACTTGGTGTTTTTTCTTTGCTTTTGAGTATTTTTGTTCCTCTAGTGGGGGCACACAAGCGCACCCATTAGGTGTAGCCCTCGAATTTTAGGTCGGACACTGGAGGCAGTCAGCTAAAAACTTTACCAAAGGCCTTAACCCTTTGCATTTCTGGGCCATCGACTTGACTTGATCGGTTGATCTTTCCATCCGACGGGTTAGCTTTCCATCTTCCCATGGGGGCAACCAGACCAAAACTTCTTCAACTCTTGTGGCCTATTACTTGAGTTTTTTTGCGCTTCTTGACCTTAGAGCTTTGATGCGTCGAGACCGGATGCACGCCTCAGCCGATGAGGGCCACTATCTCTTCCTATTGGGCATGCAAGTGCACTCACGGGATGTAGACCTCGAGTTTCGGGGCGGTTGATGGAGGAAACTAGGCCAAAACTTCCCCATGCCTTATAGCTTACTAAAGATCTGGCTCGCGCGAGCAGCCGATGAATCATGAGCTCTGCAAAAATAGAAACAAGTTTATTCGCTTAGGTGTTGGGAATGTGCATTCATGTTTTTATACCTATGAATGGTTGATGCAAAAAAAAACTAGCTCACGTTGGTCTGATGACTTAGTCTTTTTCTTGTGAGCTTTAGATGTTTTGCTGTGTCCTTGCTGGCTTGTTAGCCGAGTTGCGGTCTGCATCCAGAACCAAAGGGGTAACTAGCAAGCGTGTTGCATGATACTTCTAATATTAGAAAACATATTTGGCAATGCCATAGTTTTACTACTTATTAGAAAATAAGTAGTGAAATGGATTTGCAGCACATATTCCATAGTTTTACTGCTTTTTTGGCTCCGGCAACCCTCACGCACACATCTTTTTTGGCTCTGACATGGGGATGGATCCCCTGAGGATTTCTCGGGGTTCCATAGTTTTGCATTCATAACATAAAAGATGTGGGTGTACATACACTTCCATTTAATCAAGTGTAAAATGGGCGGAGGAGGGCTGCATTCCACGGGTGCTCGGTCTTCTCATCTGAGCGACCCTTCTTGTTCTTCCTTGGATGTTGCGCATCAATGAGGTAGTAGGCATTGTTGTGCAATGCCCGACTAATGATGAATGGCCCCTCCCAAGGGGAGGACATCTTGTGCATGCCTTTGGTGTCCTACACTAGCCAGAGCACGAGATCCCTCGCGAAATGCGATGAGGCAAATCCGACTAGCATGGTAGCACGGAGGATTTGCTGGTAGATGGTTGATCTGGACGGGACCATCTTGTGTGCTTCTTCAAGTAAATCGACATTAACTTCACATGCTTCTTTGGCTTCTGGCTCCATGTACAAGAGCTTCCGGGGCGAGTCAAACTTGATATCAGCCAAGAGAATGGCCTCTTCCCCATAAACAAGGAAGAAGGGAGTGTAGCTGGTGGAGCGGTTTGATATGGTTCATAAGTTCCATAGCATGGCTAACAAGTCCTCTATCCAGCGGTCAGGTGAGGGAATCAACGGCTCCACCAACCAGGGCTTGATGCCGACTAAGATTAAGCCATTTGCCCTTTCCACTTTCCTGTTGGATTGGGGGTAGGCGATGGATGCCAAATCCAGTCGGATGCCCTTGTTGCCACATAATCATGCGAAGGCACCTTGGCAAAACTTGTGCCATTGTCGGTGATGATGTTGCGGGGGTAGCCGTATCGTGTGATGATGTCCTTGAAGAATGTGATGGCTGTGGATCCGTCCATCTCCTTGATGGGCTTGGCCTCTATCCACTTGGTGAACTTGTCCACCACCACCAGGAGATGCTTCATGCCGGATCGTATAGGCTTGAAGGGCCCAACCATGTTGAGGCCCCAGACAACAAACGACCAGGTGATGGGGGTCGTCTTGAGGGCCGCAACCGACATGTGCTTTTGCTGATGTTTGTAGCCGTTGTAGGCTCGCACAGTATACTCGGTGTCCTAAAGTGTCGATGGCCTGTAGAAACAATGGAAAAATCCCTTTGCTACTATGGCACTTTAGGAAGTGTGGTGGCCGCACTCTCCCTAGTGGATGTCCTTCAGGAGCTAGATTCCCTTCTCTTGATTGACACAACACCGGTAGATATCGCATACGCTGCGCTAGTACAACTATCCATTGATGATGGTGTATGCGCAGACTAGGCACACAACTTTCATGATGGCAACTTCTCCTTCCAGGAGTTCGCCATGGGTGAGGAAGTTGATGAAGGATTGCGCCCATGACAGGATATCCCGGATGGTAAAGACGGTCTCCACGACCATCTGCTCAACAACTACGGATGAATGGGGTTCATCGAGTGGTCAGATGGATGGAAGTGGCGAGCGAGCAGCCCTCAAGCTACTAGAGATAGTGCTGGCCCAAAATATATCGAGCTTGCTGTGAAACCCCAAGAGGAAGGTATGATGAGCACATTTGTAAGTTTTCCCTCAGTACGAAACCAAGGTTATCAATCCAGTAGGAGTAAGGAAACACGCAAAAGGTGTTGCTAGCTGAGCCTTGGCAGGGCGCACTACCGGTGCTAGTAGCAACATGGAGACCTGCACAACACAACCACATAACTCTGTCCCCAACTTGCGATGAGGTTGTCAATGTCACCGGTTTTGCTGAAAACAAAGGATTAAACGTATCGAATGGAAGGAAATAATAGTTTGCAGAAAGTAAACACAAAGCAGTAAACAGTTTGTAGATTCAATGTAAAAGAAAGGACCGGGGTCCATAGTTCACTAGAGGTGGCTCTCCTTAAGATAGATAACATGCTGTGTGAACAAATTACAGCGGGGCAATTGACAAACATCGAGAAAGCATACAAGGATATACTAATCATCTTGACTCCTATGAGACTTGATTGGGCATTACAACATTATACATAGAACGTCATCCAACTGCATCTATGACTAATAACCCACCTTCAGGTTATCATTCGAACCCCCTCCAGTATTAAGTTGCAAGCAACAGATTATTGCATTACGAATTGCGTGTAAAGTAAACAATACGATTGTTCTATGAACAAAGGATTGTTGTTTTCTCCCTAGTAGCAACAACACATCTAGTACCTTAGAGATTTCTGTCACTTCCCCAGATTACTAGAGGCATGAACCCACTATCGAGCATAAATACTAACTCTTGGAGTTGCTAGCATCTACTTGGCCAAGATAGCTAGTAACAACGGAAAGCATGCAAGATCACAAATAACAAAGACATGATAGAATCAATAATCAATCTGAAATAGCATCTCAATATCCATCGGATCCCCGCAAACACAACATGTAGAATTACAAATAGATGATCTCGATCATGAACGGAGGTCACAAGATCTAGGCATGAAATCACAAAGGAGGAGAACCAACCATCTAGCTACTACATGGACCTGTAGTCCAGAGATGAACTACTCATGCATCACACCGGAGGCTTGCATGATGATGAAGAAGGCCTCTACGATGAATTCCCCTCTCTGGCAGGGTGCCGGGAAGAGCTTCAGATCCCTCCCGATCTAGGGATGGAGATGGCGGCGGCTATAGACTCTTTCATGGAATTTTGATCGGGTACTTAGGGTTTCCGTATGAGAGGCAATATATAGGCGGAAGGAGAGGCCGAGGGGGTGCCTGGGGCGGCCAGACCACCCCCTAGCGCGGGCCAGGCCTGGCCGCGTGGCCAGGCCCCAGCCCCTCTCTGTCTCGTATTCTGGCTTCAGATGTCTCTCAGTAAAATAATGACTTTGGCTTTTGTTCCGTCCAATTCCGAGAATATTCATTTTCTGACTTCCTGAAACCAAAAACAGCAGAAAACAGGCAGCTGGCACTGTGGCTCTTATTAATAGGTTAGTCCCACAAATCATATGAAAAGTACTCCAAAGTGTGGACAAAACACAAGAAAGTAGATAAAACGAAGCATGGAACATCAAAAATTATAGATACATTTGCAATGTATCAACATCCCCAAGCTTAACTCCTGCTCATCCTCGAGTAGGTAAGTGATAAAAAGCAATGGTGAGGAAATCGGTAATCGTTAACTGCTCAGTCGGCCTGGGGGTAACGATAAATCGGAATTCGGATGATTAACTGATTTAATTGGTCGGCTATTAATCGATGCAACCTACACAAATTAGCAACTAAAACATGTGTATATAAGAAAGAAATACTATATGGGCATTTATATGGCCGATCCTACTTATCCAGAGCCCAAAATCCCACTTAAACACATACGCTTCTCCTCTCTGACCTAATCTTCAAGGTCACGAGCGACTCAGGATCCACCAGCCGGTACCATATGCTCTCCTTCCATTTATTCTCATCTGACCTCTGAAGTTTCTCTTCTCCTACCACCTACCCAGGGTACTGGTTGGTGACGGTGGGAATCGAGCTCTTGGAGGTGGGAATCAAGAAGGGGATTCGCAAAACCTACTTCATTGGGGTGGGCTAGCGGTTGGAAGGGCGATATGCCTTGAAAATTTTGGAACTTTTTTGACCAAGTGTAGTAGTTAATCGGGAATATACCTAGTATCGGTCTGTCAGAGCTATTAGTCAGGCTAAAGGATTAACACAACCGATTAGTGATAATCGACATGGTTAGGTCCCTAGTAGCGATTAATCGACCTATTAATCATTGATTCAGACGATTTTTTGAACAATGATAAAAAGAAAGAATAATTTTTGAGGTGACATGCACCATCATAAACTTGATCAAAGTATTTGTAAAACATTCGAAGCTAGGATCATAGTACTTCAATCATAACATGAAAGACAAAGTTCTAGCAATAAGGCAAATAAACTATGTTGCAACATAAAAAGGCACAAACAAAAGATTCATGAATAACAATGCTTTGCAAGACGTTTGTTTGTTTCACATAAAGAAAACATAGCATAATGGTATTCAGCTTGTCCCTCATAGAATAGCAAACATAAATGCATAGGACACCTTCAAAGTTCATAAGAGTGACTAGATACAAATAGTTTAAAACAAGCAATATCAAGGTATGCATCAATCAACTAGTCTTGGGACAATGCACATAGAACTAAGAATGTCCACTATTCTCTCAAAGTAGGTGCATAAAGATAGAAGGTGGATACTTAATATAATGGTGGAAGAAAGGCCTTCATAGAAGGAAGAAGAGATTCAAGTTTCATAAAGAGCTTCCAAAAATTATGGTACCTAATAGCATTCAGCTCTCATTGCCCCTATCATAAGCATCTTGAGGTGATTAAGGTTAAAGTGAACAAACTATGGTGTACATGCTTGATGAAGTATAAGTTAAGAATCTCATGTCCCTTGAATACGAGGGCTGCTTCTCATGCTACTCAAGTTTAGTCATCGGTAAGTTCTTGTCATTGTAAGTACATGTGTATCATAGAGAAACGCCAACGGGGTACCCCTTGCCCGATGATACGGAAGAATCCCCATATCAAAATGACAAGGCAAGCAGACAACGAGCATCTCAGCAATCTTCTTATTTACCATGGGAATATGGTGCTTTTTTCTCTCTTTCCTTTTTTCATAATATCTTTTTTTCCTTTTTCTCTTTTTTCTCAATATAGGACTCTTTTTATAAGAAGAATGCTTCATAGACAACTCATTATGGTTACGCTGTAGGTTTCCACCATATCAGCATGGATTAGACCTGCGGCCCAGGTGTTTCTCTAACACGTATACATAACTCCATGGACTTACAAGCTCCCCTTTCATTTCACACCAACGACATCCATAGACAAAAGATCATGATATCAACTAGGTACAATTACCAGTGCAATGTTGAAAGTGTTCCCCATGACAACATGGTTCTGCTAATCCCCAACAAATAAGTGCAAGCATATACAACATAGACGACACAATGGTTCAAGTTTATTAAGGGCAAAAAAAGTAAAGTGTGCCATCAAGTTCGTGAGAGCTTTAATCACTAGTTTTCTCATAACAAGTTTAATTTGGAAGGTAAACAAAAGCATGAATATATACTTGGAATAGCATATGTAGTAGGTAGGTATGGTGGACTCTTTGGAATAACTTGTTTTAAGGAGTTGGATGCATGAGTGGAACTCATACCTGGTTGCGGAGGCTAGCAAAAGACTGGAAACGACAAACTAAGAGAGCAATAATGGCCGTAATCATGCAGAGCGACAAAACATCATTGATCAAAGCATAAAGTGATACTACAAGTTAAAAACTAAAGGATCATCAAGGCTATGGTGACTTTGGATAGTCATAACATGGTGTGAGAATACACTAAGTCAACCCAAATGAAGCATCAAAGGAGAATACCACTATACTATGCTTTAATATGCTACAACAACGCATGATTCATCCAAGGCACATTAAGCAATCTCAATTGTTTACAACAAGTCATGCTACAAAAAAGAATACTAAGCATAAATCCAAAACAATATCAAGCATGGTATGACAAAGCATAGGCCACAGTCAAAAACGAGCTCTTTTTACCACATAAGGATGAGCTTTCCTACTCTTTTCCAATCCAAACCAAACTATTTGCAAACCAATGTATGAAAGAGGGGGTCCAACCAATTTATTCAGCAAACTAAGAAAACCAAGCAAACCAAAACCAAAACAAAAACGAAAAAGAAGACGCTCCAAGAACAACACAACTGTGCATGAAACAATAAAAATGTAGCGTTTGGAAGAAACCTGGGATTTTTATTGATGAAGAGGGTGATTGCCTTGGGCATCCCCAAGCTTTGACGCTTGTAATACTTGGATAATTCTTGGGGTGACACGCGTGGCATCCCCAAGCTTGAGCTTTAGTCCATCTTTCATCTCATTACTCATTCCTTCCATACATCTGAAATTTTTCCTTCATACAAAACTTCACACAATCTTTATTAGCAACATTAGTGCACTCAAGATAATAAGTCTTTAGGTTCAGTTATAACACCAATAAAACTTCCACTAAAACACTATATACTATAGCACTTCCTCAAAAAAGCTCAATTCCCCAAAAGAACTAAAAAAGAAACCAACAAGAAGCAAATGCTGAAAATGGCAGAAATCTGTCAAAACAGACCAGCAGGTGAAGACGAATTTTTTCGAAGACCTTCTGTTGCTCAAATCAAAAAGTGTTGAACTAAGGAAAGTTATATTACAACCTGGGTCAGAATCATAAAAATTCACGCCTCAAAAGGACGTACAGAGATTTTACACGAATTTTTACGGTGAAGCACAGAAATCTATTTCGAGACAGCAACTTTCCGAATCATTACTTCTTTCTCGTTAGAGGTTACTATTGGCACAAAAAGCAAATAAAAAGGATAAGGAGCGGTTATTGCTGAAGTAATAACTTAAAAGACTCATCTAAAACTTTTGGGTTATCTCCCAATAAGTACTTTTCTTTAACGCCTTTATGTTAGGCATAAGAAGCAAGAAAAAGAATCAAGTGTTCTCAAATGAAGAAGCATTAAAACAAAATTTCTTGCCCTTACCTCTCTTACTTTTATTCTTAACCTTGGGGAAAATATGATTGTTTGGCGGAGAAGCAAGGTGCATGGTCCCCTTTCCCACATCTATTATTGCTCCAAGGAGTTCTAATAAGGACCTTCCAAGCATAATTTGTCCTTTTCCTGCACATTCAATAACAAGATAATCTATAAAAATCATTTTCCCAAGGATCTTTGTAAACACTCCTTCACTATTCCAATAGGTAATATTGTAGCATTATTAGCAAGAGATATTTCTTTTCCTCCTTCAGAAAGTCCCCAAAGATTCGAAGATTCATAAATATCTTTGGGCATAAGACAAAATTCAGACATGATATCACAGCGAGCTTGAAAAGTTTCATTATTTATATCAATCTTTACTGTGGGGAGCCACTTTGATGGTTCTTAATTTATTGGAACATAATTATGATGCTCCTTAAGTGTATTATAGCAATATTTCAAACTAGGAGTGCTGGACTCAAGAGTGTTCAACCTAGCAAATATGTTTGTGAAAGAAATATCAGTTTTGCTAGGCAAGTTGTAAGTAAAGACCAATTTCTTTATAGCATTAACAACATCATCCTCATTGCATTGGAGTAAATCTCCTCCCACAACAGCATCTAAAGCATATCTATAGCAAAGAGCAATTCCAAGGTAAAAACTGCTAAGGAACAAGCTTTGAGTCATTTTAGGCTCAGTTTTTTCATGTAGATCAGAGATTCTAGACCAAGCTTCCTTGAAGCTCTGCTCGATTCCTTGTTTAAAAGTGAAAATCATTTCCTCAGGTGACATAATGATTGGAGCAAGGCTAGCCATAATGGCAACTTAAGATAGAAACTATTTTTTTTTGTGTTTTCAATAAAGAAAGCAAACTTGTAGAACTATTTTTTTTGTGTTTTTGAAAAAGAAACAAGCAAACAAAACAAAAGTAAACTAAGCAAAACAAAAATAACAAAGTAAAGAGAGTGGTTATGAGGGACTCCCCTTGTGAAGATGTCCTTGACTCCCCGACAATGGCATCAGAAAAAGTCTTGCTGGCCCAAAATATATCGAGCTCGTTGGGGAACCCCAAGAGGAAGGTATGATGAGCACAACAGTAAGTTTTCCCTCAGTACGAAAACAAGGTTATCAATCCAATAGGAGCATGGAAACACCCCAAAGGTGTTGCTAGATGAGCCTTGGCAGGGTGCACTACCGGTGCTAGTAGCAACGTGGAGACCTGCACAACACAACCACAGAACTCTGTCCCCAACTTGCGATGAGGTTGTCAGTCTCACCAGTTTTACTGAAAACAAAGGATTAAACATATCAAATGGAAGAAAGTAATAGTTTACAGAAAGTAAACACAAAGCAGTAAATAGTTTGTAGATTGAATGTAAAAGAAAGGACCGGGGTCCATAGTTCACTAGAGGTGGCTCTCCTTAAGATAGATAACATGCTGGCTGAACAAATTACAGCGGGGCAATTGACAAACATCGAGAAAGCATACAAGCATATACTAATCATCTTGACTCCTTTGAGACTTGATTGGGCATTACAACATTATACATAGACCGTCATCCAACTGCATCTATGACTAATAATCCACTTTCAGGTTATCATCCGAACCCCCTCCAGTATTAAGTTGCAAGCAACAAATTATTGCATTACGAATTGCGTGTAAAGTAAACAATACGATTGTTCTATGAACAAAGGATTGTTGTTTTCTCTCTAGTAGCAACAACACATCTAGTCCCTTAGAGATTTTTGTCACTTCCCCAGATTACCAGAGGCATGAACCCACTATCGAGCATAAATACTAACTCTTGGAGTTGCTAGCATCTACTTGGCCAAGATAGCTACTAACAAGGGAAAGCATGCAAGATCACAAATAACAAAGACATGATAGAATCAATAATCAATCTGAAATAGCATCTCAATATCCATCGGATCCCCGCAAACACAACATGTAGAATTACAAATAGATGATCTCGATCATGAACGGAGGTCACAAGATCTAGGCATGAAATCACAAAGGAGGAGAACCAACCATCTAGCTACTACATGGACCTGTAGTCCAGAGATGAACTACTCACGCATCACACCGGAGGCTTGCATGATGATGAAGAAGGCCTCTACGGTGAATTCCCCTCTCTAGCAGGGTGCCGGGAAGAGCTTCAGATCCCTCCCGATCTAGGGATGGAGATGAAGGCGGCTACAGACTCTTTCGTGGAATTTTGATCGCGTACTTAGGATTTTTGTATCAGAGGCAATATATAGGCGGAAGGAGAGGCCGAGGGGGTGCCTGGGGCGGCCAGACCACCCCTGGCGCGGGCCAGGCCTGGCCGCGTGGCCAGGTAGTGTGGACAGGCCCCAGCCCCTCTCTCTTGCGTATTCTGGCTCCAGATGTCTCCCGGTAAAATAGTGACTTTGGATTTTGTCTAGCCCAATTCCAAGAATATTCATTTTCTGACTTCCTGAAACCAAAAACAACAGAAAACAGGCAGTTGGCACTGTGGCTCTTGTTAATAGGTTAGTCCAAAAAATCATATGAAAAGTACTCCAAAGTGTGGACAAAATAGAAGAAAGTAGATAATACCAAGCATGGAACATCAAAAATTATAGATGCATTTGCAATGTATCAGACACATGAGGTGGTTGGTCCATGGATCTGGCAGCCCCCGGGACTTTCGGTTTTGCAGCCCCTGGTTACTTTGATCCGGCAGCCCCCGGTTCAGCTGATAGAATAATGTACTCGAATTTTGGCGACAACTAGATGGAGGGCTTACACGGGTGCTTGAGGGACATGCTGGGTGGGATTACTTTCCTGGTGGAGCCGACTCATGCGAGGGAGTCGGATGCTTCATTGTTGGGGTGTGGGACATGATGGAACTCACATCCCTCGAAGCAAGCACATATTTGTTGGACGAAGAACCAGTACATGGCCAGGTTTGCATCTTTCGCGTCTCAATAACCCGAAACTTTGTACACCACCAAGTCTGAATCCCTGAAGTAGAGGATCCGGAGAATGCCTATCTCATTCGCCAACCGAAGGCCGTGAATGAGTGCTTCGTATTCGGCTATGTTGTTCGAGGCGGTGAAGTGGATTTGTAGCACATATTCGAGATGTTGAACGTTGGGAGGTGATTATGATGCCCACTCCCAAGCACCCGCGCATCTTGGAGCCGTCGAAGTGCAGCATCGAGTGAGAGGAGTCAGGAACTGGTGGTAGGTACTGGGTTTCCGCCCAGTCGACTAGAAAGTTGGCTAGGGCCTGGGACTTGACTGTAGGTCTTGGCTCATACCGTATATAATGGGAAGCCGGCTCGATGGCCCACTTAGCCACCCGGCTAGTGGCATCCTTGTTGTCGATGATCTCCGAGAGGGGAGCTAGGCTCACCACCTAGATGGACTGCTCCTGGAAATAGTGCCTAAGCTTCTTGGCGGCCATGTACACGTAATACACCAGCTGCTGGTAGTGAGGGAAATTCTTATTCTTTGAAAACAGAGCACCTCATTCAGGTAGTACACTAGTGATACCTGATGTCTACGCACTTCTATTCTTGTAGACAGTTGTTGGGCCTCCAAGTGCAGAGGTTTGTAGAACATCAGCAAGTTTTCCCTTAAGTGGATCACCCAAGGTTTATCGAACTCAGGGAGGAAGTGGTCAAAGGTATCCCCTCTCAAGCAACCCTGCAATCAAGGTACAAGAAGTCTCTTGTGTCCCCAACACACCCAATACACTTGTCAGGTGTATAGGTGCACTAGTTCGGCGAAGAGATAGTGAAATACAAGTGGTATGGATAATTATAAGTGGTAATGGTGATAGAAAATAGCTTGGTGGCGTGTGGTTGACGTGGGAAAAGACTAACGACAAACTGAAATAAAGATGGGAGCAAGCAAACATGTAACATATCTAGTAGCAAACGGTGTTTCAGTGCTTAGAAACAAGGCCTAGGGATCATACTTTCACTAGTGAACACTCTCATATATATATATTCCTCTTTATGATACTACATTGAACTACTCTCGGGTTGAACACTCTAATCGATGTTAGGGCTATAATAGCACACCTCAAAGTTCATCTTTCCCATCTAGATAACCCCACACTATCACCTTGAGTACTAGATGAGTCCAACAAACACCACAATTTCATAAAGACATTCAACTCCAAATATAACTCATAACAAGTATTTGTAATCTCTAGCCTAAGTGCCACCATGGTGTGCACGCTGTCACTTTCACACACATGGGGAGAGCAGAGATCTATTAAAGCACTTGAGTAGCAAGGTAGATCTACTTGATTACAAAGCTCATGATCACAATATGATCATGCATAGAGAGAGATGAACACATAGCTACCGGTAGAACCCTTAACCTCGAGAGAAAACTACTCCCTCCTCATCATGGGAATCAGCAACGGTGATGGAGATGGTGGTGGAGTTCGATGGAGATGGCTCTGGGGGCACTTCCCCGTCCCGGCAGGGTGTCGGAACAGAGACTTTCTGTCCCCCGAATCTCCTCTTCAGTGGCGGCGGCGCTGCGGAACTTTTCATGGATTTCTGATTGACGATTTTCGGTTTTGGTATCGGGAGGCTTCTTATAGGCGAAGAGGCAAGGTCGGTGGGTGCCCAGGGGGCCCACACCACCTGGTGGCGCGGCCAGGGCTAGCCCACGCCACCACATGGTGTGGCCACCTTGTGGCCCCTCTCCGTCTTGTCTTCTGGCTCCGTGAGTATTCCGATAAAATATCAACTTTGGCTTTTGTCCGGTCCAATTCTGAGAATATTCATTTTCTGACTTTTTGGAACCAAAAATAGCAGAAAACAGGCAACTGGCACTGTGGCTCTTGTTAATAGGTTAGTCCAAGAAATCATATGAAAAGTACCCCAAAGTGTGGACAAAACATAAGAAAGTAGAAAAAACCAAGCATGGAACAACAAAAATTATAGGTACATTTGCAATGTATCAACATCCCCAAGCTTAACTCCTGCTCGTCCTCGAGTAGGTAAGTGATAAAAAGAAAGAATAATTTTTGAGGTGACATACACCATCATAAACTTGATCAAAGTATTTGTAAGACATTGAAAGCTGGGATCGTAGTACTCCAATTCGAACATGAAAGGCAAAGTTCTAGCAATAAGGCAAAGAAACTATGTTGCAGCATGAAAAGGCACAAACAAAAGATTAATGAATAACAATGCTTTGCAAGACGTTTGTTTGTTCCACATAAAGAAAACATAGCATAGTGGCATTCAACTTGTCCCTCATAGAGTAGCAAATATAAATGCATAGGACACCTTCAAAGTTCATAAGAGTGACTAGATACAAATAGTTCAAAACAAGCAATATCAAAGTTATGCCTCAATCAACAAGTCTTGGGACAATGCACATAGAACTAAGAATGACCACTATGCTCTCAAAGTAAGTGCATAAATATAGAAGGTGGAGACTCAATATATAAGTGGAAGAAAGGCCTTCATAAAAGGAAGCAGAGATTCAAGTTTCATAAAGAGCTTCCAAAAATTATGGTACTTATAGCTTTCAGCTCTGATTGCCCCTATCATAAGCATCTTGAAGTGATTAAGGTTAAAGTGAACAAACTATGGTGTACATGCTTGACGAAGTATAAGTTAGAAATCTCATGTCCCTTGAATACGAGGGCCGCTCCTCATGCTACTCAAGTTTAGTCACCGGTAAGTTCTTGTCATCGTAAGTACATGTGTATCATAGAGAACCTCCAACGGGGTACCCCTTGCCCGATGATACGGAAGAATCACCATATCAAAATGACAAGGCAAGCAGACAACGAGCATCTCAACAATCTTCTTATTTACCATGGGAATATGGTGCTTTTTTCTCTCTTTCCTCTTTTCATAATCTTTTTTTCTTTTTCTCTTTTTCCTCAATATAGGACTCTTTTTCTTATAAGAAGAATGCTTTATAGACAACTCATTATGGTTATGCTGTAGGTTTCCACCATGTCAG
Organism: Avena eriantha; assembly: GCA_910589775.1. Taxonomy (NCBI): domain Eukaryota; kingdom Viridiplantae; phylum Streptophyta; class Magnoliopsida; order Poales; family Poaceae; genus Avena; species Avena eriantha. The sequence continues at coordinate 236,560,526 of OU342744.1, read as the reverse complement.
CATGGATTAGACCAGCGGCCTAGGCGTTTCTCTAACACATATACATAACTCCATGGACTTACAAGCTCCCCTTTCATTTCACACCGACAACATCCATAGACAAAAGAGCATGATATCAACTAGGTACAAAGTACGAGTGCAATGTTGAAAGCGTTCCCCATGACAGCATGGTTGTGCTAATCCCCAACAAATAAGTGCAAGCATATACAACATAGACGACACAATGGTTTAAGTTTATTAAGGGCAAGAAAAGTAAAGTGTGCCATCAAGTTCGTGATAACTTTAATCACTAGTTTTCTCATAACAAGTTTAATTTGGAAGGTAATCAAAATCATGAATATACTTGGAATAGCATATGCTAGTAGGTAGGTATGGTGGACTCTTTGGAATAACTTGGTTTAAGGAGTTGGATGCATGATTGGAACTCATACTTGGTTGTGGAGGCTAGCAAAAGACTGGGAACGACAAACTAAGAGAGCAATAATGGCCATAATCATGCAGAGCGACAAAACATCATTGATCAAAGCATAAAGTGATACTACAAGTTAAAAACTAAAGGATCATCAAGGCTATGGTGACTTTGGATAGTCATAACATGGTGTGAGCATACGCCAAGGCAACCCAAATAAAGCATCAAAGGAGAATACCACTATACTATGCTTTAATATGCTAAAACAACGCATGATTCATCCAAGGCACATTAAACAATCTCAATTGTTTATAACAAGTCATGCTACAGAAAAGAATAATAATCATAAAGCCAAAAAAATATCAAGCATGGTATGACAAAGCATAGGCCACAGTCAAAACGAGCTCTTTTTACCACATAAGTATGAGCTTTCCTACTCTTTTCCAATCCAAACCAAACTATTTGCAAACCAATGTATGAAAGAGGGGGCCAACCAATTTATTCAGCAAACTAAGAAAACCAAGCAAACGAAAACTAAAACGAAAACGAAAAAGAAGATGCTCCAAGAACAACACAACTGTGCATGAAACAATAAAAATGAAGCGTTTGGAAGAAACCTGGAATTTTTATTGATGAAGAGGGGGATGCCTTGGGCATCCCCAAGCTTTGAAGTTGTACTTATTGGATATTTCTTGGGGTGACACGCGTGGAATCCCCAAGCTTGAGCTATTAGTCCATCCTTCATCTCATTACTCATTCCTTTCATACACCTGAAATTTTTTCTCATACAAAACTTCACACAATCTTTATTAGCAACATTAGTGCACTCAAGATAATAAGTCTTTAGGTTCAGTTATAACACCAATAAACTTCCATTAAAACACTAGCTACTGTAGTCCTTCCCTCAAAAATATCAATTTCTCAAAAGAACTCAAAAAGGAACCAACAAGAAGCAAATGCAGAAAATGGCAGAAATCTGTCAAAACAGACCAGCAGGTAAAGACGAATTTTTTCGAAGACCTTCTGTTGCTCAAACTAAAAAGTGTTGAACTAACGAAAGTTAGATAACAACCTGGGTCAGAAGCACAAAAATTCACGCCTTAAAAGAACATTCAGAGATGTTACACGAATTTTTACGGTGAAACACAGAAATCTGTTTCGGGACAGCAACTTTCCCAATCATTACTTCTCTCTCATTAGAGGTTACTCCTGGCACAAAAAGCAAATAAAAAGGATAAGGAGCGGTTATCACTGAGGTAATAACTTCCAAGACTCATCTAAGACTTTTGGGTTATCTCCCAATAAGTACTTTTCTTTAACGCCTTTAAGTTAGGCATGATAGTTTGAGAAGATGCTCACATAAGAAATATGAATTGAAGTAAAAGAGAGCATCAAGAAACAAATTCAAAACACATTTAAGTCTCACCCACTTCCTATGCATAGGAATATTGTAAAGAAACAAGTCATGAAAGCACAAAGCAACAATCATAGGAAAGCAAAACAAGTACAACTACAAGACTTTCAACATAAAGAGGGGAAACTTAATATTATTGAGATGCATAAAATCATGTTTCTCTCTCTCATAATAACTTTCAGTAGCATCATGAATAAAATTAACAATATAACTATCACATAAAACATTCTTATCATGAGCCACATGCATATAATAATTATTACTCTCCACATAGGCATAGTCGTTCTTATTAATCGTAGTGGGAGAAAATTCAACAAAATAGCTATCATTATTATTCTCATCACCATAATCATCAAATATAGGAGGCATATTGTAATCATAATTAATTTTCTCCTCAATAGTAGGTGGACTGAAAATATCATATTCATCATTGTAATCATCATATAGTGGAGGTTTGGTATCATCATAATCAATAGAATAGCTATCTTCCGAAGCTAGGGAACTAAAAAGATCATTTTCATAAAAACTAGTTTCTCCAAGCTTAGACTTTTCCATAGCATTAGCAATAATGGTGTCCAAATAATTCATACTAACAACATTTCTATTAGCACGCAAATAAAGTTCCATAGGTTTTTTAATTTTCTCTTCAAACACTTCATGTCCTAACTCAAGATAAATACTATAAAGCACTCTAATTTTGTTGTTGTTTTCCATTAAGCCTAACTAGTGAAAACAAGAAACAAAAAGACAAAATTGTAGAATCTAAAGGAAATAACTTCGAGCACTCACACCGGAGGATGTGAGTACCTTTTACCTTACCTCCCTGGCAACGGCGCCAGAAAATAGGCATTTGCTGTGGGAGGTTCTTCTTCTTTAATCCTCCGGTGTGAATACCTTTTATCTTTCCTCCCCGGCAACAACGCCAGAAAATAGCTTGATGTCTACGCACTTCTATTCTTGTAGACAGTTGTTGGGCCTCCAAGTGCAGAGGTTTGTAGAACAGTAGCAAGTTTTCCTTTAAGTGGATCACCCAAGGTTTATCGAACTCAGGGAGGAAGTGGCCAAAGGTATCCCCTCTCAAGCAACCCTGCAATCAAGATACAAGAAGTCTCTTGTGTCCCCAACACACCCAATATACTTGTCAGGTGTATAGGTGCACTAGTTCGGCGAAGAGATAGTGAAGTACAAGTGGTATGGATAATTATAAATGGTAAAGGTGATAGAAAATAGCTTGGTGGCGTGTGGTTGACGTGGGAAAAGACTAAAGGCAAACTGAAATAAATATGGAAGCAAGCAAACATGTAACAGATCTAGTAGCAAACGGTGTTTTAGTGCTTAGAAACTAGGCCTAGGGATCATACTTTCACTAGTGAACACTCTCATATATATATATTCCTCTTTATGATACTACGCTTAACTACTCTCCGGTTGAACACTCTAATCGATGGTAGGGCTATAACAGCACACCTCAAAGTTCATCTTTCCCATCTAGATAACCCCACACTGTCACCTTGAGTACTAGATGAGTCCAACAAACACCACAATTTCATAAAGACATTCAACTCCAAATATAAGTTATAACAAGTATTTGTAATCTCTAGCCTAAGTGCCACCATGGTGTTCACGCTGTCACTTTCACACACATGGGGAGAGTAGAGATCTATTAAAGCACTTGAGTAGTTCGAGCACTCACACCGGAGGATGTGAGTACCTTTTACCTTACCTTCCTGGCAACGGCGCCAGAAAATAGGCGTTTGCCGTGGGAGGTTCTTCTTTAATCCTCCGGTGTGAATACCTTTTACCTTTCCTCCCCGGCAACGGCGCCAGAAAATAGCTTGATGTCTACGGACTTCTATTCTTGTAGACAGTTGTTGGGCCTTCAAGTGCAGAGGTTTGTAGAACAGAAGCAAGTTTTCCCTTAAGTGGATCACCCAAGGTTTATCGAACTCAGGGAGGAAGTGGTCAAAGGTATCCCCTCTCAAGCAACCCTGCAATCAAGATACAAGAAGTCTCTTGTGTCCCCAACACACCCAATATACTTTTTAGGTGTATAGGTGCACTAGTTCGGCGAAGAGATAGTGAAATACAAGTGGTATGGATAATTATAAGTGGTAATGGTGATAGAAAAAATCTTGGTGGCGTGTGGTTGACGTGGGAAAAGACTAAAGGCAAACTGAAATAAAGATGGAAGCAAGCAAACATGTAACAGATCTAGTAGCAAAAGGTGTTTCAGTGCTTAGAAACCAGGCCTAGGGATCATACTTTCACTAGTGAACACTCATATATATATATTCCTCTTTATGATACTACGCTTAACTACTCTCCGGTTGAACACTCTAATCGATGGTAGGGCTATAACAGCACACCTCAAAGTTCATCTTTCCCATCTAGATAACCCCACACTGTCACCTTGAGTACTAGATGAGTCCAACAAACACCACAATTTCATAAAGACATTCAACTCCAAATATAAGTTATAACAAGTATTTGTAATCTCTAGCCTAAGTGCCACCATGGTGTTCACGCTGTCACTTTCACACACATGGGGAGAGTAGAGATCTATTAAAGCACTCGAGTAGTTCGAGCACTCACACCGGAGGATGTGAGTACCTTTTACCTTACCTCCCTGGCAACGGCGCCAGAAAATAGGCGTTTGCCGTGGGAGGTTCTTCTTCTTTAATCCTCCGATGTGAATACCTTTTACCTTTCCTCCCCGGCAACGGCGCCAGAAAATAGCTTGATGTCTACGGACTTCTATTCTCGTAGACAGTTGTTGGGCCTCCAAGTGCAGAGGTTTGTAGAACAGCAGCAAGTTTTCCCTTAAGTGGATCACCCAAGGTTTATCGAACTCAGGGAGGAAGTGGTCAAAGGTATCCCCTCTCAAGCAACCCTGCAATCAAGATACAAGGAGTCTCTTGTGTCCCCAACACACCCAATACACTTGTCAGGTGTATAGGTGCACTAGTTCGGCGAAGAGATAGTGAAATAAAAGTGGTATGGATAATTATAAGTGGTAATGGTGATAGAAAAAAGTTTGGTGGCGTGTGGTTGACGTGGGAAAAGACTAAAGGCAAACTGAAATAAAGATGGAAGCAAGCAAACATGTAACAGATCTAGTAGCAAACGGTGTTTCAGTGCTAAGAAACCAGGCCTAGGGATCATACTTTCACTAGTGAACACTCTCATATATATATATTCCTCTTTATGATACTACGCTTAACTACTCTCCGGTTGAACACTCTAATCTATGGTAGGGCTATAACAACACACCTCAAAGTTCATCTTTCCCATCTAGATAACCCCACAATGTCACCTTGAGTACTAGATGAGTCCAACAAACACCACAATTTCATAAAGACATTCAACTCCAAATATAAGTTATAACAAGTATTTGTTATCTCTAGCCTAAGTGCCACCATGGTGTTCACGCTGTCACTTTCACACACATGGGGAGAGTAGAGATTTATTAAAGCACTTGAGTAGTTCGAGCACTCACCGGAGGATGTGAGTACCTTTTACCTTACCTCCCTGGCAACGGCACCAGAAAATAGGCGTTTGCCGTGGGAGGTTCTTCTTCTTTAATCCTCCGATGTGAATACCTTTTACCTTTCCTCCCCGGCAACGGCACCAGAAAATAGCTTGATGTCTACGGACTTCTATTCTTGTAGACAGTTGTTGGGCCTCCAAGTGTAGAGGTTTGTAGAACAGCAGCAAGTTTTCCCTTAAGTGGATCACCCAAGGTTTATCGAACTCAGGGAGGAAGTGGTCAAAGGTATCCCCTCTCAAGCAACCCTGCAATCAAGATACAAGAAGTCTCTTGTGTCCCCAACACACCCAATATACTTTTTATGTGTATAGGTGCACTAGTTCGGCGAAGAGATAGTGAAATACAAGTGGTATGGATAATTATAAGTGGTAATGGTGATAGAAAAAATCTTGGTGGCGTGTGGTTGACGTGGGAAAAGACTAAAGGCAAACTGAAATAAAGATGGAAGCAAGCAAACATGTAACAGATCTAGTAGCAAATGGTGTTTCAGTGCTTAGAAACCAGGCCTAGGGATCATACTTTCACTAGTGAACACTCATATATATATATTCCTCTTTATGATACTACGCTTAACTACTCTCCGGTTGAACACTCTAATCGATGGTAGGGCTATAACAGCACACCTCAAAGTTCATCTTTCCCATCTAGATAACCCCACACTGTCACCTTGAGTACTAGATGAGTCCAACAAACACCACAATTTCATAAAGACATTCAACTCCAAATATAAGTTATAACAAGTATTTGTAATCTCTAGCCTAAGTGCCACCATGGTGTTCACGCTGTCACTTTCACACACATGGGGAGAGTAGAGATCTATTAAAGCACTCGAGTAGTTCGAGCACTCACACCGGAGGATGTGAGTACCTTTTACCTTACCTCCCTGGCAACGGCGCCAGAAAATAGGCGTTTGCCGTGGGAGGTTCTTCTTCTTTAATCCTCCGATGTGAATACCTTTTACCTTTCCTCCCCGGCAACGGCGCCAGAAAATAGCTTGATGTCTACGGACTTCTATTCTCGTAGACAGTTGTTGGGCCTCCAAGTGCAGAGGTTTGTAGAACAGCAGCAAGTTTTCCCTTAAGTGGATCACCCAAGGTTTATCGAACTCAGGGAGGAAGTGGTCAAAGGTATCCCCTCTCAAGCAACCCTGCAATCAAGATACAAGGAGTCTCTTGTGTCCCCAACACACCCAATACACTTGTCAGGTGTATAGGTGCACTAGTTCGGCGAAGAGATAGTGAAATAAAAGTGGTATGGATAATTATAAGTGGTAATGGTGATAGAAAAAAGTTTGGTGGCGTGTGGTTGACGTGGGAAAAGACTAAAGGCAAACTGAAATAAAGATGGAAGCAAGCAAACATGTAACAGATCTAGTAGCAAACGGTGTTTCAGTGCTAAGAAACTAGGCCTAGGGATCATACTTTCACTAGTGAACACTCTCATATATATATATTCCTCTTTATGATACTACGCTTAACTACTCTCCGGTTGAACACTCTAATCTATGGTAGGGCTATAACAGCACACCTCAAAGTTCATCTTTCCCATCTAGATAACCCCACACTGTCACCTTGAGTACTAGATGAGTCCAACAAACACCAAGTGAAATGGTTCCACTAAAACTCCTCGGTGAAATCAATACCAAGTGACTCGGGGTCAATGTATCAATGGGTGGTGCGGAGGATTACGCAACCATCTCACGTGTATGCTTCCTTGTGTTCATCTAAAAATAAAAATAGGATAGAGTAAATCAAATTGCTAACAATTTTTTGGGTCCAATAGAAACATATCATAAGTGATTCTCTACACTAGTCACATAAGAAACTCCTCTAAAATAACACTAAGAAAGATCAATATCAAGATTGAATCAAGAACAAGAGCTAAATCTAGATTGACAATGATGAAAGATTGAGTAAAGATTTTGTACAAATAAGTTGGGGATCAGAGGAGAATCATACCTTAGATCGAATGAGTGCGAGGAATCAAAGAAAGATTAAGTAAATTTGAAGATCTAATGGAGGTGGTTTTGAGTTTATAGGAACAAGAAAGAGAAAGATTTGTTTTTGGGAATTTTAGGTTACCTCCTCGGGCTGAATATTGCGGCCACTTACCTGGTACGGGCGGTCGGTACGACCGGAGCCCGCCCGTAACGGGTGGCATACCTTGGGGGCAACTACTCCCTTCTGGCAGTGCACTCGGTACAGGTGCGTGGTACAGGCATGCACGCCTGTACTGCTGGTCGTTATCGGTTCTGTGTCATCGCTTGAAATCTGATGTTTGATCAAGGATACGCTAATGGCGCTCGGTATGGGAGCGTCCGGCCGTACTAGTGGTCATTAAGAGCACTGTTCCCGGTGGCAAAAATTAGAAATTCTATCTTCCATCGATTCGATGTGGTGCCGACGCATGCTATGGTCACTTCCAGACGTACCAATGGTTGTTAAGAGCACTGTGAGCTACAAAACTTACATTTTTGATTAGAAGCTCCGTGTGTCTTCACACATCTTATCAAAGGACAAAATAACAACAAATATACTATATAAAGAATCAGCAATACTTCTTAGTCCATGTGCTAGTAAAATAAAAGATAGAAGATTACCTTATTTCTTCTCCTCTCTCCAAAGATCTTCTTGAACACACTTTATTAAAACAAAACAAAACTAACACATAAAATTCTTATTCACATGGGTTGCCTCCCATGAAGCATTTCTAGTTAAGGTCAATTAGCTTGACCATGATGGTAATCATTTAGGTTTAAGAAGTGGAATACCCACTCCAAAATAGTTGGCTTTTAAAGTAATCACACCATCATTATCATTAGGCTTGGCCTTCTTTTTCCTAGGGAAGTGGACTACAAAAAGATCTCTAGATGGTAGCTCTATTCTCACATTCCCCTCATGTAAATTAATAAAAGCTTTAATAGTTCATTGGAATGGCCTACCTAGAATTATAGGTGCTATGGGATTTTTAGGCATGTCCACAATAACAAGATCAATAAGAGCAGGACTACCTTTAATTTCAATAACTATATTTTCTTTAATCCTAACAGCTTGTTTATAAGTTGAATCAGCTAGATGGAGTCTCAATTCAGTAGTAACAAATGGTCCCAAGCTTAATTTGTCGAATAAGCTTTTGGAAATTGTTGAGACGCTCGCACCAAGATCACAAAGTGCGGATATCTCATTCAATCCCAACTTAATTTTAATAGTGGGCTCAAATATATCATCTAGCTTAGCTGGAAGCTTATCAGCTAGACTTTTAGACTCCATCTCTAACTCGCGAACTTTAGATGCTACTTGTTGTATAAGTTGTTAGCACATAGCATCACGACCTTGTTCTATACCTGGAATCTTCATGGTGATCATCTTTAGTAGATCTTCCACAGTATATTCCGGTGTTGGCGTGTTGCTATTGTCCAGCTCTTCAGGTTTCTCTTCATTCATTACCATCCTCATCATTTTGAGGTCTTCTACCGGATTTGGCTCGAGTTTTCCAACAAACTTTTCTAGTATGAGAGCTTGTCTCTCAGCTACCTTACCCAGCTGAGCCTCCACGGTCTTTGTCCGTTCCTGTAGAGCCTGCACATCATTTCTAATTACAATGGCCTTGTTAGATAATTTTCCTATACTACTTTCATGGTTCTCCGTTATTTTAATAAGCATATTATTTTGCTCGGTTTGAGCTTATATAAAGGTTCTAACAGTTTGCTCAAACAAGAGATTTCCATGATTTGCTCCATTAGTGTTATCATAGTTGTTATAAGGAGCTCCTGTAGGATTAGAATGATATTTTTGAACATTAGAAGCATAATTATTTTTCCATCCAGGATTAAAAGGAGCGCGAGCTATAAAATTATCATCATTAACATCGGTAGCGATGATATTAACTTGGGTATCTTCTTTACCCTTTACTATACTAAGCAGCTCGTCTACCTTAGATGTAAGCTCTTCATTATTTACCTCGGTAATTGAAGTTACTCTCTTCAAGGTTCTTTCCACATGCCATTGGGCATGGTTGTTTGGCATATCATCAAGTAACTTATTTGCAACATTAACTTTCTTTCCCATGATTGTTCCTCAGTTGGGAATATGCCCTAGAGGCAATCATGGTTAATGATATTTCCCAAAGTATTCCTAAAGTAAAGTTGTCCTTTTATGAACATCAAATATGTATCACTGAATATGTGATTTAGTTGTGGAACTATATTCATGATTGTTCATACTAGATTGTCCTTGGTCATTGAGGCTGTTCAAGACACACAACTTAGACCAATGTGCAAGTCGGCTGATGACACGGTTCCACTTGTCATGGGAATGGTGATGCTATTCCGACTCACACTGATTTGGCTAAAGAGTTTAGCGAATCGGACTGACCCACAGTTGAGATGCAACGAGCATGTTGTCATTTGCAGTCTCAAGCAATGGAATCATTTGACCTGAGGTGATTGCATGATCCGAGTTGTGGATCACCAACTTAGGTTTTATCAAACGTTGTTCCATAAATGGGCAGTTATAAAGGTAGAGTTCAGGTTGGTTGTGAAGCAAGCTGCGTGACATGGATTACCAAGATGGGATTTTCCCCTCCGTAATGGAGAGATATTCCCTGGTCCCTCTCGTGTGATATGATTCGGAATCATGGCCATGCACTACTCAGTTAAGAGTTAACTAAGGAGTCAGACTAAGTGTTAGTCCAGTGAATCACATATCATGGTACGTGAAGAGAGTTAAGCTATTAAAGGGATGGCAAATACTCACCTATAGCTTAACATCTATATCGTGAGGCAAAGGGACTTGGACGAAAGTCACATTGAAGGTTCGTCTTTTGACTTTATGGCACTTGGGAGTTGGCACGTCTTGCTAGGGGCCGATGCGATCTATCGACTTGAGACCGAGTGTTTATGGCAGTGAGTTGGACTCAAAGCCATGATGGGATACTTGGAGGAGTAGCTCATGTTGTGTCCAGGTGTATGTGAACCTATAGGGTCACACACTTAAGGGTAAGGAGCCCATGTGGATGAGATCCATGTGGAGATTGGGATACAGCCTAGATGGGACTCAAGTGTTGAGCCTAGCTAGGAGTGTATATAAGTGGAGTGACAAGGGATAGTCCCTGACCTAGCCTTCATTCTCTCCACTTCTTTTTTGGGCTAGACAGGATCTAGCAATCCTCTGTCCGAAGCTCCTTCCTGTATGTGTGGATACCGGTAGAGGCATTGCACATGCGGCGCTGGAGACATGGAAGCTCGTGGGGATCTTACGAAGGAGTTCATGGGATCTAGAGGACTGTCCATGGGATCATTTGGCACTGCTTCGACGTGCTGCATCAACTTCTGCATCTGCGCATCTAGAGGTAATCTTGTGGTCTATTACCTGAGCTAGATCTTGGGTGCACCCGCATAGGGAAAAATTTATGTTTATCTCTATGTGGCCCAACAGTGGTATCAGAGCGAAAGCTTCTGGTTTTAGGCTCTAGATCTGTGCGTATGTCATATGCACAAGGTGGTGGATAGGATCCACTTAGGGTTTCAGTGGTCGATCTATGAGATAGATTAGTTTTGTGCCAGATTGAATGGATCAATCGCACTTGGGGGTGCATGGAAGATCAGGTGCAGATGATCAATGAGATTGGTCAGATCTGCACAGGGATCAAATTTGGGTAAAAGTGCTTTATCCAATGAAGGAATCCATGGTTCAGAATGCAGATTAGATCTGCGATTTTGTACCGCCGGCTTCACCCTGTCGTAGCGCATTAGATGTTGTTGCAAGGTTCCCAATGCTGGTAGATATCGTATCTATGCATAACTTATTTTTGCAGGAAGTTGTGAATGGTATGGCTTATGTGCATGTGATGTGTGTAATCCATATGATCTGCGTATCATGGATTTGTTAGCCGGCTAGAGCCAAAGTGCTGTCACTTTTATTGTATAACGATCAACATGTCGGCATGAGATGCTATCTTCTTGTATATCCCTTAGTGCTAATGTAGCATGTTTGGAGGACTTGAAGGACACGACAGCCAAAGGCATGACGAACAGGTTCATGGAGATGGAGATCACCATGAAGGGAACCATACCATTTCACATTATAATTGGATTATTTTGTGTTATTGTTATGTCTCTAGTTTTACCTCTATTGGATAGTTGGTAAACTTTAATCCCTCAAAGAAGGTCTAGTCGGTCTCCCTGCCGATGCTGCACCATCACAAGTCGGCCATTCTTGGTAGTGGGCTCATAAAATTGAGGTGCTACCAATTATTTTCAACTAGATGGGTTCGGGTCAGACTCTTACAGCAGAAGAACTTGGTAAGCTAGATGGGTCTATCATAACGGCTGTGGGGCTCGGGGAGAGGTCGGCTGGGAGATGGGGCATGAGATGCCACCCGACCAACAGGAGTCACATAAGATGTGATTGGCAAGGAGTTGCCTACCTAGACCCCTTGACGGCTAGCGGTGATGCTAAAGCTCACTAGTCGGCTTGCTTATTTAGGATCCTGGATCACTAAGCAACCATCAGAGGGGTGTTGGTTCTAGTGGGAGCATAAGTATTAAAATGTTTAATACGCTTGCTCTTTTATGAATACTTGTCTTAAGTGTTTTGGATGTTTCTGTTGTAGATAATGGCACCTAGTAGCAATCTCCCTCAGTTATCCAATTCTGCTTTGAGGACCATCCTAGAGAAAGATAAACTTAATGGAACAAACTTCACCAACTAGTATCATAATCTGAGAATTGTTATCAAATAAGAAAAGAGGGACCATGTTCTAGACAACCCGCTTCCAAATGTGTCGGATGAGAATGCGAGTGTCGTAGTGATACATTGCCAAATCTCAGCTAGTAACACCTTTGGGGTGTTTCCTTGCTCCTACTGGTTCGATTAAACCTTGGTTTCATAACGGAGGGGAACTTGCTGCTGTGCTCATCGTACCTTCCTCTTGGGGCTCCCAACAAGCTCTACACCAACCATGCTCCAGCATTTGTTCCATGCTTGGTTTTATCCACTTTCTTGTGTTTTGTTCCAACTTTGGAGTACTTTTCATATGATTTCTTGGACTAAGCTATTAACAAGAGCCACAGTGCCAGCTGCCTATTTTCTGCTGTTTTCGGTTCTAGGAAAGTCAGAAAATGAATATTCTCGGAATTGGACGGGACAAAAGCCAAAGTGCCTATTTTTTCGGAAGTCATCAAGCGCCAGAATACGAGAAGGAGAGGGGCCACAGGGCGGCCACACCACCTGGCCACGCGGCCAGGCTTGGCCCACGCCAGGGGGTGGTGTGGCTAGCCCAGGCACCCCCTCGGCCTCCCCTTCCGCCTATATATTGCCCTCGGGACGAAACCCCTAAGTGCCCGATCAAAAAATCCAGGAAAGAGTCTGTAGCCGCCGTCATCTCCATCCCTAGATCGGGAGGGATCTGAAGCTCTTCCCGGCACCCTGCCGGAGAGGGGAATTCAGCCTGGAGGCCTTCTTCATAGCCATGCAAGCATCCGGGGTGATGCGTGAGTAGTTCATCCTTGGACTACAGATCCATGTAGTAGCTAGATGGATGGTTCTCCTCCTTTGTGCTTTCATGTCTAGATCTTGTGAGCTCTGTTCATGATCAAGATCATCTATTTGTAATTCTGCATGTTGTGTTTGCGGGGATCCGATGGATATTGAGATGCTATTTCAGATTGATTATTGATTCTATCATGTCTTTGTTATTTGTGATCTTGCATGCTTTCCGTTGTTAGTAGCTATCTTGGCCAAGTAGATGCTAGCAACTCCAAGAGTTAGTATTTATGCTCGATAGTGGGTTCATGCCTCTGGTAATCTGGGAAAGTGACATAAATCTCTAAGGTACTAGATGTGCTATTTCTACTAGGGAGAAAACAACAATCCTTTGTTCATAGAACAATCGTATTGTTTACTTTACACGTAGTTCGTAAAGCAATAATCTGTTGTTTGCAACTTAATACTGGAGGGAGTTCAGATGATAACCTGAAGGTGGATTATTAGTCATAGATGCAGTTGGATGGCGGTCTATGTATAATGTTGTAATGCCCAATCAAGTCTCAAAGGAGTCAAGATGATTAGTATATGCATGTATTGCTTTCTCGATGTTTGTCAATTGCCCCGTTGTAATTTGTTCACCCAGCATGTTATCTATCTTAAGGAGAGCCACCTCTAGTGAACTATGGATCCCGGTCCTTTGTTTTACATTCAATCTACAAACTGTTTACTGCTTTGTGTTTACTTTCTGCAAACTTTTACTTCTTTCCACTCGATACATTTAATCCTTTGTTTTCAGCAAAACACGATGAGATTGACAACCTCATCGCAAGTTGGGGACAAAGTCCTGTGGTTGTGTTGTGCAGGTCTCCACGTTGCTACTAGCACCGGTAGTGCGCCCTACCAAGGCTCAGCTAGCAACACCTTAGGGGTGTTTCCTTGCTCCTACTGGTTCGATTAAACCTTGGTTTCATAACTGAGGGAAACTTTCTGTTGTCCTCATCATACCTTCCTTTTGGGGTTCCCAACGAGCTCTACATCAACACTGCACCAGCATTTTTTTGGTGCCGTTACCGAGGAATGAAGAAGAAGAAACTCCCACATCAACACCGAGCCATCAAGCATTTTTCTGGTGCCGTTCCTGGGGAGTCAAGGACATCTTCACAAGGGGAGTCCCTCATAACCAATCTCTTTACTTTGTTATTTTTTGTTTTGCTTAATTTCTTTTTGCTTTGTTTGCTTGTTTTGTTATCAAAAACACAAAAAAATTAGTTTTACTAGTTTGCTTTCTTATTTGAAAACCCCAAAAAATGACTACTCTTGAAAACATCAAGTTCCAAAGAAGTCAAGATGATTAGTATATGCATGTATTGCTTTCTCGATGTTTGTCAATTGCCCCACTGTAATTTGTTCACCCAGCATGTTATCTATCGTAAGGAGAGCCACCTCTAGTGAACTATGGATCCCGGTCCTTATCTTTTACATACAATCTATAAACTGTTTACTGCTTTGTGTTTACTTTCTGCAAACTTTTACTTCTTTCCATTCGATACGTTTAATCCTTTGTTTTTCGCAAAACATGATGAGATTGATAACCTCATCGCAAGTTGGGGACAAAGTTCTATGGTTGTGTTGTGAAGGTCTCCACGTTGCTACTACCACCGGTAGTGCGCCCTGCCAAAGCTCAGAGTAACACCTTTGGGGTGTTTCCTTGCTCCTACTGGTTCGATTAAACCTTGGTTTCATAACTGAGGGAAATTTGCTGCTGTGCTCATCGTACCTTCCTCTTGGGGCTCCCAACAAGCTCTACACCAACCATGCTCCAGCATTTGTTCCATGCTTGGTTTTATCCACTTTCTTGTGTTTTGTTCCAACTTTGGAGTACTTTTCATATGATTTCTTGGACTAAGCTATTAACAAGAGCCACAGTGCCAGCTGCCTGTTTTCTGCTGTTTTTGGTTCTAGGAAAGTCAGAAAATGAATATTATCAGAATTGGACGGGACAAAATCCAAAGTGCCTATTTTTTCGGAAGTCATCAAGTGCCAGAATACGAGACGGAGAGGGGCCACAGGGCGGCCACACCACCTGGCCGCGCGGCCAGGCTTGGCCCATGCCAGGGGGTGGTGTGGCTAGCCCAGGCACCCCCTCGGCCTCCCCTTCCGCCTATATAGTGCCCTCGGGACGAAAACCCTAAGTGCCCGATCAAAAAAATCCACAAAAGAGTCTGTAGCCGCCGTCATCTCCATCCCTAGATCGGGAGGGATCTGAAGCTCTTCCCGGCACCCTGCCGGAGAGGGGAATTCACCCTGGAGGCCTTCTTCATCACCATGCAAGCATCCGGTGTGATGCGTGAGTAGTTCATCCTTGGACTACAGATCCATGTAGTAGCTAGATGGCTGGTTCTCCTCCTTTGTGCTTTCATGTCTAGATCTTGTGAGCTCCATCCATGATCAAGATCATCTATTTGTAATTCTGCATGTTGTGTTTGCGGGGATCCGATGGATATTGAGATGCTATTTCAGATTGATTATTGATTCTATCATGTCTTTTTTATTTGTGATCTTGCATGCTTTCCGTTGTTAGTAGCTATCTTGGCCAAGTAGATGCTAGCAACTCCAAGAGTTAGTATTTATGCTCAATAGTGGGTTCATGCCTCTGGTAATCTGGGAAAGTGACATAAATCTCTAAGGTACTAGATGTGCTGTTTCTACTAGGGAGAAAACAACAATCCTTTGTTCATAGAACAAACGTATTGTTTACTTTACACGCAGTTCGTAAAGCAATAATCTGTTGCTTGCAACTTAATACTGGAGGCGGTTCGGATGATAACCTGAAGGTGGATTATTAGTCATAGATGCAGTTGGATTGCGGTCTATGTATAATGTTGTAATGCCCAATCCAGTCTCAAAGGAGTCAAGATGATTAGTATATGCATGTATTGCTTTCTGGATGTTTGTCAATTGCCCCACTGTAATTTGTTCACCCAGCATGTTATCTATCTAAGGAGAGCCACCTCTAGTGAACTATGGATCCCGGTCCTTTTTCTTTACATACAATCTATAAACTGTTTACTGCTTTGTGTTTACTGCTTTGTGTTTACTTTCTGCAAACTTTTACTTCTTTCCATTCGATACGTTTAATCCTTTGTTTTCCGCAAAACACAGTGAGATTGACAACCTCATCGCAAGTTGGGGACAAAGTTCTGTGGTTGTGTTGTGCAGGTCTCCATGTTGCTACTAGCACCGGTAGTGCGCCCTGCCAAAGCTCAGCTAGTAACACCTTTGGGGTGTTTCCTTGCTCCTACTGGTTCGATTAAACCTTGGTTTCATAACTGAGGGAAACTTGCTGATGTGCTCATCATACCTTCCTCTTGGGGTTCCCAACGAGCTCTACATCAACACCGCTCCAGCATTTTTCAGGCGCCGTGCATCGAGCCATCACGTAGCAACCAATGCCTACCATAGAGAATGTTGAGGCCTATGATATTATCGAAAGCCTCAAAAGTATGTTCCAGGCTAAGGCAAATACTGAGAGGTATCAAGTCTCTCAAGCTTTGCTAAGTTGTAAGCTTAAGGATGGTGATTCACTGAGACCAAATGTGATCAAGATGGTTGGTTACGTGCAGTCTCTGGAAAGGTTGGCTACCCCATTAGTGAAGAGTTTGCTGCGGATATAATTTTGAACTCTCTCCCTAGTGTGTATGGTCAATTCATATTGAACTACCACATGCATGGTATGGATAAGAAGCTCACTGAATTGCATGGGATGCTTAAGCAGGCAAAGGTTGATCTCAAGAAAGGTACCAGCCAAGTGTTGGTGGTACAGAATAAGGCTAAGTTTAAGAAGAGTTCTTGGACTAAGAAGAAGAAGGCCAAGTCAGGAGGTAATGCTCATGATGAGATCCCAAGCGTTTCCTCAGGGACCAAGTCATCTCCTTTAGCCGTATCCGGTTGCTTCTATTGCAAGGCGGATGGCCACTGGAAGAGGTATTGTAGTAAGTATTTGGCGGATAAAGGCAAGAGTGGAGGTGTGACTTCCAACTCAGGTAGACTTGTTTGCAATGTTATAGACATTTATCGTGCTGATGCACCTGGTAGTTCTTGGGTATATGATACGGATCAGTCATTCATACCTGCAACACGTTGTAGGGACTGGTAAGAACTAGGGGCGTAGAAAGAGGCGAGGTTGACATTCGGGTCGGCAACAAAGCGAGAGTCGATGCGTTGGAAGTCGACACGATGCAACTTCATTTACCTTCAGGATTCTTAGTGGAACTAAATAATTGTTATTATGTTCTCGTGCTTAGTCGACATCGTTTCTGCCTCATGTTTGATGAGACAAGGCTATGAGTCTAATATTAAGAACAATGGTTTTTCTTTATATTTGAATGATATGTTTCACGGCTTTGCACCCGTTTGGAATGGGTTATTTATTTTGAATCTTGATGGTGGTTGGTCTATAACGTAAATGTGAAAATGTTGAAACCAAATGATCTAAATATGACTTACTTTTGGCACTATCGACTTGGTCATATAAGTTGGAAACACATGAAGAAGCTCCGTGATGATGGACTCCTAACTTCATTCGGCTTAGAGTCATTCAAGACATGCGAATCCTGCCTTCTAGGCAAGATGACCAAGACACCTTTTGCAATGAGTTTTGAAAGGACGTCTGACTTGTTGGGACTAGTACATAGTGATGTATGTGGTCCAATGAGCGTGACAGCCAGGGGTGGTTATGAGTACTTCATTACCTTCATTGATGATTTGAGTAGGTATGGATATATATACTTGATGAAACATAAATCAGAAGACTTTGAAAAGTTCAAAGAATTCCAAAATGAAGTACAAAATCAACTTGGCAAGAAAATAAAGTTTCTTCGGTCGGACCGAGGAGGCGAGTACATGAGCCACGGGTTTGATGAACATTTGAAGAGTTGTGGAATAGTTCCTCAGCTCACTCCGCTAGGTACACCGTATAGGAATGGTGTGTTGGAACGGCGGAATCGGACCTTGTTGGGCATGGTACGATTGATGATGAGTCAGACAGATCTACCTTTATCATTTTGGGGTTATTGTCTATAAACGTCAGTGTTCACACTAAATAGAGTACCATCAAAATCGGTAGAGAAGACACCACATGAGATGTGGACGGGCAAGAAGCCAAGTCTGTCTTTTCTTAAGATTTGGGGTTGTGAAGCATTTGTCAAGCGACTTCAGTCAGACAAGCTTACAACCAAATCGGATAAGTGTTTTTTCATGGGGTATCCGAGGGAAACCTTGGGTTACTACTTCTACAACCGAGAATAGGGCAAAGTGTTTGTCACTCGGAACAATGTCTTCCTTGAGAAAGAGTTTCTCAGTCGGAAGTTAGTGGGAGTATGTTGCAGCTCGATAAAGTTTGAGACGAACCAATCAGTAGCGATTTGGTGAAAGCCTTGGAGGTTGATCCAGTCGTGGTAGCTGAGCTGACAACTGCACCTACACTATGAAGATCGGCTAGATTGCGAAGTGTTCGCGATGTGTTACTGTTTGACAGTGATGAGCCAAAAACTTATTCGGAAGCGATGGTGGGTTCTGATTCTGAGTCATGGCTTGGATCCATGAGATACGAGTTAAAGTCCATGGATGAAAATCAACTTTGGAACTTGGTTGATCTGCTAGATGGTGCAAGACCCATCGAGTGCAAATGGGTCTTTAAGAAGAAAACTGATATGGATGGAAATGCTTCTATCTATAAAGCACGACTTGTCGCAAAGGGATTCCGGTAGGTTCAAGGAGTTGACTACGATGAGAATTTCTCACCCGTAGTGATGCTTAAATCAGTTCAAATCGTGTTAGCTATAGCAGCCTATTTCGACTATGAGATATGGCAGATGGATGTCATAACGGCTTTCCTAAATGGAAAATTAACCGAGGACGTGTATATGATATAGCCCGAGGGTTTTGTCGATCCTGCTCATGCTGACAAGGTATGCAAGCTTCAGAAATCCATTTATGGGTTGAAGCAAGCATCTCGGAGTTGGAACATTCGCTTTGATGAGGTAGTCAAATTGTTTGGCTTCATCAAGAGTGATAATGATTCTTGTTTATACAAGAAGTTTAGTGGGAGCAAAGTAAACTTTTTGATCTTATTGTGGATGACATATTATTGATTGGAAATGAAGTCCAGATGTTGCAAGAAACCAATGAGTCATTGGAAAGCAGTTTCTCAATGAAGGACTTGGGTGAGGCAACTTACATACTAGGAATCAGGATCTATAGAGATAGATCTAGGCGGCTCATTAGATTGAGCCAGAGTACATATTTGGACAAAGTGTTGAAGAAATTCAACATGGAATCGTCTAAGAAGGGGTTCTTACCGATGTCCCATGGTGTAAAACTTAGCAAGACTTAGTGTCCTTCGATACCTGATGAGCGAAGTCGAATGAGTGTGATTTCTTATGCTTTGGCCGTCGGGTCCATCATGTATGCCATGATTTGTACTAAGCTAGATGTTTCCTATGCTCTAAGTGTTGTGAGCATATACCAGGCTGACCCTGGAGAAATCCACTGGGCAACGGTTAAGAACATTCTTTAGTACTTGAGAAGGACTAAGGATGTGTTCCTAGTTTATGGAGGTGAGGTTGAACTCGGTGTAAAGGGTTACACGGATGAAAGTTACCTTACTAACTAAGATGATTCTCGTTCGCAATCTGGGTACGTGCTCATAATGAACAGAGGGGCTGTGAGCTAGAAGAGTTCCAAGCAAGAGACTATGTCTGCATATACAACAGAGGCTGGGTATATTACTGCCTCGGAGGCGACAAAGGAAGCTGTTTGGGTCAGGAACTTCCTGATTGATCTTGGTGTGGTTTAGAGATCGTCCAATCCGTTGGACGTGTATTGTGACAACAATGGTGCTATTCCACAAGCCAAGGAACCCAGACAACACCAGAAGAACAAACATATACTCATGCGATACCA
Source organism: Avena eriantha (assembly GCA_910589775.1). NCBI lineage: Eukaryota > Viridiplantae > Streptophyta > Magnoliopsida > Poales > Poaceae > Avena > Avena eriantha. The sequence goes on along the minus strand of OU342744.1, from coordinate 236,540,706 downwards.
CCTGATTCGCCAGTTTGTGGATCATGGTGATATGAAGCTATACAAGGTACACACGGATGCAAACATTGTGGATTCATTGACAAAGCCACTTCCACAACCTAAGTATGAGGCGCACGTAAGAGCAATGGGCATGAGATGCCTAGACATATGATATTGGGAATATGCCCTAGAGGCTATCATGGTTGATGATATTTCCCAAAGTATTCATAAAGTAAAGTTGTCCTTGTATGAACATCAGATCTGTATCACTGAATACGTGATTCAGTTGTGGAACTATATATTCATGATTGTTTGTACTAGATTGTCCTTGGTTAGTGAGGCTATGCTGGACACACAACTTAGACCAATGTGCAAGTCGGCTGATGACACGGTTCCACTTGTCATGGGCATGGTGATGCTACACTACAAGAAAAGTTGGCTTTTACAATGGATGATTTTTGTGGTTGAAGGCCTATTTTTCGTGGCTAAAAAGTCTTTTACGACAGATGCCCTTCCTGGTAAAAGCCCCGTCACAAAAGAATCTACCACAGTTTTTTCTGACCATGGCGGATCGCACCCTTCAGCCACGAAAACTTGTTCCGTCGTAGATCTGTTCGCCACCCACGTTGACTGCTGACGTCATGCAAAAATGCCATGTGGCACCCACCGTTAACAGCCGGTTAACGCCGTTAACGGTCACAGAAACCGTGGTAGAAGCCTAGCCTAGACAAGGCCTGCTAATAGTTAAGTGGGCCGGCCCACGAGGAGAGCCCAATAAGATTACGACCCTTTACTCTCACGATGTGTATTATTTGACGTGGCCCATTAATGAATCCATCTAGGGCCCGTACAATTTCAGGCCCGCTATAGTTTCGGCCTAAAGAAAGCCCACTTTGGTAGAATAATATGCGGCCCATTAGGGGCCTGCGCCAGAAGGTCAGGCACTGTTGAGGCCTACATGCAGCCCGTTACTATTCCTACGGCTCGTGGGGTCCGCTCCTGTACTACCCATTTGCTGTTATGGCCTTTTATATTTCTGGGTTGCTAGTGTTAGTATCCTTTACTATTCTGGCCTTTTACTGTTCTGGCCTTCTACTATTTGGGCCTTTTGCTGCTACGGCATTTTGCTCTTATGGCCTTTTACTATTCAGGCCATTTACTGTTCAGTCCTTTTTCTCTTCTGTCTGTTTTATTGTGCGGGCCCTCTACTGCACGGGCTTTTTACTGTTTAGGCCTTTTACTATTTCAGCTCTTTACTGTTCAGGTATATCAATATTCGAGCCCATTACAGTTCGGGCCTTTATTGTTCTTGCCTTTTGCTGTTCAGCCCATTACATTTTCAGGGCCTTGGCCACTTATGAGGCCCACCAATATTCTGACCGGCCACTTACGGCCTTTTAGTGTTTATTTGGCCCATCTGCTGGCCAGCATATTTGCGTATTCTATAACTATGACGGAATTCTGGTTTTAAACAGTCTGTTAATATTTCAGTCCGCTAATGGCCACGATAGGATCACCTTATTATATCAACAAATATTTTTTGAAATTTATTACTGACATGGGTATGCTCAATAGGCACTCAACTACAACCTACCTGGTGCGGCTCGACGAAAGGCCCACTCGATAAATTGCTAAGGTCCATGGCGCCCATGACGGTTCGAGTGGTATGAAGCCCATATAAACACGGACTCCCAAACGCACAAGACAAGGAAACCTCAAAATTAGAGTTTGAATCTAACTTGTAACCAACTCGTATTGGTACCTGAGACCTAGCCTCCCCATATATAAAGGCTAGGACGGTCCAACGAGAAGGCAATCGCGACTCCCACAATAGACAATAGATCTAGACACCGCAAAACCTAGCACATACGCCAGATCTAATCTGCGCATTCACCGTCATCAGTGACATTGTAATCCTTCAGATCATCATCAATCAAGAGCAGGCAAGCATGTAGGGTCCTCTATGAGGCCTGAACCTGGGTAAACCTTGCATCCCTGTGTGCTTGTTTGCTAGCCGATCGAGACTTTCAGCGCTCCCTCCTTCTCCAAAACCCAAGTTCATAACAATGGGCATTGACGAGTTGAACCCTCGTCAATTGGCGCCGTCTGTGGGAACTGGGCGCGCTGATGTTGCGATCTCGACGGCTCCATCACCGGCAATCTACAATTCGACAACTACGGGGAAAACAGATCTACTCTGGATCCCATGCGTCATCATATAGACTAGATCCCTCATCATCAATGGCGGCCAGATTGCATCTGGTCAATTTGTCCGCTTCAGCATGGTCAGCTTCATCGTCAACAATTCTCCTACGACACATCTCCCCTTCACCGCGAGCGCGTCAGCGACCCGTCACCAGGCGCGTGTTCTGTGGTCATCAAAAGCTGGCTCGTTCGACAAACCAACTGAGAAATCAACGCACGGGAAGGCAAAAATTAAACCGGAACAACAGCCGGATCAAGGGCCTTAATGCGAACATCAATCCGCCACCAACACTCAGTTTGATCCAGCCAGCTCACGTGCAGAGATAGAGAAAAAAATCACGGTGCCAGATCATGAGTCCCATTGACGCTCCAACACGATCATGTGAGTACCATCGAGGCTGCAGTAAAATTAGGAGCTAGCTGGACGTGCACTTCAATAAGCCACACAAAAAAATTCATGTACAGCCAAGATCGACATCATTTACGTTGGAACGACGGAGTTAGTATTAGATTCGTTTTGGCTTCAGTTAAAAGGAAAAAAAAGATGAAACTGTATCGACCAGAAAGTCAAAAGCAGCAGCAAGCGTCGCGGCGCTAGAAAAAAATCAGAACGGACAGTTTTTTGGATCAAATCCGGGATGCCCTATGGGCGTGGCTCTCACGTGGACCAGTCAAAAAAAGGCATATGTATATATCAAGAAAGGAGCTACGTAGCTACGTGACTGAAATTCATGCGTGAATTCGATCGAGTGAACCCGGCTTTAGGCATTCGGGCAAGCGATGAAGGTTTTTGCGCTCGAAGGTTCAACGTCAACACCACCCGCCAATGAGTGCTTCATCTTAGCCGCACGACTACTACCGCGTCGACTCTACATTCAGGGTCGGCGCCACACGACCCGTTGCGGTCTTCGGATGTGACGAACCGCTACTGCCATCGGCTTTGGCGATCCACTGCCACGTCAACTCCGGTCCGCCGAATCGACTTTCGAATGCCGCCTCGACTACATCAATCACATCTACTCTCACTCGGGGGCTCCATCGACCCGCTGCGGCCTTCGGCTTCGGTGACTCGAGGGATCTTTCGACTCCGCCGCACGACCCACTGAGTCTTCGACAACGACAACTCGTGAGAAGCCTGCTGTGGTCTTCGGATGCGGCGAACCCGCTTCAGTCTTCGGCTGCCGCAACCGATTTGTTTTCGGTTGCCGCAGCCCACTTCGGTATTCAGCTGACGCGACCCGCCACGGTCTTCGACTCCGCCGTGTGACCCGCCGTGATATTCGGCTCCAGCGACTCGGGGGCTCTTTCGACTCCGCCGTATGACCCATCTCGGTCCTCGACTCTAGCGACTCGGGGGCTCCCTCAGCATTGATGATCCAGCGACTCGCTGCAGCCTTCGACTCTAGCGAGACGCTGCCTCCTTCTGCTATGGCAACCCGTTACAACCTTTGACTCCGCCACGCGTCTCGTTACCGCGTCACCTATGTTCGCGGCCGCATCAATTTCGTCCACGACAACTACCCATAAAGCTAAGTTCTCTACTTAGAGATGATTTTCTCTCTTACTTTACTCGCACTCAAAGCACTCGGGGGCTACGCCCTCTTCGAGTAACCTAATGTGCCATCGACTCCACGCACTCGAGCACCTCATACGCGACAGCCCGAGTAGCTGATTCTACCTGATCGTCGAATCCTTGAACTCCGAGTACCTTGGCAAGGTACTGAGACTAAGGGTAATCAGGCTAATGAAAAGGCCTAGCATACAGTGCAAAAGTGTCGAATCGATTGGCACTAGAATCTTACTTTACAAGTCGACATGCAGATATTCTTTACAAGATACAAGTACTTCACAATTCTATATGTTTTCTGCAGCTTATAAGGATGTCGACTTCGTCGAGCTATTCTATCAGGTCCTCCAATAGGAGTCGACAAAACAACTGGCTACGATATACACTCAAGGCCCGAGTCGAGTCCCTCCTTGGATGGTTGCGTCGCTTGATGCTACACACATGCAATGTTGGCCGCGCACTGATGACCCACAAGTATAGGGGGTGTATCGCAGTATTTTCGATAAGTAAGAGTGTCGAACCCAACGAGGAGCAGAAGGTGCTGGCTAGTGGTATGGATCAAGAATTCTCTGCAAATACTTAGCAAACAGATTTTTACGGGTTTTTTATAAAGCAAGTAAACAAAGTATGAGTAAACAAAAGAAAGTAGGAATAATTGCAGCAAGTGGCCCAATCCTTTATGCATCAAAGGACAAGCCGGTTGTATTACTTAAGATAACCAAATGTTCTCGAGGACACATGGGAAGACTGTCAAGTGCTTTCGCTTCATATAGTTGATTAATCTTCTCAAGCTTGCTAAGTGTTGTGTGGGTGAACCTGTGCTAATGTACCGCCCCATCCAAGACTAATACATACTTATGATTATACCCCTTGCAAACATCCGTAAGTACAAGAAAGTAATTAAGGTAGAAACCTAACCACAACTTTAAACTCTAAGACCCTTACGTCTCTTGTGCAATGGTTTCCTAACGGGGGTTCAGGTTTCTGTCACTCCGGCAACCCCTACGATTAGTAGCCAAATACACAATGCATTCCCCTAGGCCCATATAGGTGAACTGTCATGTAGTCGACGTTCACATGACACCACTAGAAGAAGTACACCACAACTTAAATAACAATCGATTGAAACTTTCTCAACGCAACTCCACTACTAACAACAATACTTCTCCCATGTCCTCAAGAACAAAACGAACTACTCACAAGACATCATATGGATCATGATCAGAGATGGAATAATGATTTATAACAATCTGAACATAAACAATAATTCAATGGTTCACTCAATAGCATCAACTACAAAGAGTAATCAACACCGGGAAAGTTTCCCCTATGAACTATGCAAGATTCAATGCAATTGTTACAACAATATGGAGATGGTGATGAGGGTGCTGATGGTGATGTTGGTGGTGATGATGATGATGATGATGATCCCGATGAAGTCCAGCTTGATGGTGGTGTTGATGGCGATGATCTCCCCTCTCCGGGAAGGAATTCCCTCGGCAGAAATCTGTCTGCCGGAGAGATCTTTCTCTCTCGGTGTTTTCCACCGCGCAGAGGCGGCGGAATCATTCTGTGGTCGCTCCCCGAGTCTTAGGGTTTTGGGAGGATGATATATGCCAGAGGGGAGAGACTGGAGTGGGCCAGGGTGGCCACACCACCTCCAGGCGCGGCCTAGGGCTGCCCGCGCCATGGGGTGGTGTGGGCCCCCTGTGGCCCATCTCCACTCCATCTTCTGGCATCCTTAGTCTTCTGGAAAAATAGGATTTTCTGTATATTTTCCCGGATTTTCTGATCTTCGCGAATTTTGCCTCCAAATAGCACCTTTTCCATCAGAATCCTGACTGGAGCGGTCCATGCTCCAAAAGTCATCAACCATGCAAAAACAGATGAAATAACATAAGTATCGCCTCTTAATACGAAATATATCAATGAATAATAGTGAATTAAGACATAGAATAGTGATGCAAAATGGACATATCAACTCCCCCTAAGCTTAGACTTCGCTTGTCCCCAAGCGAAACTGAGCTCAATAAACATGGCCTCAGGTTTATGGAGTGAAGAGTCGATAAAAGAATACGGACAAGAAGCATCATATTCATCAAATACATAGATCATAATAGAAGACAACTCACTATTATATAACTCAACTTGTAATAAGTAAAGGAAACACAATAAAGATACGTAAAGTGAATCATAATTGATAATGGCAAACTTAGCTCTTGGTCGAAGAATAGTTGATAATTTGCTGGAGTTCACAAATAGCTGGGTTTCAATGAAAGCTTTCAAAGTAGTAAACATCAAGATAAGAGCAATGTGCAAAGCAAGGAACATAAGAAACATGATTGAATAAATCATCATATGAATGAAACACAACAACTCAAAATACTTGCTGATGTAGAAGGGAGTAGGTTTACTGACTCAACTACAAGGTAAAAGAAAGGCCCTTCGCAGAGGGAAGCAGGGATTGCAAGTCTCATAAAGAGCTCCCAAAAATTATGATACTTACTAGCTTTCAGCTCTCATTGCCCCTATCATAGGCATCTTTAGGTGATTAAGGTTAAAGTGATCAAAAATGAGGATATGCATTGACAAGTTGTAAGTTGAGAATCTCATGTCCCTTGAATACGAGGGCCGCTCCTCATGCTACTAAAGTTTAGTCACTGGTAAGTTCTTGTTATCGTAAGCATATGTGTATCATAGAGAACCGCCAACGGGGTACCCCTTGCCCGATGATATGGAAGAATCCCCATATCAAAATGACAAGGCAAGCAGACAACAAGTATCTCAGCAATCTTCTTATTTACCATGGGAATATGGTGCTTTTTTCTCTCTTTCCTCTTTTCATAATATCTCTTTTTTTCTTTTTCTCTTTTTTCTCAATATCGGACTCTCTTTTTTTATGAGAAGAATGCTTCATAGATACTCGTTATGGTTACGCTGCAGGTTTCCACCATGTCAGCATGGATTAGACCAGCGGCCTAGGCGTTTCTCTAACACATATGCATAACTCCATGGACTTACAAGCTCCCCTTTCATTTCACACCAACGACATCCATAGACAAAAGAACATGATATCAACTTGGTACAAAGTGCCAGTGGAATGTTGAAAGTGTTCCCCATGACAACATGGTTTTGCTAATCCACAACTTACAAAGCGCAAGCATATACACAACAGAGGTGAGCACAATGGTTCAAGTTTATTAAATGCAAGAAAGTAAAGTGTGCCATCAAGTTCGTGAGAGCTTTAATCACTACTTTTCACATAACAAGTTTAATTTGGGAGGTAGATAAAACAAGAATTTACTTGGAATAGCAATAATGCTACTAGGTAGGTATGGTGGACACAAATGGCAAAGGTTTTGGTTTAAAGGAGGTGGATGCACGAGAAGAGTACCCTCTCAGTACAGGTTTTTGGCTAGCAAGGCTGGGTAGCAAGTATAAGAGTTGAAGGAAACAACCAAACATACAAATGATAAAGACAAACATGCAATCTTCCTTGGAAGCACAAGAGATCTTAACTAGAGAATACTAGACTTATGAGCAAATCAAGAAAGAAAGATGATGAAATTATTTTTCTTTAGAGGTACTTTTATCTTTTTCATTCAACTCTCAAAAATAGTGATGCTACTAACCGAGCCAGGTTTGCCAAAACCAACTAAATTAACTCAATGATCCCAAAGTGATACCAATACTAACAACAAGATCAATCATATAACCATGTATTGCAAAGTAATATAAACTAAGCAAAAGAGTGAATGATAGAACTTCTTAGTAATATTCCATAACGGAAACTCACACCAAGGGATACATATCTAACGAGAGAGGGGACACTTCCATAATGCACACCATCCTACAAAATAACTCCTCTATTCATGATATGACTCTACTAATAAGGTAAAAAGATAGAAGATAGTGATATGATACCGCGGCACTCTCCCAAGCTTGGAACAAACCAAGGGGATGCCAAACCTGATGACGAATTACTCCTTAGGTGGTGGTGGTATCCTCTCGATGAGCTCTCTGATCAGTTTCCCCAAGTCCTGAATGTCGAAAGTGAGATTACGAATCAGCTGTGAGTTTTTCTCAATACGGCTCATGATCATGTCGTGTTGAGAATTCCAACTCTTGCTATTCTTTCCCCACTCTTCCTCCTTGAAGTCTTCTTTTCCTGTGTAGCTAGAACGAGGCAAATCCCAATTAGAGGGTAATTTCCCCTTGGGCATATTTTGGTATTGATGCTCATGGATAAGGGTATGGAAAGGATTCTTGGTGCGTGTAGGAAGTGACCAGGGATCTGAACGGTGATGAGGAGGCTTCCCTCCAATGGCTAGATTTGCCACCACTCCAATGCTTGCAACGGTAGTGCCGGTATGCGGATGTTGGCCTTGCTCCTCTTCACCTTCACTCTTGATCTCCTTCTCCTTCCCGGGGTCTTGGAGATCTTCCTCCATAGGCTCCTTCCCTTTATCCTTGGCGGACACCATTGTACTTCTAAGCTTTCAAAGAGTATGTCCTGACAGAAACAGATCGAAAAAAAAACACGACGAAAACACGATATACGGACCTCGGGGGATCCGGTGGTTATATATTACAAAGTTTCATGTCAAAAGGAAGGTACTGGGAGAAAACGAGTCAGAGGCGGAGTCCTGGGTGGCCTCACCACCTGGTGGCGCGGCCTGGGGCGGGCCCGCGCCACAGGGTGGTGTGAGCCACCCTGGCTCCGTTTCCTTCCCTTTTTCGCTTCGTAGCTTTCCTTATTGGCTGAAAACTGCAAAAATGTAGTTGGATTGTATTTTCGCGGAACTTTTCTTACCAGAACTGTTACCTATTTGAAAACAGACTCTGCATGTCTCTGAATTTGGTATCTAGTAGATTCTTCCAGAGTCATCTCTTGAATAACATCGATATCTTCATCTTCATACACTTATTACTGGAGTCATAAAACCCTTCTCTTCCTTATTACACCATTATCTCCACTTCCTCGAAATTTCTTTCACACAAAACTTCACACAGTTCTCATTAGCAACATTAGTATAAGTGAAGTGATAAAACCTTTTGAGTCCAACTTCAACTGAAAACCATCAAAAAAAAGCTACTGTAGCAACTCCTTCCAAAAACCCAAAAAGAATTCAAAAAGGAAATCGAATAAAGAAGCAAATGCAAGATTGGCAAAATCTGTCAAAACAGACCAGCAGGTAAAGATCAAATTTTTCGAAAATCTTCTGTTGCTCAAATCAAAAAGTGAAAACTAACGAAAGTTAAATAACACCCTGGGGCAGAAGCACAAAAAATTACATCTCAATCCGACATACAGAGATCTCTCACAAATTTTTACGGTGAAGCACAAAACTCTGTTTCGGGACAACAACTTCCCCAAATATTACTTCTCTCTCAATAGAGGTTGATCTTGACACAAAAACCAAACAAAACAGATAAAGAGCGGTTATTACCGAAGTAATAACTTCCAAGACTCAAAGAAACAAAAACAAACTGAAAGAAAAACAAATTGGGTTGTCTCCCCTAAAGCTCTTTCTTTATAGCCATTAAGATGGGCATGATAATTTTGAAAAAGCTCTCATAGGGATATGAATTGAAGTGAAAGAGAGCATTAAGAAACAAAAACACACACACATTTAAGTCTAACCCACTTCCTATGCAAGGGGATTTTGTAAACAAACAAGTTATTGAAACCAGAGGCTACTTGCATAAGAAGGCAAAACAAGTGCAACATAAAAAGTTTCAGCATAAAACGAGGAAACTTGATATTATTGAGATGCATAAGAACACTTTTCCCTCTCTCATAATAACTTTCAGTATCATGCATAAACTTAACAATATAGCTATCACAAGGACCATCATAGCAATGATCACTTATTCTAACAGAAAACATAGGAATACTAGCTCTCATAACACTACTTTGTGAAACAATATTAGAGGTATCCTTACAAAGGATAGTGTGTCCCTCTTTTTCATATTTAGCAACAAAGTCTTTCACATTTGCTACAATAGGTTCATCAACCATTTTTTTATCAGGTTCAACGGCTTTACTTGTACTTTCATTAACCATACTAGCTATCATAGAATTTTCCTTTACCTTAACTGGGAAATGCATTTTCTCAATGTAAGCTTTGGGTAAGACATGATTAGCAGTATAAACTTCAGTATTTCTTGCAGGAACACTCTTAGCAACATCTTTATAAGGTTCATGATACTTATTCCACTTCTTTTTAGGCACTTCAATGTAGGAAGCAAAAGCCTTAAAATAATAAGTAATAGCTTGAGAGTCTAGACCATAAGCATTTTTAATATTTTGAAAGTCATCAGTTCCCATAAAAGATTCAATGCATTCATAATCATAATTCATACCTGACTTTCTACCTTATCATTCTCCCAAGCTTCAGGATTGTCTTGAATATGATCTAGAAGGTCCCATTTAGCTTCTTCTTCCATACGAGTGAATGATCCAGCACAATAAGCATCCAATAAACTTTATCATGTAGAGGGAGCCTTGCATAAAAGTTATTGACAATAATATTGTTGGGGAGCTCATGAATGGGACATTTGAGCATTAGTAACTTCAATCTCCCCCAAGCTTGAGCTATACTCTCTCCATCAAGAGGCCAAAAGTTGTATATTTGATTCCGATCTTTATGAATCTCACTAGGAGGATAAAACTTTGAATAAAAGAGAGGCACTATTTCCTCCCATTCCAAAGCTTGACCATTCTTCAGCAGCTTATACCATTCCTCAGCTCTTCCATTCAGTGATAATGAGAATAACTTCTTCTTAACTTGATCTGTAGTAATACCTACACACTTGAACAACCCGCATAATTCATGTATAAAGAGTAAATGATCACCGAGATGGACAGTTCCATCCCCAACATAGTAGTTATCCATAACACGATCAATAATTCTTGTAGGTATTTTGAAAACATCATTCTCAGCAGGTGGTCACTTATCTACTACCTTAGCAGTGGTAGTAGCATTACCAAATAAGAAACTCAGCGAATTATCCATAACGAAAATAAAGCAACTAACAGAAGTAAGGAATACTCACAGTAGAAGTTTCCTTTACCAGTTCCACTCTCCAATAGCGCTTCACTCCCCGACAACGACGCCAGAAAATAGTCTTGATGACCCAAAAGTATAGGGGGTGTATCGCAGTATTTTCGATAAGTAAGAGTGTCGAACCGAACGAGGAGCAGAAGGTGCTGGCTAGTGGTATGGATCAGGAATTCTCTGCAAATACTTAGGAAACGGATTTTTAGGGGTTTTTGATAAAGCAAGTAAACAAAGTACGAGTAAACAAAAGACAGTAGGAATAATTACAGCAAGTGGCCCAATCCTTTATGCAGAAAAGGACAAGCCGGTTGTATTACTTAAGGTAACCAAACGTTCTCGACGACACATGGGAAGACTGTCAAGTGCTTTCGCTTCATATAGTTGATTAATCTTCTCTAGCTTGCTAAGTGTTGTGTGGGTGAACCTGTGCTAATGTACCGCCCCATCCAAGACTAATACATACTTGTGATTATACCCCTTGCAAACATCCGTAAGTACAAGAAAGTAAATAAGGTAGAAACCTAACCACAGCTTTAAACTCTAAGACCCTTACATCCCTTGTGCAATGGTTTCCTAATGGGGGTTCAGGTTTCTGTCACTCTGGCAACCCCTACGATTAGTAGACGAATACACAATGCATTCCCCTAGGCCCATATAGGTGAAGTGTCATGTAGTCGACGTTCACATGACACCACTAGAAGAAGTACACCATAACTTAAATAACAATCTATTGAATCTTTCTCAACGCAACTCCACTACTAACAACAAGACTTCTCCCATGTCCTCAAGAACAAAACGAACTACTCACAAGACATCATATGGATAATGATCAGAGATGGAATAATGATGTATAACAATCTGAACATAAACAATAATTCAATGGTTCACTCAATAGCATCAACTACAAAGAGTAATCAACACCGGGAAAGTTCCCCCTATGAACTATGCAAGATTCAACGCAATTGTTACAACAATATGGAGATGGTGATGAGGGTGCTGATGGTGATGATGATGATAATGATCCCGATGAAGTCCAGCTTGATGGTGGTGTTGATGGCGACGATCTCCCCTCTTCGGGAAGGAATTCCCTCGGCAGAAATCTGTCTGCCGGAGAGATCTTTCTCTCTCGGTGTTTTCCACCCCGCAGAGGCGGCGGAATCTTTCTGTGGTCGTTCCCCGAGTCTTAGGGTTTCGGGAGGATGATATACGCCAGAGGGGAGAGGCTGGAGTGGGCCAGGGTGGCCACACCACCTCCAGGCGCGGCCTAGGGCTGCCCGCGCCATGGGGTGGTGTGGGCCCCCTATGGCCCATCTCCACTCCATCTTCTAGCATCCTTAGTCTTCTAGAAAAATATGATTTTCCGTATATTTTCCCAGATTTTCTGATCTTCGCGAATTTTGCCTCCAAACAGCACCTTTTCCATCAGAATCCTGACTACAGCGGTCCATGCTCCAAAAGTCATCAACCATGCAAAAACAGATGAAATAACATAAGTATCGCCTCTCAATACGAAATATATCAATAAATAATAGTGAATTAAGACATAGAATAGTGATGCAAAATGGACGTATCACGCACCCGATACAAGCGACTTCGTCCACTCCATCTTCATCATCGACTCACCCGGCTAATCGCCGCATGAATTTGACTACATCGTCGAATCTTGGCTCCTTATGCGTGAGACGCTGACTCGATGCACTTCCGGGTCAGTGGTTTCTCCTCGTGTGATTGTCGACTACGTCTACAAGATACAATACTCGAGTCTCTGCCCAAGATTACGACTCCGCCAGACACTTGGGGGCTACTCCAAACTGGAGCGCTGAATGTGCATATACAAGATCTTCGAGTGGCACGCTCGGAATCCTCACTTGAATCCACTATTCGACTAAGAACTCTGGGGCTACTCCCATAGGGAGCGATGGCCACGCACCCGAAGAAATTTGTGAAGATATCCAAGAATTATGAAAACCCTTCACTCGAATCTACGATTGGATTGTGGGCTTCGGGTTACTCCCATAGGGAGCGCTGAAAGCATATTCGACTGAAACAAGCAAAAGAAGAGTCGCAAAATACTTATAGTCCCCACTCGAGTCTATGACTCAAATAGGCACTAGAGGGCTACTCCCATAGGGAGCGCTGCTCGCGCACCCTATGATTATTTTTCCTTGTACATCATACTGTATGTCGATAACATCCACACACGAATGCTATGGCGACTCCGCCACGCATTTCCCCTACAAAGAGATTACGTCTCCCGGGCCATCCGAATCATCTCCCCGATGACAAAATTCGGATGCCACGCTTGCAGCGTGAAGATAAGACCTGAAGAAGGCCTAGCAACGCACCTACTGCGCTCTACCAGAAATAATCCATGCCTATAGGTACGATGAAATAAGCTTTGACAGACACGTCGAGTGCTCACACTTATACACTGGTACTCGACTCAGTAGGGCCTCCGTGGCATGAGTCGAATTACGCCAGCAATTTCCGGATTCGAGTCCAGGGACTCGAGTTTGAGTAGGTAGCGTTGTTTTTTCCCTAGAGCAATTAGCTTGTCCCGATCCGTCGAGCGCACTAGGCACGTTTACCATCATCCCTATGAACTACTATAAATTCAACAGACCCGATGAACATCTGGGTGAAGTGCTTCGCACTTGACACAATTTTCGACTCCGACATCCTAATGTAAGACTCAAGACTTCTAAGTCTCCACCCAAATCTACGATCCACATGGACACTCGGGGGCTACTGACATGGGTATGCTCAATAGGCACTCAACTACAACCTACCTGGTGCGGGTCGATGAAAGGCCTACTAGACGAATTGCCAAGGTCCACGACGCCCATGACGGTTCGAGTGATATGAAGCCCATATGGACACAGACTCCCAAACGCACAAGACAAGGAAACCTCAAGACTAGAGTTTGAATCTAACTTGTAAACAACTCGTATTGGTACCTGAGACCTAGCCTCCCCATATATAAAGGCTAGGAGGGTCCAACGAGAAGGCAATCATGACTCCCACAATAGACAATAGATCTAGACAACACAAAACCTAACATATACACCAGATCTAATCTGCGCATACACCGCCATTAGCGACATTGTAATCCTTCGGATCATCATCAATCAAGAGCAGACAAGCAGGAGTAGGATCCTCTATGAGGCCTGAACCTGGGAAACCTTGTGTCCCTGTGTGCTTGTTTGCTAGCTGATCGAGACTTCCAGCGCTCTCTCCTTCTCCAAAACCCAAGTCCATAACACTAGGCATTGACGAGTTGAACCCTCGTCAATTACAGACCAGATGTTCAACAAAAACAAGATGAAGCATTACAGAGACATTGCGAGACACATATTGGAACATGGTTTCTACTATGGAGCTTACCCCCATATAAGTAACAACTGGCATACCATGACAACTGCAGAAGAGATTATCAAGTAGATGGTCCGTCAAATCTTGTCGATCTTTCAGTTCTTGTATCTGTTCACGTGTAAACGTGATTATTCCGTATATTTGCTCTGTTTCTTGTTCAATTAAATCAATTATTTGGAGTGCAGCTGTAACACTTCTTTCCGCAGGAAAAACTGAAACCATGGGCCGATGCAAGCAATAATCACTGTCACTGCTTCTTTGTGGAATGACCTCAATACTTAATGTATGATTCCTCCCTTCTAACCCATAGCTTCATGTGCAGCCTGAAACAAAGAAAACAAGTCAGCATAGTGTACCAGCTAACTGGCGACCATCTTATATGTAAAATAATTCAAATTCATCATTGGCCAGGAATAGTTAATGATGTGCCTCGTACATCTCTTTTCGGAATAATAGGAACTGTCGATGTCCTGGACCAATGCGTATAGGTGCCAGTATCATAGCCACTCTGGAAGAAATACTACACGTTAGTTGCATGCTGAAACTAAGACATATTAAGTTAGAGCAGCAAAGCAGGCGAAAAACACCATGTTTGTTGTCAAAGAATTTCAAAATTGGCATTGTCCTAATATAACTAATCAAGCCATCAACATGTGTGTCTCATGTAGACTAACTGAACTAGTGTGGTAATGAATGTAGGGAATCAAGGAACTCGACTCTTTCCCTCATAAACTAATCATATCACTACATAACGGAAATATAGAAATATAACAAAAAGAGGTGCATGAGATTCCTTCAGCTGCTTAGAACTGGTTGAGACAACAAAGCATTAACCTAAAATATAAGAATAGCGTTTAAAATTGGTCTAAATTATGAACTAGCCAAAAAAGTGACCACCAACCACAGGTGGCATTGCTTTAATCATCATGCAACTATGATAGTACCTTGGAAAAACAAGCAATAGACCAAGTGTCTTAAATAGACTACCAGAATCATTTCAGACAAACAGGTTATCAACCATTCCTTTTCAGTAGCCAGATCATTCAAATATTTTGATCGTCGGGCTAGTAAATAAAAAAAGAAGAGGTCATTTGCTGTCAAAATAATAGTTGGATGCATCCAAAAAGTAGCACAAACCTTCTTTGTAATTCCTATAGCTATTGTATTTCCAACTGGTGACAGTATCATTGTACATATAACCAGGCAAGAAAATCCAGTAGACAAACAAGCAACTGATACATTGTGCACCTTGCAAGGTCAATGAAGTATTTAAACAATGTATGTCTAGGAACCATGTCAGAATATAGCATTATTGCAATCACAAGTCAACTAAACATTCACAGGAACCATAACCAATTGAACCATATGGTGGCTAATATTAAACTCGAAGATCATCTGATGATGTATAGATGAAATTTCCTTGTTTATTCTTAATCAAACATTGTATTTCTCACAGAAATTGCCATCCCTAGTTTGGGACTGATGGGGATCAAACCCGCAGCTTCGCCTTGACAAGGCGGTGCTCTGATTGTTTAAGTTAAGAAAATCATTACATTGCTTTAATGATGAACAAACTAAATAATCAAATTGGCAATAGACTCTATATATGCATCATGTAGAGTAGCTATTGAGGTAATGAATTAAGCAATCAAACAACAGGTGCACGATAGGCTTCCAGATCATATTAACATGGTCATAGTACATATATATAGTAACTCGAGATCATATTAGATGATAATAGCTATGACAATCTCACTATGAGTAGTCTAGATAGAACTCCCTCCGTTTCAAAATATAAGATGTCATGGGTTTTGTGAAACGAATGTATCTAGACACCCAGTGTTGGTAGAGTAACTTGGACTAGTATTAGATGCATTTTTAGTAGTCCAAGTTACTCCCCACCAAGACCAAGTAATTTATACCAGTCTCATACATATAACACTAGACTATGTTACTACCTCCAGAGTACATATAAGCTCAATCATGGTGGCGATCTCTAATATTATAATAGAATATAGATTAGCATAAAAGTGGATATACTTCAATCACCACTACCTAATCATGGCCTAGTTAACTTATATATATATAGATAGAAGATCATTAGTCAAATATAGCAAAAAGAGATCTCCACCATGATTGAGTGAGCAAATTGAATTACAAATCAAGGGATTTACGTTCGGTCTTTGTGCAGTATCGTTAATGGTCATCTTGTTCTAATCATTGGCCAACTCATGTGGTGACGACACTAGACAATGTGACTACCTCCAGAGTGCATTCAAACTCTTAATTATAGCAGAAAAATACAATAATAGACTATAAATTAGCATAAAAATGGATATACTTTAATTACCACCACATAATAGATAGATAGATAGATGAACACAAGTCAAATATAGAAAGAATAGATCATCACCAAAATCAAGTGAGCACATTGAACTATAAATCGAGGGATTTACGTCTGGTTTTTGTCTAGTCTTGGTTAAGGTCAACCTTGTTCTAATCATTAGCCGAAACATGTGGTACCTCGTACAAACAAGCATCTGACACTGTGCACATCTCAGTAAAAACAAGAGACTTACTATTTATTTTTGTGCAGTCCCGTTGGAGGACATCCTACTGCCAGTTTGTTCTTTGAAGACATCCACCACATCGAGAACTTGGATAGATGATCCATCTACTTTATTGTTGCTCCTCTGTATATAGGTTCAGGACACTCATTCACATAAAAAAAGGTTTGCATTCAGCAATACAAAGCAACAGGTACTTACAAGATTGTAGGGGGGATTCACTCTACGATTCTACGTGTTCCCTGTGAGAGGAAATAATATCAGATAGTGGCTGTTGCTGTTTATAAAGAACTAGATAGACATTATAGTATAATCACTTGTGAACACGTAGAGCAGGGAATGGCGAAATATAAACAAACATTTAAATAACATAAAGATTGCCATGGCGACAAAATAGAATGAAGTTACAGTCACTCCTTAGCACGAACAAGAGAGAAATTATAATGATTTAACTTGTGAACTAGGATTGCTAATTAAAATGAGAAGTGCCATAAAAAGTGTCACCTTCTACAGAGCAGGTAGTTACTGTACTAACATTTGGACAAACAAGATGGATATTACAATGGTATATCTCGTGAACTTAGAGAGCAGGGAATGCTAACCCATCTGTGAAGTGACTTAAAATGCCATGAACTACATAATAGAAGGTAGATACTACTGCTACAGAAATTATAATTGAGAAACTTGAATTTATAGAGCAAGGCATGCAGATAACCATGTTAAGTGCCTTAAAACATGCCATGTAATACTACATCTGATCCAAAGTAAATAAGGCGTATAAATTTTTCGCAAGTCAATAGACGGAAAATTGGACCAAGTTTGTAGAACATACCAGGAACATCTACCATACCAAACCAACGCCATTCGATAGATCGGGTCATATATTTTCATAGATGCAAATGCCAAAAATTAACCCTTAATATATTTTTCTATAAGCTTGGTAAAAGTCATCATTGTTTGACTTTAAAGTTGTATATGCCTTCTTTTACGGAATGGATGTACTCCCTCCGTTTCAAAAAGTATAAGTCATCATATAGCCCACTTTTAGTGTGTAGGTTCATGTATGTTTGGAGTAAACCTACTCACTAAATGGTGTCTAGATACACTCCTATGACAAAGCTAAAACATCTTATATTTTGAAATGGAGGGAGTAGTACACAATAGACGACAGCTATTGTCGGAGCTTAATTGAAACAAACAATAATGGCATAACTTGTAGAGGGAATGCAAAACCAACAAGTTCAATGACATAAAATTTGCGATGAATTACATAAGAGAAGGCAGTTACTGTGTTTTCTTAGAACAACTAGGTTGAAATTAAAATAGCTTAAATTGTGAACTTGTAGAGCAGGAAATGTTAACCTATATGTTTAATGGCTTAAAACTACCAATGAACTCCAAAATTACATGCAGTCAGTATTGTAGCAACAGACAAAGGAAGTGCACATTATGATGACATAACTTGTGAACTTGTTGAACAGGTAGGCATCCACAGATGTTTAGTGAATTAACATTTGCCATGAACTTCATAATACCAATGAACTCTAATGATGTCTGTTTTGTACTACCAAAATTGTTTATTATATTAAGAGTAATTGTTGGTCAAAGAAAAACACGCATAACAAGGACGCCTTATACCTCGAAACAGAAGGAGTAGTTTAACGCCTGGATTTAACATAGACTATACCGAATTTATCAAGGGAAAGTGGGATATCAATTAAGCCACTATTGAGGCAGGAATTTACCACCAATACAGAAATGCAGTTCACTATCGCAAGCTCATACCTGCTATATTGAAACGAACGAACACGTAGATATAGTTTACCTAGGCCACGGCGTCGTTTACACATACACAACATCTTTGCGGGTGACGTCAAGAACGACGAGGGTGCCTAGTAGTGGTGAGTCGGGCTGAAGCAGATAGATCTCAGCGATGTCTTTGAAGCAGATCTGTGGAGGTTGTTGATGGGTCTGGCTTGCTTGACAAGATGGCCGGTGAAGGAGATCCGATGTAGTGCATGGCATCGTCGGTGAAGCAGATCTGTTATGACCGATTATGGATTCGAGGCACTACACAAGAGCATCGGTGAAGCAGATCCGGTGTAGTGGACTATTGAGTCCGTGAAGCAGACCTAATGCAACGCACACCAGCGTAGGTGAATCATGTCAAGTGTTGTGGATTAGGGAGTCAACAAAACTAACACGGTTGTATGGAAGAGGGGGTCAGGCGAACTAGGGTTTGGTAAGGTGGCCGTCGGCTGATCCCGTAGACTGGTCAGGATTATATGGTATAGAGGTATGGCGTGTAGGCCAGCGAAGTGCAGTGGTGTAGGAGCTGGAGGTAGGATAGTGGGTTTGGGGTGGCGTGTGGGCTGCCGAAGTGCGGCGGTGATGTTTCGATGCGGTGGTGCAGGAGCTGGAGGTGAGATAGGGGGTTGGATGGCGTGTAGGTGAGCGAAGTGCGGCGGAGATGATAACGGTGCGGTGGTGCAGGTGCTGGAGGTGAGAGGGGTTCGGATGGCGTGTAGGCCGGCGAAGCGTTGCGGGGATGGGCCGATGCGGTGGTGCAGGAGCCGAAGGTGAGAAAGGGGTTAGGGTTTTTGGAGTGCTTTGGGGGAATGACATCAGTGGAAGGTGGACTACCCAGCTTCAGAGCACTGGGTACCCCCGCCCCCCAAGGGGAGGGGGATTACGAACCATACCCACACCCCGACATTAGTAGATAGGCCATTATCAGGGGTAGAAAAGGAATTTCGTACGACTACAACTTGTGGCGTGTGACCACTCAAAATATTTCGGTGGAGGTGAGGCGAGCGAATTTGCCGCTCTAGGATTTTGAATTTGGTTATACAGTTCAAAAGATATAGAATAATAATATCCCATCCTATCCTAGGAGTATCTATAGTCCAATGACTAGAAAAATAGTTTACTGTAATGTCCTAGCCTTTCTAGGTACGGAATATTTCCGGAGCCATTTCTGCAAAAATAAGGTCTCTACCTTCGTCTCAATTACGTACAGACATGAAGGTACGTAGTAAGATGAACTAGAGTAGTATGATTCCCACTATGACCAGCCTAAGAGGATCTCTAGTGGCTAGTGTATCCGGTAGTCTAAGACAAATATAGACCACCATGGACAAAAAAATGCATCCGGTGGCTTGTGTATCCGGTGGTCTAAAATTTAGACATCCTCCAAATAGGCTACTCGTTGCCCATATTTGGACAACCGAGCCACCATGTCTAAAGAAAAGTTGGTCGCTCGCGATCTCGCTCCCACGCCAAATCAGAGCATTTGTTGTACTGATTTGCTATGTATATTGACTATTTGTGTACAGATGGACATATAGACTATTAAATTTAGATGAATAGCTTTAAGCGGAGAAACCCAAAGCACTTTGGATATAGTAGAAATATGCGTACGACCCCAGATGCAAGTACGAAGACTTGAACCTGGGCGGGCAGGGGTGCATCAGCCCACCCCTACCACTGGGCTATGCCTCAGTCCGCATAGACTATCAAATTTAGATGAATAGCTTTAAGGGAAGAAACCCAAAATGCTTTGGATATAGTAGAAATATGTGTACGACCCCAGATGCAAGTATGTAGACTTAAACCTGGGCGGGTGGGGGTGCATCAGCCCACCCCTACCACTGGGCTATGCCTCAGTCCACATAGACTATCAAATTTAGACTATCCACTAGAAAACTAAAGTCATGTAAAAAGGAATCTTTTTACACCATTATCTATAAAATGAAGATGTAGACTACCAAATTTAGACAAGCCACTAGAGATGCTCTTAGGCCTTCCACAGCATGGTCAATGCCCAATAGATAGAAAAGTTGCCACCTCATAAGCGATGCCTAGAAATTCTTTTGAGGCACCGAGCTCACAATGTGATCACTTTGGCCAAAAATAAATAGCTGGCCCACAATGTGATAAAAAAATTAACTAGACCAATTTCCATGGCTTATCTTTGGTGAAGGTCCTCTCAACAACATGCATAGTACACATATATTGCTATTCTATTGGGTGAAGAGTTTGGGGCATCGATCGGGCAACGGAGGGCACCGGTGCCTGATTCTTGTAAAGCGATTTGGGCACCGATTTTTTCACATGCTGTGGAAGGCCTAAGAGACTACCAAATTTACACAAGCAACTAGAGATCAAGGAAAAAAATACTAGCGTGCTATTTAATTTAGCGTGGCTTTCCTCCAGACGATATGAAAGTTATAGCGTGCTAATAACGCGCTATTTTACAAAACATCTTTTTGTAAAAATTTAAAAATATAACAAGTATATCATGAATATAAATGATTTCAGCATGTAATGAATTTCCTAGAGTAATACGTCCACATGCATAATCGATTTCGGCGCTATCCAAGTTGGAGGATAACCGGCAAGGCTGAATCTAGGTACAGTGCCAGGTGCTGTAGGAGGAGGCGGCGGCTTGACACGATCACTTAAGTTTAACAATCAAATTTGCATTGTATGTTTGCTTACTCGACACATTGATCATATGTTATCTTACTCCACAGCCGCCAACAAAAAAATAACGCCCTATACTTGAAATAGCGCTAACGCTGTGATGCTTTAGCGCGATATAGCATGCTATTTAAAAAATAGCGCCATATCGAGCAAAATATTTAAAAAATATCCTGCACTCTCGAAATACTCTATATCATGCTACATAGCATGAAATAGCGCACTATTTTTTTCCATGCAGAGATGCTCTAAGACTGGTCTGAGTGGTAAGTAACTTGGAGTAGTAATATGCATACATTGTGCTAAAGACTATCAAAAGTACTCCCTTCGTCCAGAAATAATTAAGTTGGTTTTGTCTAGATTCGAATATATTTAGACGCATTTTAGTGTATAGATACATTCGAATCTAGACAAACCCAAGTAAGTTATTTATGGATGGAGGGAGTAGTATTTTTTAGATGTTAAAATGGAAAAGAAGATCCAACTGCTACTAATGTTGGGATTCGAGAGTCTTGATCCAACGCTGGAAATGTGTACGAATAACTTTGAATATTGACCGTTGGATCAAGACTCGTGAATCCCAACATTTCCAGCCGTTGGATCTTCTTTCCATTCTAGCATCTAGAAGATTTTATTGATAGTCTTCATCACAATGAATGGTATGCACAAAACTCAAAACACACTTCTCCATCATTCTAGAATCTTCTCCCTCGTTTCTCTAGACCATGTTACCAGAATTTTCAAGTTTTAGACAGATAATAATCGTTGACTTCTAAATGATATAAAAGTACAAGAACCAAATATACACCCATACTTTATAGATGTTGATCAAATTTATATTTTTATGCTTTACCTATTAAAATTTTATATAGTGGTGATATGCCGGACGTCTAGGTACTATTCAACATGAATCCAGCTCCTCTGAACTATTGGAACTAACGGTCCAACGGTCAGGATTGGTGCTATGGATCCAATTCAAAACTACTGCTCCATTGTAGTAGTATAGAGAATACATCCTACTATGCTATGAAATTTTGGGGGTGGGGACATGATGATTCTCGAAAATGGTGGAGTTTGATCTAGGTACTATTCAACATGAATCCATGTGCTATGAACCATTGGATCTAACAGTCCAACGATAAGGATTGGTGCTAAGGATCCAATTCAAAACTGCTCCATTATAATGGTAGAGATATAGTGGTAAGATAAGATAAGAAATAACTAGTGAGTTGCAAGTGCCTTGCAGGTGAGAATCAGATAATATAAGTATGACATATCATTTTTATATAAAATTATAGTAGTAGGTGAAACTCAAAAAATATTTATACTTTCAAGCTTCGTTCATAAAGTATCCCGTGTGTTTGGTTCTTGTACTTTTTGTATAATCTAGAAATAAACCTATAACCGTAAATAATCCGCGTCCGTAAAACTGATCCGTAAATAAATTATATTCTATAGGAGTACGTGTGCGGGGCCAGGGGAAACTGCATGCCCTTTCGTCTCCAGAACCGCTCATGCATGCATCTCCTGGTCTTCCCAGCGGTTCCTTTCTTCTCTATCCCATTCCTTTTCTGTCACCCGGCCGGACCTCTGCAAAACAAAAGAAGGCGCCAATCACAGTCCATGGTGGAACTGTTGGACAACATGTACTACTTCGTGGTCCCTAGCAACACCACACTACAGGTGGCATATACCAACAAAGCGTCGGTGGTGAACGATTACATCGAGAAAATCCAAAAGCTCCTGGAGGAAACGGACGACAAGATTGTTTGCCATGACGTCGAGTACACTAACAAGAAATCATCAACGCGGAAGGCTGCTGTCGTCCAGCTATGTGTGGTCATGGATTGCCTAGTCTACCAGATGTAACACCCTCAAATCGGCCCTATGCAAGTTTTAGCCCCTTTCCGCCAAACCCGCATAGAAACGATTCAAGGACGCCCACCATGCACTTTCGTGTGGGTGGAAACCAAAGTAATACCATTACACAACAGTCCTCGATGGGACCCACAGAACAGATATATATACAACACGACTCCAAGAGTCAAGAATGCAGATATACAATACAAAGATCCAAATCACCTTGAAACCGATACAGCGTCCGAGTACGGACAAGATGCAAATTGGGCTAAGAGCCCTGAAGAATAACCAATGGCGTCCATAACCCTGCCGAGGTGTAACTACCTCGGTGAATTACGCTCTTAGTTGCATGCCTGGATGAGCGAGAGTGGTTAAAATAGTACGGTGGGGCCCAGGGGCCACTCACAGGTAGACCTTTCGGCCGTCCTAACCACTTTCAGAACATCAGGACAAGAACGAGCGGCGTAATCGGCAGGCGAAGGGATCAACTACATACACAAGTGAGTATGTATGCAAGCCACCATACAACTATTCACAGAGCCATTCCATCTAAAAAAATAGAAATATTGCAACGCCATACTGCAAGATCCAAATATCCTAGATAGAGATAATAGTTTAGGATAGCTCCTCATACATCAAACATCAGAGTATCAGGCGGAAGTGGAAAATAAGATCCGAGTACGGATAAGAAGCAAATTGGCATAAGATGCCACATAAATAAACACATCCCGCCCACAGATCTCACGGATCCCCATTCCCGGAATCTCTACACCGAGTGATCGTTGCCAACATCATCTGTCTCCTCCACCCAGTATCACTCTTGTGAGTACACCTGTTCATCTGAATCAAACAATTTATCGTGTGAGACCCTAGGGGTACTCAACAAGTCTTTATGCCTCTAAAGGGGACATATACCTGGGGTGACGCAATTGCAGCAAAAGATAAAAACTAACAAGTCTATAGATACTCGCTAACCATCCGCCTAACCAATGATAGACGAATGTCCGTTAATTAGAAACAACAGTTATAACAGTATAATTAACAGATCCATCCTCCTTCTCGCTTACCAACATGAAAGTGGACGAACAACCCACCCGTTGGTAGTTTTATTAACCATTCCATGAGTATTGCACTATTTACTAATCAGGTACTTAGTCAGATTAAAAGTGGTACTTTAGATATACATGGTTCAGAAATATTTCAGGGGGTCAACCCATTAAGCTACCCGCAATAACGCTAGCTGACTCTGAGACGGACTCAAGGTTTGTGTGGATGGCGGTAAACGACCGGGAACCCGAAAGTGTGACTGGGCTTGTCGATACAGCAAAAACGTGTCACGATCCAAAACAGTACATGTGCTCCACGCACAATCGTAAATAAACAGTAACATGGCATAAGTACAGGATAGTAATAAAACCCCAAACTAATTGTGGCCACAAGAAATAGAAATGAATCAAGCTCTGGCTCAGGGGGGTCCATAAGGCCTCCCGGATGTGGATAGTGCGAATAGTCAAGGAACAGGAATCAAGTACTCAGGGTCCTACGGGACACAAGTGAGCATGAAAACCAAATAGCAGATATTGCTCACCGATGCCTCTTTCATTAGTTATCCCAGTACTACTCAGGTTAAGTTGTTTAGGTACCTCGTTATCCATCAGACACTCACATACCCTACACATGCTGTTCTATGACTCGCATGGCTCAAACAACTCCTACAGTAATGGCTCATGGGATGGAGGAACAAGCTTCGGTGGGGTTTAAAAGGAAAGGCTATGCAGTACTTGGGATTCAGTTTAATGCAATCGTGACTCAATGATGCAAGAATAAGATAGAGGCAATAAGTACTATATGTATGGAAGCATGTGGTAGTGCTTGCCTGGTAGCTTAGTTGAAGCGAGAGATGGATCTGGGTAGAACTCCTGCGATTCCTGATAATTCTCCTGCTGGGTGTCTATTCGTAGAAGAACCAAACAAACAAGGGCCAACATAAATAAAGTGCACAAGCATATGAATAAAACGCGACAAGCAAACAAGCATGCCATGATGAATGATGCACAATTTACATGGCAATAATGTAGCATGGCAAGGGTGAGGTGTGGGGACAAGAATAATTCATTCTATTATTTATTTAGTCAAGTTTTATTGCCACAAACAGTTCTGATTTTTAATAATTACATGATGCATGCTTCAATTCAGAACATGGAATGCATAGATAGAACGGGCTCGTCGCGCTGATCGATTTAGACATATTATTTGTCGAATTTGGAGTTGTAGAAATAAAGTTATTAATTAATTAAGAAAAGGGCATTTCATTGTAATTTTAATCATCTCGAAAATTTAAAATCTCAAGTAATATTTTGAATGGCATATTTGAATTCCTCTTATTTTTCTTATTCCAAAACATATATCATTTGTATTATTTAGATTTATAATTTAAAAGTTATGAAAAACAGATTTAAATTCATATTGAAACATTTTCTGAAATTGTTTTTATTTACACAGGAAAACAAATAGACTTTTTTACACCCAGGCAGATTTAGCCCCAGTCACAGACAGGTGGGACCTGAGCTGCACTGGCGCAGCTGCGCGCGCCAGGCTTTTCTTACCGCGCGGAAGGCTAGCCGCAGCAAATGACAGGCGGACCCGATGCTAGAGCGGGCCCACGCGCCAGCGAGGGTGAGGGGGTTTGCCACTGCGGCTGACAGGTGGGTCCGGTTGGTGCGCGGGTTGAGGATGCAAAAATGCGGGGAGCCTTTTTGTAAGAAGACCACATAGACTGCCTGGTGGGACCTGGGGTACCGCGGGTTAAGGCAAAAGATTGTGTGTGGGGGGGTATTTGTAAAGTACCCAACTGGTACTGTGGATCTTCTCTGAATTCGCTGTTGACCTGTCTGTGCGCGACAACGGACAGATCGCAACGCGGGGGATCGAACCGGTGACCTGGGGCACGCGCGCGAAGGCGGTAGCCACTGCGGCTAGGGGGGTTGGTGCTGTGCTTCTGCTGCGCGGCTAGGTGTAGTATCTGCAGCGCATCGTCGAGGTGGCGAACACGAGCGTGGTGCACCGAGAGCGTTCGACGGATCGCGCGGCGTGCCCAGGAAGCAGATTGGCAAACGGAGGTGTCTGGGAGGGACGAGCGCTCACAGGGAGTGGGTCGGTGGTGGCGGAACGGCTTGAGACGCAGGGGATCGTCGGCAAAGCAGATGGCCGGCGATTAGGGTTTGCTCGTCGGCGTCGCGGATCTGCGGTAGGTCTAAGGCTTCTCCTCCTCGCTGCTATTCTCGGGGCGACGCGGAAGGTAGCCCTGGTCCTCCTCGACAACCACGGCGCCACGCCCGCCTCCTCGATCTGCAGGTGGAAGCCGAAGCCGAGAGTGGCGGCCGGAGTTGGAGAAGAAGCGGAGCAGGAGTAGCTAGGGAGGAGAGGGTTGGCGCAGAGGCCAGGGGAGAGGTACTGGGGCACGGCAGAGGCGTCAGGGGAGGATAAGAAGGAGGGGCGAGGGAGAAGTGCCGTGGGGGCTCGGGTTAAGGGAAAAGGTGGCTCAGCCACCTTTTCTTCTTTCTCCCTCACGTGCTGGGGCACGGCGCGGCCAGGGCATGGGAGGGGTAGCCAGGGACTGCACGGTGGGGCCAAGGAGGGGGTTGGACCAGGTGAGGGGCCTGGCTGGCAGAGAGAAAGAGAGAGAGAAGGGAGAGGCTCGGGTTAGCTAGGGCGTGCTCGGCATGGAGCTAGGGTTGGGGCTTGGTTAGTTTAAGGGTGGTTAGGGTTTGAGAGGGTTAGCTAGGGCCAGGTTTGGGGGTAGCCGAAGCTAGAAGATTAGAGGTGGTAGCTCGGCATGGGGTGTATTAGGCTAGGGTTTAAAGAGAGAGGGATTAGAGGGAGGGGCTAGGGTTTAGGGTTTGATTAGGGTTTTTAGGATTTTCTCCACATGCCAACTAGATCAAGCAAAGGTGGAGGGGTGTGATGATGGTTAAGGAGAGTGAGATGAGAGAAAAGGTGGTGTGAGGGTTTTAACATGATCCAAAAAACAAGATCAAGTAAAAGGTGGAAAGAAGTTGGGGTGGAGATGAGGTCTTGATGCACCTGACAAGAACAAAGATCAAGATGAGGAGGGTGTTGGTGTGAGAGCAAAGAATAGATTCAACTTGAAGGGATTCACAAAGAACCATGCTCCACCCAAAAATCCAAGTAAATCCCAAAAGAATAGAATGGTGGTGATTTGCATGGCCCATGCATGGGCATTAAATGCCATGTTTTATCTTGTGAAAACAAAACAATGATCATGACATTTATGCACATGCATTCCAAAATATGGATTAAGGCCAAGCTAAAGGAAAATAGAATTGGATCCATCCCAACCCACATGAGCTAGATTAAATGCCAAAGTAAAGTAAAAGCTCATGGTTAATTAGGATGGTGGAATTATAAGGTGGTGACAAAGAAAGGTGATGGAGTTGAATAAAAGATATGCCCCCAACTCAACTTGGGCATCAAGCATTTATCAAGAACCAAATACAATATATCAAGAGCCAAATACAATTACTAATGCATATGAGAGAAGAACCAGATGAAAAGGGTTTTATATGATGCTCAAATGCAAGGTGGCATGATGACATGAGCATGATATAATTATGATGCAACAATTATATGTAGGAAGTAGCAATTATATTACTAGACCATGTAGCATTACATATGTTAGACAGATGGGATGCTACAACTCTCACCCACTAAACAGGAATCTCGTCCCGAGATTCTAGGAAGAAGAAGACACGAAGAGGGTAGGATACTTGGCACAGAGCTCATCCTCGCGTTCCCAAGTGGCTTCATCAACGGAATGGCGCGACCACTGCACCTTGCAGAACTTGATGGACTTGTTGCGAGTCCTTCTTTCTGCGACTTCTAGAATTTTTATGGGGTGTTCTTGATAAGACAGATCTTCTTGGAGATTGATGAGTTCATGGTCCATGGTCCTGTCGGGATCCTTGAAGCACTTCTTGAGTTGAGAGATATGGAAAACATCATGGACATTGAGTTTTTCAGGGAGCTCAAGAGCATAAGCAACTTCTCCTCTTCTTCCATGAATTTTGAAAGGACCGATGTATCTAGGAGCCAGCTTTCCTTTGATACCAAAGCGGTGCGTGCCTCTCATGGGAGTGACACGAAGGTAAACGAGATCACCCGAGACATACTCCATGTCCGTGTGCTTTCTGTCATAATTGCTCCTCTGGCGACTTTGAGCAATCTTCAGGTTTTCAAGAATGATGTGAACCTTCTCCTCCGCTTGAGTTATAATATCGGGACCAAACAAAGTTATTTCACCTGCGCCCGACCAACCAATCGGAGTTCTGCATTTGCGACCATAGAGAACCTGAAATGGTGCCATCTTTAGACTTTTCTGGAAGCTGTTGTTGTAAGAGAATTCAGCATAAGGAAGGCATTCTTCCCACCTCATGCCGAAAGAGATAACGCACGCGCGAAGCATATCTTCCAGAATCTGATTGATCCTTTCAACTTGTCCTTGCGACTGAGGGTGGTAAGCTGTGCTGAAGTTCAATTTTGTTCCCAAAGCATTTTGGAAACTTCCCCAGAACTTGGAAGTGAAGATGCTTCCACGGTATGAACTGATCTCAATAGGAACCCCATACAGAGAGACAATTCTGTTGATATAGAGACAATTCTGTTAAGACAATTCTGTTGATAACGCACAGACGAAGTTATTTGCTCTATATATTGTGTTGGTACCAATATCACATACTTGTGTAGTATTTGATATTGGGACTACCATTTTATTCATTAAATTCATTATATAAACCCTCTCAAAGGGATTGTCATCAATTACCAAAATGGGGGAGATTGAAAGAGCATGTGGGCCCCCATGTGTGGTTTTGGTAATTAATGACAATCTTTATGGACTAATGTGTGTATTAAGTTGTACTTGTAGAAATTGTCCATTGGCATTTCTTGGAGCATGTGTTGTCCTCAAGGTCGATGAAATGAGGAAGAAGATGCGTTGTGGAAGCTCAATATGCGCCATCCCTAGAAGATCTCATGTTTGGTGCTTGCCATCCTTGGTGTTTATGGATCGATGAATACAAGACCAAAGGATGCTCAAGGCAAAGGTATTCTTGATAGGTTTTCCCTTTTACCGGTCTCGTGTTGACCAGGTTTAGGATAGATAGCCGTACTATCAAGAGGGGCTCTCGAGTGTGTATCTCGATCATATCGTTCAGAGAGAGCTCAAACCTTTTCATACTTGCATCATTGTATTTGGTTGTTTATTTTTCTTATCCATGTAAGGATATAAAACTTGTGGTAATCTTCATAACAAGCTCTTGTTCATCAAAATCGGATCTCCCTTTTATATCTTGTTGCGATTTTGATCTTGGCGGTTTTCCGGATTCACACCGAGTGAGGTATCTCGCATTATACTACTTGATACCCTCTCACTTGGTGATATGTTATATTTACACTTGTTATTGGGTAGCTCTTGTCGTCCTCTTTTCAACGCAACTGGAATCGGGTCAATCGAAGTTACCGATCAAAAGTTATCACCTTTGGAATATTTGCCTTCTCGTATGTATTTGGAAAAATAAAAGGAAAATAGTTTTTGGGCCGAGCGGTAGTACCGCTGGCACTACCGCCCGCCCTGAGAGCTGCCCTTTGCTCTCTGCCTGGCCCGGGAGTACCGCCCGGGTTGGCCGGTACTACCGGCCAGCCCAGGTCGATCTGGCCAGTGTTCCCCAGCCCAGCCGCCTCGCTCACTCCCCGCCTGGCTCCCGCAGCGTCGTGATTCCCGCTCCGCCTCGCACCGCGCTTCCCTCGCTGCCAGCCTCGCTTTCTCCCGTTCCCTTCCCCGCTCGCCTGCTGCTTGCTGGGCCGGCCCAGCGGCTTTTCACCCAGCCACCGCTTGCCTTGCTGCGGCCTAGCCGCCCCGCCGCCAGCTCTCCCTCGCTCGCTCACCTCACGCGCTGGCTGCCGCTCGCCCAGGCTCCCGCGCGCGCTGCCAGCCCTATCCCCTTTTCTCCTGCTCTCGCTCACTGCCTGAGCGTTGTGCTCTCTCTGGCTCGCTCACTATCTTGGAGCGGTAGTACCGGTTGGGCCTGGTACTACCGGCCCACCTAGGCCAAAATCGCCCCAACGGCCAGATTTTGGCTTTGTCCTATAAAAAGCTTTCTCTCTCTTTTTCTTATGTAGTTCTTCCTCTAATATTTTCTCAAGCCCTTTTCCTCTCTTGCTCTACTCTCTGGCTTGATTAATCTCTTCCCCTCCAATGATTCTTGCCCATATTTGAGGGAAAGATAGAGGAGATCTAGATCTATATTTTTACCTAACCATTTCATCCCTTTGTGAGTGAATATTTGGGATCTAGATCTTTGGGCCTTTTTGTGATCCCCTTTTGTGTTCTTCCTCTCTTATTCCCCCAAGTGCTTTAGTAGCCTTGTTGGAATTTGAGAGTGAAGTTGTGGAGCATCTTTGTGGTGTTCTTGCCTTTTGCATTTGGTGCATCGGTGTGTGTTCTCTCCGGAGGATTTGGTTGGTGATATTCATTTTTGCTAGTCCCTCTTGGGTTGTTGGAAGCCTAGACGGTTGTGTGGCCTTTGTGGCGTGTTCTTGGGGTCTTCAATTAAGTTGTGAAGCTCCCCCAAGATTGAGGCCATGGTGGTGATTATTGGGAGCCTCCAATTAAGTTGTGGAGATAGCCCCAATCTTGTACGGGTTCGGTGACCACCCTTAAGTGTCCCATAGTGGAACGGCTGCTTCCCCGCGTGGTGGGTGCTCGGGAGAATAGGGTGAGGCCTTGGTGGCGTTGGTGGTCTTAGTACCGCCCACCCCTCCAACGAGACATGCTCCCTTGTTGGGAGGAACTCGGTAAAATATCGTCGTCCCCGTGTGCCTCGGTTATCTCTATACCCGAGCTCTTTACTTATGCACTTTACATTGTGATAGCCATCGTGCTTGAAGTATTTATCTTGCTATCACATTGTTACTTATCTTTCTTAGCATAAGTTGTTGGTGCACATAGGTGAACCTTAGTATATCTAGGCTTTGTGCTTAACAAAAGAAAACGCTAGTTTTATTCCGCCTTTGTTAAGCCCATCTCGTAGAAGTTTTAATCGCCTATTCACCCCCCTCTAGGCGACATCCGTGATCTTTCAGAAGGGAAGATTAATCAGGCAAACGACAACCACAAACGTCGTATGATGCAGCAATCTGGATCCAGCAGTCACCATAAGTACCGTCCCAACCCCTCACCAGGATATGCACCCAAAAACAACCGACCTCCAATGTCTCGCCCAAGCTACCCCAACCGTAGCGGAGGCCATGTGAAGTCCGGAGGGAACAACCACAAGTCCGGCAACACCAACAATTTCAACCATGCCCCTCCCAAGAGCAACAACAACAACACTGCACCCAGAACTAGCAGCAATGCTGTGCCTGTCGCAGCAAAAGACAAGTCCCAGATAACTTGTTTCAAGTGTGGAGTGAAGGGTCACTATTCCAATGAGTGCCCCAAGAAGACTGCCACCACTACCAATGTGAATGCCCCAGCTCAACAACAGCGTCGTGTTCAACCATGGTGAAGGTTTGCCCAGGGAACCCTCACAACCGCAATGGTCGTCTCTTCCACATGAACCCCGAGGAAGCCCAAGAAGCGCTAGACGTAGTGCTGGGTATGTTTTCTGTCAACTCAATTTTAGCAAGGGTATTGTTTGATTCGAGAGCATCGCTATCATTTGTCACCGAAGAATTTGCATGCACTAGTAATATTCACTCAACCAACCTGAAGCATGCCATGATAGTTCAAATCCCTGGATCAACTACAAAAGCTAGAAAAATTTGCAAAGTCGTGCCTATCAGAATACATGGGATAGATTTTTATGCCAACCTAATCGTACTCGGAACCAAAGGATTGGAAGTAGTACTAGGTGTGGACTGGATGTCTAGGCATAAAGGACTGATAGACTGTGCTAAGAAAGCCATCACCATGACCAGTAGCTCTGGAGTCACAGTAGAGCATATATCTGAAACCTTACCTCGTCAATTCAAGTGCAACAAGAGTCTAGCCCTACCCACCATAGACCAAGTCCGAGTAGTCTGTGAATACCCGACGTATTCCCCGATGAATTGACAGGTATGCCCCCGGATAGGGATATTGAGTTCATTATCGAACTAATCCCCGGAACCGGACCCATAGCCCAGAGACCCTATAGCATGAACCCCTCAGAGTTGGTGGAATTGAAGAAGCAGTTGGATGCCATGTTAGCAACAGGCTTTATTCAACCAAGCGCATCGCCATGGAGATCACCAGTGTTATTCGTCGACAAGAAAGATGAAGGCAACCGTTTGTGCGCAGATTACAGAAAGCTGAATGAGGTCACCATCAAAAACAAGTACCCCTTGCCAAAGATAGAGGATTTATTTGATCAGTTGACTAGAGCCCAGGTATTCTCAAGGATTGATCCTAGGACTGGTTATCACCAACTTAAGATTCGTGCAATTGATATTCCGAAGACCGCCTTTAATACTCGCTATGGTTTATACGAGTATACGGTTATGTCTTTTGGATTAACCAATGCCCCTGCTTATTTCATGAATCTCATGAATAAGATCTTCATGAATTTCCTAGATAAGTTTGTCGTGGTGTTTATTGGCGACATCCTTATCTACTCCAAGTCAGAAGAAGAGCATGAGCAACATCTGAGAATCATCCTAGAAACCCTAAGAGAGCATTGGTTATATGCCAAGTTCAGCAAGTGTGTGTTTTGGCTGAAAGAAGTAGGATTCCTAGGACATATTGTGTCTGCCGGAGGAGTCTCTATTGATCCCACCAAGATCAGAGATGTCGAAGCATGGAAAGCCCCAACCACTCAAACCCAAGTCCGTGCGTTTCTCGGATTAGCGGGATACTACCGCAAGTTCATAGAAGGATTCTCGAGCATCGCCAGACCCATGACCCAATTGTTGAAGAAGGACAAGAAGTTTGAATGGACCGACAAGTGTGAAGCCATTTTCCAAGAGCTGAAGAAGAGATTGATATCAGCCCCAATACTGATCATGCCAGATATCAAGAAGCCGTTTGATGTGTATTGTGACGCATCCAAGATTGGTCTCGGATGTGTATTGATGCAGGAAGGCAAAGTCATCGCTTATCTGTCTCGACAACTGAAGCAGCATGAGCAGAACTATCCGACCCATGATCTTGAATTAGCAGCCGTAGTTTTGGCATTGAAGACATGGCATCATTATCTTATGGGTAATAGCTGTGAGATTTACTCCGAACACAAGAGCTTGAAGTATATTTTCACTCAGAAGGAGCTGAATATGAGGCAAAGGAGATGGATAGAGTTAATCAAGGATTATGACCTTGACATTTACTATCACCCCGGCAAAGCCAATGTGGCAGCGGATGCTCTTAGCAGATTGCCGTGTAGGCTAAACACCATGATCAAGGAGAAGCAACCAAGTTTGTATGAGGAGTTAGAGCAGTTTAGGACTGAGCTTGTGAGCGAAGGATTCTTAGCTAGCATTGAACTTCAACGTACATTAATCAGCCAAATCAAGGAAGCCTAGAAGGGAAATGAAATTATCGACGGAATCAAAGGTCGTATTGGTATAGGAAAGGTACCTGGATTCACTGAAGACGAAGGAGTTCTGTGGTACAAAGGACGTATCTGTGTGCCAGCAGATTCGGAACTGAAGCAGGTTATCATGCAGGAAGATCATGATACTCTTTATTCTATCCACCCCGGAGGAACAAAGATGTATCAAGATTTGAAAGAGCAATATTGGTGGCACAAGATGAAGAGAGAAATTGGGAGCTACATCGCCAAGTGTGACATCTGTCAAAGAGTCAAAGCAGAGCATCAGAGACCCGCAGGACTGTTGCAACCATTGCAGATTCTGGAATGGAATTGGGATTCCGTTGGAATGGACTTCATCACCGGTTTGCCTACTTCTAGTAGGGGAAATGACTCAATCTGGGTCATCGTAGATAGACTATCCAAGGTAGCTCACTTTATACCTGTCAAGATAAGCTACCAGAGTTCGAAGCTAGTAGAGATGTATATTGCTAGGATTGTTAGTCTGCATGGAACCCCCAAGACCATAGTATCAGATCGAGGAACCCAATTCACCTCGAGGTTTTGGCAGAAAGTCCAGGAAGGATTGGGAACCAATTTAAATTTCAGCACCGCTTAGCACCCGCAAACTGATGGACATAGTGAAAGAGTCAACCAGATCCTAGAGGATATGTTGAGAGCTTGTGTGTTAGAGTATGGATCAAAATGGGAAGACTGCCTGCCTTTTGCAGAATTCTCATATAACAACAGTTATCAAGCTAGCTTGCAAATGGCACCATTTGAGTTCCTATACGGAAGAAAGTGTCGCACCCCTTTGAATTGGTCGCAAGTAGGAGAGAGTCAGATCTTTGGACCCGACATTCCCCGGGAAGCCGAAGAGAAGGTTCACAAAGTCCGTGAGCACCTCAAGACCGCCCAGTCCAGACAGAAGAGTTATGCTGACAAGAGAAGGAGAGACCTGACTTTCAATGTCAAAGATTTTGTATATCTCAAGGTTTCGCCATTGAAGGGAACCCAACGCTTTAGTTTGAAAGGAAAGTTAGCCCCCAGATATATCGGACCATTCAAGATTCTAAACCGTCGAGGAGAAGTATCGTATCAACTGGAACTACCTGAGGAGATGTCAGCCATCCACAATGTGTTCCATATCTCGTTACTTCGCAAATGCCTAGAAGTGCCGGAGGAGACTGAAGTTTTCAAGAACATCGACCACTGAGCTGTTGATATCAACAAGGACCTGACATATCATGAAGTTCCCATCCGTATCCTAGAGGAAGCTTACAGAACCACCAGAACCAGGAGTATCAAATTTCTCAAGATTCAATGGAGCAACCATACCGAAGAGGAAGCCACTTGGGAGCGGGAAGATTACATTAGGACAGAGTTGCCAGATCTCTTTAGTTCCTAGTTTTCTTTCGTAAATCTTGGGACGAGATTTTGTTTAAGGGGGAAGGTATGTAACAACCCAAAACTCTAATCGAAGGTTATTAAGATCCAAATCATCAAATTTAGAGTTAACAATAACTTTTCCATTTAAAAGTATTAAAGCATTCATATGTGTGTGCATTTAAATAGGAGTTGTTTTGAATTGCCATGATTAAGTGATCCATTGCTTGTAAAATGATTCTTAGGTAAAATAAACATCATCTAGATCATTCCCAAACAAATCTCAAAGAAAAACAAATCAAAATGAATAAAATAACCAAATGGTCATTTGTGCCATTTTAACTACCATGCCTACTTTGGCTATTCCTAGAACTCAAAGCCTAACAGAAACAAATGTGGATCTTTGCACCCCTTGCTAGTACATGTAGTGATGTACCAAGGCCCACTTTGTGATCTACCAAAAACTTTCAAACAATAATTTTAAATGGCATTTGAATATTGAATCTAGTGTAGGTATCAAGATCACCCTATTTCAAAAACCACTCAAATGACTTCCATTTTCAAAACCCAACCACACCTAGAAGCTCAAGCATGTGATCAACCACTCCACCAGAATTCAGCCCAAAATTCAAATAAAGCTTTCATGCGGCCATTGTGTCGAACACCTGGTAGACATAATCAAACTAGCCTAACTTATACTGTTTTGATCAATTCTTGTCAAGCCATTTTATTTGCATTGATCACTCTTGTCCCCCTGAGACCAACCAGACCCTCACCGGCCTACCCCTAAGCCACGGCAGCAGTGGAGCGCCGCCACTTTGTGGTCGCCGCCGGCCAGAAGAGGGCAGAGCGCCAGGGACAGCGTTGTGCCATTCCAGCAAGTGCCCTAGCTCCGCCCAACCCTAATGCACCTCCCTGTCCACCCCTCGATCACCCATAGACCCTGGACCACTCCCCAGCACTACCGCCCATTCTCTCTGCGAGCACGCCAGAGCGCATTAGCCGCCAGCATGCCACATACCACCCCTCGACCCAATACCATGCACGCCGCTCTGCCTCGACCCCAGCACCCCACCAGACACGACCGTGCGTCGCCGCGCGACCCACAATCGCCGTGCGCCATGTCGAGCACCACCTCTGTATCCCAGAGCGCGGGACGCTCCCGACCAAACGCCACCGCCCCTAGCGTTGCCTTTAAGCCGTGGATGACCGCCAGGAGGCAGGTCACTGTCCGCCTAAGCCGCCCATGCCTCTAGCCGCCTGTGTCAACGTCACCGACGAGCTCACCGTCGTGCCGTTCGGTCCCCTCGTCGCCCTATAAAAGGAGGCCACCCCAGCACAAACTACTCACACCATCTCACTCCCCTCTCTCCTCTGATCCTTCCACCCCATCCCTAAAGAAAGGCGGGCCGCCGTTCGCCGGAATTTAGCCGGAGCTTGCCGCAGCAGAGGAGGAGAGAGCGTCGTCGAGTTCGTCCACCCCAGGAGCCACCTCGACCATGCCTGAGCCCGCCATCGACAGCACGTTCCATCACCCCCATCGCCATGCTAGCTGGAGCCCTGGTATGTCCCCATTGCACCCCCACCGAGCCGCTAGGGTTAGCTCTCGTCGGCGACCTGTTCGCCGGGGACGACGATCCTCAGCCTTAGATCTTCTTTTTAGTCGCACGGTCCATGTTGCCCCGTACCGCTTCACGTTTGATGTGCCGCTGACCTCCGGGACCCCCCTGTCAGTTGTCATTCGCACTGCGGAGCGTTACTGGGCCGGCCCGTTAGTTTTCCCGCGCTAGCCCACGAATTCAAATATAGGTTTTTCTATTTTAGTTTGAACTCACTTCCGTCCCTTAGTTTAAAAATCAATTCAAGGAGATCTACTAAACCAAATTGAGTGATTAAAATTTTGTTAGAAAGCTACTGAAAAGATCTATCCAAGCCCGTTGGATATAATTCATTTAGAGTTAGAGATCTCTCCTAGTAAAAATAACAAGACAGAAGCATTTGCACATTCAAACATTTTTATAAAATCAACCATAATAGCTTTTGAGTTGATTCCAACTCTCGAAAATCACAATTAACCATACCTATCTGAATATGTAATAATATTAAGGTTTACATGCAGTGACTTTGGACTAGTACCAAAATAATGCTATATAGGCATTTCTAGTCACTTTAAATCATTAAATAAAAAACTTAAACTTAATTAAATGTGATCCAACCCTTAAATCACATTCCCACATGTTAGAATATGTGGTGATGACATGTGTCCACATGATCCCATATTATAAGTGGTGAATATTAAATCTTAGTTATTTTCAATGAGTAGAAATTACATTTCTTAAATAAAAAGAATGAAGCTTGTTAATAAAACCATGTGATGCTTGTGATGATAATAGATCATCAAATGTGTGCCTTAGAGTGCTAAGTAGACTAGTTAAGTCTTGTTTGGTGATTGTGTATCCCGTATGTATTTATAGACGATAGTACCGACCAAGCTTTTGAGGAGGAGGAGTGCTATCAAGAGGAGGAATAAAACTTCAACCACTGCACCAACCAAGGCAAGCTATTGTTAGCAAGCTAGAATATTTAGATAACCTAAGCAAGATGCTTTAGGCATGCTTTGGTTATACCACTTTGACTAGTACCTATTCCAAGTTTACTTTCAAGCTTTTACTTTCTTTACTTTACCAAAGTCCTTTACTTGTTTTGAAGGTAGCATAAAAAGTATAAAACTTGACCTAGCTAGATAACTTTAGATGTCATTCTATGGCATGCGATTGATCTTAGTATCCCACCTTAGTGAACACTCTTAAGTTAGTAACTTAGAGCTAGATCAAAACTTGAGTCACTTTAGATGGGAACACTTGGTGAAAATGAATTATGAAAACCTTGGAATGATGAGTCATTCTATTGAGATGTTTTGACATGTGTTGAGAAACACAAATGGTTTATGATGATGAAAATATTGAGGCATGAGCCTTAACCCTTTTACAAAACTGATGGTTGGATTCGGATGCGATACCATTCCAATTTTACCGTACAACCACAATACTTGAATTGGGTAAGGCTTAGCCAGAAATTTATATGCATTAGTATTAGTTCCTTCACGGGAGAGGTTTGAGCTGAGGCTACCTCTCAATGTTGTCCACCTATGTAGTGCCCAAGATGATAGATGGTCATGGTTGGGAGGCCATACTCAAAGGAGAGGTGCTTATAGTAGGGTGTTTAAAGGAAATGTTATGTTTGATTATCTGCATACGAAGTATGATGATTCAGGGTTATCCCTGACAGATGTATCGAATCTTGTGGTGAAAGTGTACCACCTCTGCAGAGTGTCAAACTATTCGAATAGCCACGTCCGCGGTTATGGACAGTTAGAGTGGCCATATTGTTTCGTTGTCAGATGTTTTCAAAATAACTTATGAAATGAATGATGAATCTTGACTTGACCACAACAGGGTTGTGACTATGACACTAGCTTCCCAACTTAACTGATTCTAGAACTTTATTTGATCTTTCTTTGTTTCTGAACTCAGCTTAGGTTTCAAACTTAACTTTATAGTTAGACTTAGAGTTAGCATTTAGACTAATACTACCTTACCTGTTAGTGATAGTTTGCGAGTACTTAAAGAGTACTCATGGCTTTTGTCCCTGGCTATTCCTATGGCCAGACTATGAAGGAGACTACCAAGATGACGGTCAGCAGGACGGCTATGATAACTAGGACTATCTGCCTTCGTCAGCATTGCCTGTGCCCCTGAAGATGGACCCCACCGCTCTGCTTATTAGTTATTCTGCTGCTTGTTGTATTAAGACTAGATCATGAGATCCTTATTTGTGTAAGACCTTATTTATGGTTTGTAATGGATGAGGTACTATGATATCCAATCTTTTATGTCTCGCAAAAATGGTAATCCTGGGATTGCGATATATGACATAACAGGCATCTGGGATTAAAAATCCGGGTATTGGCACTGTGTCAATGACAACATCGACTTTCTATATTTCCAATCCTAGGAGCCCACACCACCATATACAAATTCTTCTCGTACTTGCACCACCTCTTGCAGCACTTCCACCCCCACCAAAAGCAAGCGGCAGAAAAAACTTTGGAGATTTGGCAGCACTATGAGGAAAAAGAATATGTCGATGCTAATGGTGTCACAAAGACCAGGCCTAGGTGATTGCATCTATGTTGCTCAAGCAAATTTTCTCTGAAAAAGGAAGGAGCGAACTGCCAAAGCAGGGTGTTAACCCATAAAAGAAAAATTAGGACCGCCAACTTTTTCAATCTTTGTAACATCTGATATTTGGAGTAGTCATGTTAAGCAAGATTATCTATTGTGTTTGTTCATTATGTTATCTCTTCATGGGAACTACATAAAAGAATAATATGATTTGACTTAATCGATGCATCACATAACAATGAGAACATTTTAAATGCTATACTTAAAATTGTTGGTGAGTTGGTCTATGCGATAAGATATTTGCAGTCACTTTGGATAATGTTTTTGCAAATACTAGTGCAATGAATTCTCTTATTCCGACATTTTAAGTATATGCATAAAAATTACTTCGTCAACGTTGTGCTTGTCATATAATTAATCTTATTGCTAAAATGCTTTAGATGATCTACAACCACACATTGAGAGGTTGTGTTTGGCAATTTCATGGTTGAGTGCTTCTAATACCCGACTTGCGAACTATAAAAAATATTGCGCTCTTATTGATGTACTGAATCATGGTTTTCATATAGACATGCATGTTAGATGGAACTCTACATATCTAATGATTAAGTTAGTTTTAGCTAACAAAGTGCAATTTGAGACTTTTATTAATGAACACTTTCAGCAACCGGATGGACGGGTATCAAATTGGTGAAGATACTTGGCACATTGTCGATCAATCTATATGTTTTGGCAACCTTTTATGAATCAATTTTAACTTCAGCTAGGTTTATTATCCCACATCTAATATGGTTGTGCATCATATTGTAGCAATTTCCCAACACCTCAAAGTATGAAAATGATGAAACTTTACTTATAGTTGTTCATAACATGAAATAAAAAATTGAAATATTGGAAAACTACCCCTTTACTGTATGCGATTACATTTATTTTGAATCCTAGGGCTAAAATGGATGGGTTTAGTGGTGTTCTTGTGCTCTTAAGTCTTACCGTAAATGTTAGATATCATCAATGTTCTCTTTATGTAAAGGATAAGCTTCATGAAGTTTATGGTAAGTATGAGCATAAATATGGCACAACTACGCAACACCGACCTCCGGTAGTGCCAACTGCCGACAAGAGTAAGAAAAAAGTGTGGGGAGATATTTGGTACTTCCTCCGCATTGAGCTCTACCCCTCAAAATCCCATGGTTCAAGGTGGTGGAGAGTTAGCAAAGTACCTAAACAGCTACTAATAATGAGGAGGACGATGACTTCAACATACTACAATGGTGGTATGATAAAATTCCAACATATCCGATGCTTTCCATACTATCGGTACCTGACATGGGTATAACTTATCGGGTTCTGACAATTTTTATACCTGGTACGTACTCGAACTACGTCCCATAAAGTCCACAAGGAATCAAGAGTCCTGGAAGCATCCTAAGCCTAGGAATGAGACGTGATGATCAAGAAGATTAAACCAACATAGTCATAGAGTTGCATTTCAAACTTGTAACCGATACGACCTGGACTCTAAGACCTAGCCTATCATATAAGGTTAGAAGGAGCTGACGGAGAGGGCACTATAGCTTTGAGAAAACCACAACCCGCCATGTGTTAGATTGCATCTAACGAATCGGCGACTCTGTAATCATCTTCTTCAATAATCATGCGGGACATCGACTCCCTTGTTTGTCTGATAGGTCGATGAAATCACTAGCACTCTCTTTCCCTGAAACTCAAGTCCATAACGATGAGAATTGCTGAGGTCACCCCTCCATAATTGGCGTCGTTTGTGGGGACTCTAAGCACTAGAGGCATCAATTCAGTTGCTCCCTCTTCACCAAGCAACGAATTGATGGTCGGGGGCAGTCAGATCCGTTTCGGCTCTATCGATTTTATTCCACACCCACCCACCCTTCTTTTGGCCTTCGACAACCTCGACCGAGAGACGAATCATATGATCGGAAGCCTTAACTTTTGCATTGGGTCCAAGGAAACTTTCTGCCTTTCAGATCCGATCTATTTGGGTCCATCGGCAGCAATCGCATCACCAACAAGAACGTCCTCCGTCGGATCCACTGGCAGGACAACTTCACCCCCAGTTATCACCATGAATAACTGCGACTACATCGCGAACCAAGAGGATCTCACCAATATGAGTGGCGATGTCTCCTTTGGGTCAAGCAATGAGCTAACATTTGCTCTGGTGTTCCACATCACAATCTCCACAAACACTGACGATGGTGAATCTGACGACGACCTCGACTCCACGATCAAGAAGGCCAAACCTTACCCAAAGATGGACTCGCTGGATTTCACTTGTCTTAGTGACAATGTCTCCAACACCTCTGACAATTGCTAGAAAATTTAGGATTTCATTGTTAAATTCAAAATAAAGTAAGTCCCTTTTTTATTCAAGATATTTAATGCTTTGAAAAATTTAAGCACGAAAAAAAAATAGGAGAGAAAAAAAAAACCTTCGAATTAGTGCCGCCCGACCGTATTTCCCCTGAATTGAAAGAAAAGATAGGAAATCTATCTTTTCAGAGTTATCGTCCCGATAAAAAAATTATTCTTGTGATAGGCCCTGTTCTTCCCGGTAAGAAATATAGTGAAATAGCTATTCGTGTCTACCTGTGCACACTTCTTTAGAGATCTATGTTCAGTGAACAAGAATGTAGTGAGGCTGCCACTTTAGCTCCCTCAACACCAGGCGGGACGAGGAATATATAATACCCTATATACATTTGTTTCTTCTATTTTGTTTGCGTATTTTCTCATTTTCTATTGAATCGGATTCTAAAATCATTGCTAATTTCTTTCTTTAGAGTTTTCTATATGCACAATTTCTCGATGTTTCGATGAGAATTTCTTAACTTTCCATATATAGAAAGAGATAGACTATAAATGACTTGAAAGGTACCCCATAAAATCGAAGCAAGAGTTTTCTAATTGGTTTAGATGGACCCTTCGGGGCTGAGTCCAAAAAGAGAATAAATATTGCCACAAATTGATAAGGTACCATTTCCATTTCTTGTTCAAAAAAGGAGTTCCTTGAGTTATCTTTTAGTTCTCTCCCCTCGGCAAATTGGATAGGAAAGAGTCTTGCTTCCATTCCACTAGCCAAGAATAAGGAGAGTTACTTTCTCTTTTGAACCTCTTAAGCTGACTTTTTCAAAAAAGTGGTACATTCAAAAGAACTGCTCGTCCACTTTCTTGATAAACGACTCGATGCATTTTCTCTTCCTTGCCGCTGAGACTGAGACATATCAAAAAGATCTATTACTAAAAGGAGATTGGGATCATCCTGTGGTTACCGGATGATGGGAATAACTAAGCAGAAATTTGGAAATGAGCACGAAATGTCTATAAATGAATTTTCTCATTATTCGTTATTTCTGGGTCTTTTCGTTGCATTCACTTACAACAAGCCACTTTTAAGCAAGAAATGAGAGGAATTCGGCTGATCGAACTAGTATCACTTTATTCACAAATCTTAGCTCCATCCTTTCGTCCTGATGATCGATTCCATAGAAATATTCATGATGAATACATCTATTTAGAGGCACTCTGGATCCTTCCACATGAGAACTTTACCCTCGGTACAAAAAAATTGTACAACGGATTAGCAATCTGCCGCTTTAGTCCACTAAGCCATCTCTCCTCGTTCCAAATCCAAAGGTTTCCTTGATATGATAGAGACAAGAAATAATGAGATTGAGTCTAGTCAAGATGCAAAAAGGATTACCCACATCAAGTAGGTAAATTGTTTGAGGCCACAGCTATCTTTCGAATAAAGTATTACGACTCTATGGGCCCTGCGTGCGGGTGGCACAATTCCTCCCTACCCGAGGGTTGCGCCAAGGTCCTCCGAGGAATACCTCGAAGTTTGTCAACCACCAGAAGAGTCTTCTCGTTGCAAGCAATAGGCTTGATTCTCCTTGCTTGCTATAGGTTCTCTTTCACAACTACTTGATTCTTATGAAAACTTCACAACTATACAATGTACTTGGTTATGATCTGATTTTAGGCAGAGGGCAGAATCTATTGATTGAGGAAAGGATTGTTATCCTACATACAAAGGAAAGAATACCCGGCAAAGTCATTCAATCTCCAATTCTTCCTCACCTGGATCAAGCAAAATAATCTTTTAAGTGGGAACATGTAAGCCCCTCTAAAGTTTGAGGCAAATGAACGCATTTTTGTTCGTCGTCTCTGGGCTATATATCCTCTATTGTTTCACTTTGTCTCGCTTTCTCTGGAATCTCTAGAAAAAAGGAATTGCTCGATAAAATCAATTCAATTCTGAATTGCAATAAGCAAGTGGGGTCTCTCAAATAGAGTCGAACTGCTAGACTACGTTGAGTGATGAATTCAATAGATTCAAAAAAACTAAGAGATGGATGAAATTCCACTTCCATACCAAGGCTCAATACAATCAAGTCCGTAGCGTCTACCGATTTCGCCATATCCCCATTTTCCTCTTCTTTGAGACAAGGATTCCTTGTGTAATTTCATCCATCTCTTAGTTTTTTTTGAATCTATTGAATTCATCACTCGACGTAGTGTAGCAGTTCGACTCTATTTGAGAGACCCCACTTGCTTATTGCAATTCAGAATTGAATTGATTGTATCGTTGAGGTATTTCCAATTCAATCCGAATCAATATATCCCAAAGTTTTTAAATTCAATTTAAAGTGGTATCCAAGCTAAACAGGCCTCAAAAATCAGAGCATAGAAAAAGGCTGGGCTGACTAATTAAATGAAAGGGTTTCGAAGCAAAATCTTTGCTAATTCGACAAGGATTGTATTCTTCAATTATTTCATTTCTATTTTTCCCTCTTCTTCTATCCCTATCCTCTAGG
The DNA here is from genome assembly GCA_910589775.1 of Avena eriantha. NCBI lineage: Eukaryota > Viridiplantae > Streptophyta > Magnoliopsida > Poales > Poaceae > Avena > Avena eriantha. The sequence continues at coordinate 236,496,607 of OU342744.1, read as the reverse complement.
TACAGCGTTTGCATCAATAGAGAACCTTTTCCTCTGTATGAATCTATATTATTCCATTCCAATTTCTTCCCGAAACTTCCCAAGAAAAATCCTGAATTAACGATGCACAAATTTTAGGAATCCGGTACCAACAGGTATAATCCCCCCCAGAACTACGTTTTCTTTCAACCCTTTCAACCAATCAATGCGACCTCGTAGGGCAGCTTTTGCTAAAACTCGAGCGCTCAAAGGATACAAACAGGGATTCGCAAACAAAAAAAGGAATTCGTAGTCACTTTTTCTTGTCGCGTAAAAAAAGTAATCCTGCCCGTTGATTCCTACCACTTAATCTTAATTTATTGTATCTTCCCAGAGTTCCCTCTCCGGGAATTCGGTTTTTATTATTCCAGTATATTACTTTATTTATCCCTTTAATTTATGATCTTTATTTTATTGGAAATCGTGTAAAGATTATTTGGATTTGATACAGCTCGCGACTCTAATAGAAACAAAGGGTCAGCTCTCTGCTCTATTTGCTTGCAATGCGTTGCCTATCAAAGTCGGCGAACGCTTCCACCCCCTCTTGCCCTTGTTACGCAACATGCCAACAAAGAACCTTGGTTCCGTTGTGAAGACTCTCTTTCGCTACGGCTCCGGTGGGTTCCGTTCCCTTAACCAAGCCACATAGGAAAGAGGGATGCCTACAAAAAATCAATTGATTCGTCATGGTAGAGAAGAAAAACGGCGCACGGACCGTACTCGAGCTTCGGATCAATGTCGTTCATGGGCGAAATGTGAGTTGTTTAGGTCCTGGAGGGTTGACCGGGAGAACTGCAAGTTTTCGGAGCGTCCTTCCCGGTCCTCTCGTACTAGGGAAAGGTCCTCTCAATGCTCTAACGCCCTAATATTTTTGAATATTATGGAATTAGATAAATTTGCACGCTTTCTCATTTCATTCGCGAGGAGCTGGATGGAAGAAACTCTCATGTCCTGCCGACTCCCCTCAAGGAACCACTCACTACTCAACTTGAAACCACGGACCTACCACGTAAGAAAGTGCGTATTGGTTTACGTAGGAATGCACGTTTTAGTCTACAGAAAAGTGCACGAAGAATAACAAAAGGGTTACTCGGTATTCTTAAAAAAAAGAGGGGAAGCAGAAGGTGCCTGTGCTTGAAATGCAACATCACTCACTTGGTCTAGTGGGTCGGGGTTCATCAAGCTTGCTAGATGCCCGAGACCACGTTACTATTGTTTCTTTCTCCTCCTTCATCTTGACCTTTTCTCTTTTACCGCAGGAAGTTCTCCAAAAGGATTCTTTTTTTCAACGAATTTACAGTCCGTCCCCATTAACCGCTCGGGCATCGACCCAGGAAGAATTTATTCTAGGTTTTTTTATAATCTATGATTAACCTATATAGATAGAGAAATAAGAATAAAATTACAATGTGGAAAAGAAGACAGGAATTGTGTACAATGGCATTGTATAACAATTTGGAAAAGGGATGTAGCGCAGCTTGGTAGCGCGTTTGTTTTGGGTACAAAATGTCACAGGTTCAAATCCTGTCATAGTCAAAAAAGCGTATTCGTAAAAATATTTGGAAGAAAAAAACTTATTTTTCCATAGTACACTCTTATTCTTTAGCAAAATCAAGATCATTTTCTAGCGGGAATGAACATCCAAAACCAAAGGGTTTTTCGGGGCAACAACAAACAAATAATAAGTAATACGGTTTTGGAATAATCTAATTGACCTATCAACAACCACAGTTTCGGCCCATACCTGACACGCCACCAGGTGTGCGTGATAATAGGAGCCACGACACCAGAGGGAGAATCTTCATAACTACACCATTCCAACGGTAACCCTATCGTCGATCCCAATAATGTTATTTTGGACAATGATGCAACTGCTCGCAGGACCAAATCAGAGCCACCCGTGGAAAATCGTGTTGTCCAAGGAGGGGTGGAACACGTGACGGGGAACAAATAACTCTTCGACTATCACCAATGGTATGGGAAAAAGCAAGAAATACTATCTAGGGTGCAGTACCTATGACGGTAGACGCCACGCATGAGGAGCTGGCTTACCAATATCTCCTTCATAAGAAGAGGAGAGAACTGGTTAACCTGCAAAGGCAACTGGAGTAGCAAAAAAGGCTAGCTAATGAGTCAAGCATATGGTAGGCACAATTAAGCTCCACCCGCAACTCCAGGAGCATCGCAGGAGACTTACAACCAAGAAGGGACATCTCTCGGCTATAGAACATACCATAAGGCAAAAGGCGAGAGTTAAACTGAGACCTAGAATCATCTTTCATGTCAGTAGATTCAGCGAGCATCATCAAGGCCAAGACACCTCAAGCAGCTATCGTTGCGGCACAGACATACCTCCTCGCCAGTCAACCGGCAGCCGACGATCCATGGGTAGCTAACCACCGATCCACCCTCATAGGCCTTGGCATGGTTGGAGCATCACTCGCACAAGGGGACCAAGAGATCACCATGTCGTCATAGTAGCCTTTGGCTGGTAGCATAAACCCGGAGATCTAGCTCACCACACCACGTGCGCTTCACATAGTCCTCACACAGCCATGATGTTAGGAACAACATCATGCAACACAGAGTCGACAAATCCCGGGAGGAGGGCGGCACCCAAAGATATTCGAATGTCGAGAGTGAGGATGATCGTGAACCTTGCGGCGCGAGTTGATCTACCCATCGGGTTCTCAAGACACCCATAACCAAGGACTTCAAGCTCCCCCATGATCGCCTAAAGTACGACGTCCTCCAGGAGGTAGAGGCGTGGTTAAGTGACTATCTTCATACTATAAAACTCTAGGGTGGATCCAAGGCCACAGCTATGCAAAGCCAGCAACTGCACATGAGTGGCATTGCACGCTCCTGGCTCAAGAAGCTACCCAATGAATCCATTAGTTGTTGGAGCGATCTAGAGGATAAGTTCATCTAGAACTTCAAGTCCACATTCAAGCGACCCATGTCCATTGAGGAGCTACTGGCGTGCAAGAAGAAATCGAGGGAGCCGATACGCGCATTCATCTAGCGATGTAACATCATTAAAACTCAGCCGAGAATGTCTCTAATGAAAGGGAAATCGATGCTTTCAACGACGGCCTGCGCCGAAAGGAGTTCATAGAGGAGCTAGGTCGGGCCAAGCTAGAGACAATTGGACAACTGATGGACATCACCAATTGACGGGCTGACGACGAGGACACGGTGAACAATAAGCAAGGGTGCTCACCCAAAGAGGACCGCGAAAGGCGCAACGCTAAGAACAGGAGACAGTGCAACCGAAACTACGATGATTGTAGAGGGCCAAGCCATGTTTCGGCTAGGTTTTCTAGTGAAGGAAACCGCAGGGGTGGGAACCACATTGATGGATATCAAAGCAACTAAGACGAAGTTGGTCCAAGTAGGACGACCCAACAGTGCCATCCAAAAGCTCCTCAGGATGCCCCAGTATCACCTATGCAGATGCTTTAAGGGCCATGCCACATGCACTACTATGTCGACTCAGAAGGATAGAAACGTGTGAATCACCTTATGAAGAACGATTGCACTTTCTTGGGTCTATAAGGGGCCTATGATGCCAAGGTAGACAAGGCAGAAAACCAGGGGTACGTCGCCGCACCAGGCACCCTAGCACTCAATGCACCACCACCACCACCAGGGCCACCTCTGGTGGTCATAGCAATGCAACAACCTATGGAAAATAGGGCTTAGAATGATAAGTACCCAAGATCTAGGGTAGCTATGCATATGATCTAGAAGGGGCGGCCATCCAACATAACCAAAAGCTTATCACCCAACAAGTCAACTTATAATTAAGGACGCCACCATCAACACCCGTATATCTTCACTGGTCCGAGTAAGAGATCACATTCAGTCGAGTCGGTCACCCCTTAAAGTCCCATGATCGGGTCATTCAGCATAGATAGTGGAAGCGCAAATTGGTGGGTTCGACATGAGCAAGGTCTTCATGGACACAGGAAGTAGCATCAACCTCATTTACACCAAGACACTACACACGGTGAATTTCTCCCTAACTAATCTAGCTCCAGCGGCCACCTCCTTCCACGACATAGTCCCGGGAAAAGCCGTAGTTCCCCTAGGGAAATATACCTCGATGTCATCTTCGGGACACGAGAGAATTTTAGGCACGAGAAGATTGAATTCGAGGTTATGGACTGGACATCGCGGTACCATGCAATCCTGGGGTGGTTAGCATTTGCGCGGTTCATGGTAGTGCCGCACTACGCATACCTCATGAAGAAAATACCATCACCCAATGTAATCATAACCATAAGTGGAAGCTTCACTCCAGATGACTGTGATCGTGATTTCAACAATATCTCTGAGTCCTTCGGAATCGAAACAAAGTTCGCCAGCTCAAGATCTCGGCAGATCACGATGTTTTGCTAGAAGCATCAAGGTCCATACCCGACCAATCCTTCGACTCCGCAAAGGACACAAAAGAGGTCCAGGTTCACCTTATGGACCCGAAGAAGATAGCTTATGTCGCCTCCAACCTTGGTCCCACATAGGAAAGCATGCTCGTCAAGTTCCTCCGTGAGCGCTAGGAAATTTTTACATGGGTCCTAGCTAACATGCCAGGAATTTCTAGGGAACTCACCGAGCATGCAGTCAACACATATCCTGACGGAAAGCCAGTCAAGAAATAACTTCGCCGCTTTGCGGAGCCAATGCGCAAGACCATTGGAAAAGAACTCCATTGCCTACTCAATGCTAAGTTCATCCAAGAAATCAGAAAGGCAACTTGGGTTTTTTACCCAGTATGCGTCCCGAAGGAAAATAAGGATGAGCTCCACATGTGCGTCGACTCCACCACACTAAATAAACAGTGTCCAGAGGATCACTTCTCGCTCCCACGAATCGATCAAATCTCGATGCAAGCACCTTTCCTTCTTGGATGCGTACTTTGGGTACCACCATATTGGGATGAAAGTCGAAGACCAAGACAAGACAACATTTATCACACCTTATGGTGTATTCTTCTATGAAACAATGCCCTTTGGACTACAACAAAAGTTGGCTTTTACAACGGACGATTTTCGTGGTTGAAGGCCTGTTTTTCGTGCTGGAAATTTCTTCTGTGATGGATGGGTACCCATGGTAAAATCCCCGTCACCAAAGAATCAACCATGGTTTTTTCACGATAGTGGCGGATCGTGTAGGGGTTCCGCGCATGAAAACAATAAAATTTTACCCTACGCCCTTGAACCCCTGAAGTTGCCATGACCTATCTATTAGTAATATAGTAACGGGGGGGGGGGGGGGGGGGGGGGGGGTTCGCGAACTTACCCTTGAAGACCGAAACGCATTGTCAACGCTCAGAAGAGCGTGGTTGATGTAGACGAGCCGAAGCCGACCTCAAGGTCGTGATGAAGTCATTGCACTCCTTCTGGCTCCAACGACTTGAATGCCTCAAGTGTGACACCTCGCGGGGAGTTACACACGTCCGGTGCCTGACGATGACTCCCGCTTCCCTGATCCAGCAGCCGTTGCGGAAGTAGAGCTCCCGGATCTGAATCCCGCAGCGCGACAGCGCTCCGCGGTGAAGATGTCTCTCGCTCGCGCAGTCCAGACTTCGGACCACGGTCACGAGAGAGAGAGAGAGGGGAGAGAGAAAATATCAATTAGAGGTCCTCCCAAAAGTGGGGAGACCTTTATTGATTATTGGTGTATTTTTCTAGGCCAAATACCCCACTATATATAGGGGGAGGAGGGGGTACACCCTCCCTCAAAGTCCCGAGGTGGGACTAAAGGAGAGGAGGGGGTGGGGAGGCCGCCGGCCTCCCCCTTGGCCCCTCTCCCTCTCTCCTTTCCCCTAATGGGCCCTCTCCCTCCGAAAATTGGCCCATTAAGCCTTTTTGACCTTTAATTTATTTTCTCTTTATTAAATAATTATGAATAAATGATTAAATCAGCATTTAACATTCATTCACATATTATTCAATCTCCGTGGCTATGGAACACCTTCCACCTCCACTCCGGACATCCTCCGGACTTACTGAAACCCTTCCAGTTTTCTCCCTTCTTTTCTTCGACGATTCTACCGATCCTATAAACACTCTCTAAGGATCATCAATCCCTTAAGCGTGATACCCCATGATTCGGGAACACTCCAAACATGGTCGGGACACTCCCGCACCAATGATTGATAGAGGGACCTGGATGGCCATGTGACCCCTGTGCGTTCCACGGAGATCTTTCGTCGTTTGAACTGGGACAGTCGTGTCTTATTCCCTTTGTCACTCGATACTTGCATTGCCCGAGATCTGATCAATGACATCACCATGTCGTGTTCAATCTCGTTACTGAACAATGCTAGTTAACTCGTTCCGACAAGTGATATCCCCGTGATCTAATCACATGCTGCGCAACTACTGGATATAGGGCCCTTGAGTATCTTCCCGTCACATGGACGGACAAATCCCGCTCTTGACATATATTGCCTCTACGGTTTCCTCCGAATACCTGAACACACCTTTATAACCACCGTTTTACCAGATGGCGTTTGATGCTATCTAAGCACTCTCGGGAGATAGTGATTGATATAGCCTGACGGTCTAAGGAATAGTCTACAAGGATCCATTTCTAATCATCGTAACTTGAACTTCGTGACATGATCAGGTCACGATGTTTAGGTTGGGTATTGGTTCATCATCTCATTCTCTAAATGAGATGACCTCATTTCCAACTGGCATAAATGCCACATGATCAGGAAACATGATCATCTATTGACCAATGAACCAGTGACAAGAGTTTCACTAGGAACCCCTGGTTGTTTGTATATCACACATGTATTGATGTGTCCTCTCAATACAGCTATAGCATGATATAAAACTTAATCATAAACTATATGAAATATGATAATAGTCCTTACTACTATTTGTCTCTAGGGAATATTTCCAACAGTCTCCCACTTGCACTAGAGTACAAATACACTAGCTGCATTTGTTCACTAGCACCATATATCCGGTACCCTAAACATGCTTGCTCATGGAAGAGGTTGAGTCTTGGGTCTGTACTTTACAATCCCAAATCCTTTGCAACTTACTAATGTCACCTTAATTGACATCAATACTTTATCATCAGATGATAGCATCTTTGTGTATGCATCATCGCTATGGCAGTAGAACGAGGCCCGATTCCAGGAGCCTACAGTGACGTTAGATCAACCTCGAGGGCTTTCTCATGGGCACTGTGCCCTGGGACACATCATTCTACGTTAAAAGCGAACTAGCCCCGCCGTAACATTATACAACACTTTAGATGGTACCCTTATCTATTATTATAAATGTATTCACCGAAACACTAGTGCACTCTGTGCAACTTTCGATGTTTTGTTCACCTTGCTTCCTACTTGACTTTAATTGGTATTTACAGGAGTTTCCAACATATTCCCTTATAACATAACTCTTTATGCATTAAGATATGTTATCCTTCATGGATTTGGAAAATATGTCTACAGTTCTCTATTAGACACTGCGGACAAAACTTAGCTTAACGTTCTGTGATTAGAACTTAATCACTTTCAAACGTTCCTTATTTGGATCACATATTATGCTAAGTTATCATCATGGTTTACTAAGACAGAACCTATGTCTTGACATAGTGGATGATGAGCATCCATTTCTTTCTTTCAACCATTGATGTTAAACTTAATGCTATTCCTAATTCGAGTTATTAAGGACTGGTTCCTTAATCAACTTCTATTCCGAAACATTTTTCAAAATCCCTTAAGGAATACTACATAATATCATAATACACCTATTATCAACTTCTACATCTTATAAATCATTATTTATAAGTATTTGTGCTTTCATTTTTAACACGCTTAAGAATTACTCCTATAAGCTCCCACTCAAAAATATGTCAATCACATATTGTTTCAGGAAGACTTTCATAGCTCCCACTCAATTTTATGCAAATTGCATATCCACTCACTATTTTGAATAACTTCAAAATCCTTTGATCAAATATCAAACTTGGATATTTACTATGAGATACTAGTACTTTACTAGTTTTAAATGCACTAGACATTTAGCACACATGAATCAAATTCATTGGAATTTGTCCAATACCTGACAAATTGTGCTTTTGTCATTCACCCCCTTTTCCACTATGGCTTTGCAGTCATTTGGGAAAATTCCAAGTAACCCCTTTTACTTGTGAGATTCAGCAATGAATTGCTTTCTAATCTCAAGGGAAGTTTGCTTTTTGGATTTATCATAATTTTAGTTTACCATTATTTCCTCAGTAGTTCGTAGGTATGTCATATTCCAAAAATCATGACAAGTGATTCACAAATGTCTCCTTAGATGACATGGATTACATTTTGAATCCTACTTCATATAGTGAAAGCACTAGTAGGGAAAACTCAATAATCAAAATCATTGATTCTTTCCTTCTGTGAAGAGAACCGTTCAGGAATGTTGTCTGTTGCGCTTCTCAACACTCTGATGCAGGGTTTTGAATCCTCATCGTGCTTTGCACTATTTCCCATTTGTTCCATAATTGAGAAACATCACTAAAAGTGAGCTTTCTCGAGAATGCACCAAAATCCAAGCAATACGAATCTTGCTTTCCTTTTGGTTTCAGCTATGGGTTTCGTATTCAAAGTTTCCAATGAATACGCTACAAGGACTTATTCGCTATTGTTTTGGTTATATCGAATGACCCCAAAACTTTCACGAATTCAAATGGTTCACTGCTTTCTAATTGAGTGCTAACTATTTCTATGCTAATGGTCTCTACATCTACACTACAACGATTTATTTGGTGCCTTCTATTCAACCCCTTTTGATATCTAATATACATTGTGATTCTTTACATTTTGACGTTTCAAAACACTTCCATTTCACAATTACTTTTATGCCATTCTTATAAGGTTGAATTTCATTACTATTGATCAAATCATAGTAATTGTATTCTCTTTTATATTTATACCCTTTTATTGATGAAACATTTTGATCAAATAAAATAGTTTCATACTCATGTTACCTTTGGCAAACTACTTTACACATTTAAACAATCATATAATGATAATTACTATTTTCGTTAAAACACAATACATCGAATATGTATTTACTTTTAACAATTCATTAAACACTTTGTATTCAAGTAATACACGGTGTTCAAGTTATTTTGCCGAACTTAGGCATGATTTATATGTGACAAGAAATCAAATGACTTTCACATATTATCACATAACTTTGAATTCAAACAATGGTTTCATTCATTAATGAAATATCATTAAGTTGGGTATTTTAAACAAGGTATTTTAATGTTTTACAAATGTTCATGCATTATCAATTAGTTTCAGACAACAAGGATAATTCACACATAATCAAACAAGATATGAACACGAATAGAAATCATTCATAAAAGTGGAACAACCGTTTGTTACAAACTCATATGAATAACCGTCTCACGAAGTGTGAGACACACTAAAGAAGTTCACAACCTCTTGATTACAATAATCATCCTAAACATAAACTAAATGATAAATGTCGAGGGAGAGTGTCATCGGTCATCATCATCATGCTCGCCATCAACACGCAACGTCACCTCCTCTCCAACAAACACCTCTCATGCAGAAGGACCTGTTTTCAGCAAAACAGAACAAGTATCAGATATACTTAACACTGCAATGTGTTTGCAAGATTATAACATTTATAAAACTGTATATCAAATATATACCTTTGTCATCGATGACCTCTCCGGTGATTGGTTCAACCTTTATGTTCCTGAAACGTAATATGAACTCATGGAAATCCAATGCTTCCGTATCACCACTCATGATGCTACTCCGGACATGTCCTTCGTAGCTGGGAGGTAACGACCGAAGCACTACGTCTATCGCAAATGGACCAGCCATCCAGTAATCCACGAAGTGAACCAGTCTTGTGTGTGCATCAAGCATGCGCTCCAAGTGACCCTTCAGACATGTATGCTCCTCCATCTGTATGGAAAGGAACTCTCCAAGAAGTTCGTGCTTCCACATGCGCACATGGCCTATGAACTCTACTCTCAGCTAATCCACCATTGAATATGGATCAAGATCACCCATGAGCGGATGTAGTTCATCCACCATCCCGTAACGCATTATTATCTGAATGTAGGTGGACATCTCTTGATGATAGTAGCGGTCTTCTAGCTCTTGTGGGGTCTGATAGTAGTTTGGCTCAGTCAAATCCATCGTGCGGCTTATGTAGTCTACCACATGATTCCTAGTAAGGAGATCATATAGGCGCACAAGCCAACTAGGGAAGTTGGATCCATCAAGTCTAAGTTTTTCACCCTTTACCCAATCCTCAATGGCAAAGTAAGCTTCACGGTGAGCCATCTACATTTATAATTGCAAAAGGAATTTAGACTAAGTTTATAATTAAATGAGTTAATAATAACTCCACTCAGAAACACCTATCCCCAGTGAGGGTTCCTAGTGATAACACGACCCCTATCAGCCACATCTCCCCCGATCATCATGGCCATCAATGTGGGTTCAAGGGTGGACGCTAAATGTCGGTCACATCATTCATGCGACTCGTGCTCGATCTTTCGACCATCCGCGTTTCGAGGCCATGTCTGTACATGCTAGGCTCGCCAACTCAACCTTAGTTTTTTTGCTGTGCAACATGGCTTACACCCACTGTATGTGAACATAGATATGTCTGACACCCGATCATCACAGCCTGATACCGAAGAACTTTCTTGGTGGTGCACACTAAGGGGGGACACAATCATTGGTAATTTTAACAGGGATCATCTTATTAGGCTACCGTCGAGTATCTAATACTAGCACACAATAAGACATAAAAACAATAACATTGAATGTAAATGCTATGTGATATGGTCCTTCACGTCGTGATCACCATCCGCCGTCACCGGGTTCCGGCGCCAGGGTTCTGGCGCCGTAGACACCAGGGTACCAGTGTCATTTCGGCGTGGTAGTCCGTCACCTCCGTGACTATCTACTACTACGTAACAGAAGGTAATCACTTTACCTTTGCCACAACCATATCACAAAGAAACACCCCCCTGCAAAACAAAGTTAGACGCCTCTACTTTATCTTTGCATGTTTTACGTGGCTGAATGGGCTTTCGCAGAACCGTTCTTACCTACAAACTTTCAGCACAACGTTGATCAAGTAGTTGTCTCTACTACACCCCTTTTAGGGCCCTCCGTTGCAAATGGCATACCAACTAATGCGAGAGAGGCAGACACCCCCTAAGCCACTTTATACGGTACAAGCCGTATGTCAAGTGTGGACCAGTCTCGCGAATGAACGCGTAAAGTCGGTTGGGGGCCGCTTCATCAAGCATTACTGCGGTATACACAAGTACACGTGGGAGGGTAATAACTAAAAGATCAACGCCCACACGCTACATCTCGTGTGTTCTACCCGTACTAGCATTACTACACATAGATCTAGCTCTGATACAACTGTAGGGGTTCCGCGCATGAAAACAATAAAATTTTACCCTACGCCCCTAAACCCCTGAAGCTGCCAGGACCTATCTATTAGTAATACAGTAACGGGAGGGGCTTTTCGCGAACTTACCCTTGAAGACCGAAAAGCGTTGTCAACGCTCATGAGAGCGTGGTTGATGTAGACGAGCCGAAGCCGACCTCAAGGTCATGATGAAGTCCTTCGCTCCTTCTGGCTCCAACGACTTGAGTGCCTCAAGTGCGACACCTCGCGGGGAGTTACACACGTCTGGTGCCTGACGATGACCCCCGCTTCCCCGATCCAGTAGCAGTTGCAGAAGTAGAGCTCCTAGATCCGAATCCCGCAGCGCGACGGCGCTCCGCGGTGAAGTGTCTCTCGCTTGCGTAGTCCAGACTTGGGACCATGGTCACGAGAGAGAGGGAGAGAGAAAATATCAATTAGAGGTCCTCCCAAAAGTGGGGAGACCTTTATTGATTATTGGTGTATTTTTCTAGGCCAAATACCCCACTATATATATGGGGATGAGGGGGTACACCCTCCCTCAAAGTCCCGGGGTGGGACTAAAGGAGAGGAGGGGGTGGGGAGGCCGCCGGCCACCTAGTGGGCCCTGCACGGGGGGGGGGGGGGCTTGGCCCAGCCGGCCTCCCCCTTGGCCCCTCTCCCTCTCTCCTTTCCCCTAATGGGCCCTCTCCCTCCGGAAATTGGCCCATTAAGCCTTTTTGACCTTTAATTTATTTTCTCTTTATTAAATAATTATGAATAAATGATTAAATCAATATTTAACATTCATTCACATATTATTCAATCTCCGTGGCTATGGAACACCTTCCACCTCCACTCTGGACATCCTCCGGACTTACCGAAACCCTTCCGGTTTTCTCCCTTATTTTCTTTGGCGATTCTACCGATCCTATAAACACTCTGTAAGCATCATCAAGCCCTTAAGCATGATACCCCACGATTCGGGAACACTCCAGACATGGTCGGGACACTCCCGCACCAATGATCGACAGAGGGACCTGGATGGCCATGTGAGCCCTGTGCGTTCCACAAAGATCTTTCGTCGTTTGAACCGGGATAGTCTTGTCTTATTCCCTTTGTCACTCGATACTTGCATTGCCCGAGATATGATCAATGACATCACCATGTCGTGTTCAATCGCGTTACTGAACAATGCTACTTAACTCATTCCGACAAGTGATATCCCCGTGATCTAATCACACGTTGCGCAGCTATTGGATATAACTTCTCCGAGTGGGCCCTTGAGTATCTTCCCATCACATGGACGGACAAATCCCGCTCTTGACATATATTGCCTCTACGGTTTCCTCCGAATACCTGAACACACCTTTATAACCACCGTTTTACCAGATGGCGTTTGATGCTATCTAAGCACTCTCGGGAGATAGTGATTGATATAGCATCACAGTCTAAGGAATAGTCTACGAGGATCCATTTCTAATCATCGTAACTTGAACTTCGTGACATGATCGGGTTACGATGTTTAGGTTGGGTATTGGTTCATCATCTCATTCTCTAAATGAGATGACCTCATTTCCAACTGGCATAAATGCCACATGATCAGGAAACATGATCATCTGTTGACCAATGAACCAGTGACTAGAGTTTCACTGGGAACCCCTGGTTGTTTGTATATCACACGTGTATTGATGTTTCCTCTCAATACAATTATAGCATGATATAAAACTTAATCATAAACTATATGAAATATGATAATAGTCCTTACTACTATTTGTCTCTAGGGCATATTTCCAACAGATCGCACCCTTCAACCACGGATTTCGTGCCATCATAGATTGGTTTTGCTAGCACGTTGACTGTCGACGTCATGCAAACTACCACGTGACAAGCATCGTTAGTGGATGGTTATCGTTGTTAATGGTCACAAAGCCATGATGAAGCAAAGGCATGCTAATAATTAAGTGAGCCTGGCATGGGTATTACCCTACAGGTACTCACGGTTAGCCTATACGGTCCAGCCCAACAGGAGTCTATGGTGTAAACGAAGCCCAATAAGGATTCAGGTGGCCCAAAGGAATGTGACTCCTTGGAGAACACGACAAAGAATAGATAGAAACTTAAAGGGAAAACCCTAATATGTAACCAACTCGACCTGTTATCCCGAGACCTAGCATCCCTATATAAAGGCTAGGAGGGGCAGCGAGGAGGACAATCCACAACCCTAGCATACACCTTGCAAGATTGCATCTGCGCACCCCCTGTAACTTTTGACTCCCGGATAATCAAGAGCAGACAAGCAGGAGTAGGGTCCTCTTCGAGGCCTAAACCTGGGTAAAACCTCGTGTCTCCCTATGTGCTTGTTTGCTAGCCGATCGATACCACTAATGCTCCCCAATTCCTCAAACCGAAGTCCATCAATGATGGGCATTGATGAGTTAACCCCTCGTCAATCGGTGCCATCTGTGGGAATGGGAGCACTGATGTTGTAGCTTCCTCGGCCCCATCGACTGCAATCTACAACTCCGCTACAACAGAGAATCGCCTCCTCTTCGGGGCCTTTGACTTCCCCGTCCACTCGTCGGCGGCTCACCGGAACTTCGAATCCGTGGGCGATGGAGTCGGCCTAACGATCACAAGCCTACGCTTTCAGGTCAGGCAGATTGGCACACTCCACTTCCTCGATCACCCGCAAGCTCCTTCGTTTTCTCCTGCCTCATGGTTTCCACCACCTATTGGCACCCTGAGCAAGCTCAAAGCCTTAGCACCAGCCAACGATACAGATAGAAACAACAGTTGCGAGTCTGATCTATACGATTTGACATCGGAAGATGGAGCCTACGGCTCTGGATCTGAGAGCCGTGGGAGCAACAGCTTCCTCTACCATTACATGTGTGCCATCATCAACACCAGTGGTGGCGGCGACACCCAAGGGAACACCGGCACCGTTGTCAACAATGGCGCCCCAGTCGATAATGGTGCTCTTGACAATGGTGCCCCTACCAACGGTGCTCCTACCAATAGCACTCCCATCCCTCCCAACCCTGAAAATAACGGTGAACAAGCGAACAACGGGATGGAACGCCAACAAATTCACTTCAACCAGGTAGAATGGGCGAGGTGCAAGGAGGCCTTGCACGGCAATCCTCTGCCACCAAATGCATCATAGCAGATGCTAACAGGGTACCATTAGCTACTCATTTAGGAGTGCAACCGCCAGCATGCGGTAAACACACAACTCGAGGCCTGCAGGAAAACCGCAGATGAGTTGAGTGCCTGACGGGCATCTCTCTCTTCAATCGTTGGATCCTCCTCCAAGGGGAACGGGCCTACGGTCGCCAAAAGACGCTCTTGCATGGACCACCTCACCGACAAGGAGCGAGAAGAGGCCACTCGATTCCTCGACTTATCTCTCCTGTCGGTGGACTCACGTGGTAGCATGACCCCGAAAACACCACAAGCAGCGGTGAGAGCAGCCAACCACCAGCTGGAGATCTACAATCTGCCATGCACCGATCTACGATCGCTGGCCTTGGATTGGTCGAAGCTGCACTCGCCAAAGATCCAGCGCCGGAGCCAAAGAAAAGCATGGCTCCACCCAAGTACTACTCGCTCTCTTCTAGAGAGGACGAGCACGACTTGTCGTGATGACACCGCTCACGTCAACATGATCGCGATTACGATGCGCGTGATGACATCACACAACGCAAGGTTGATAAGATGCGCGCCAAACGCGCCTACTCAATAGGGTCGGAGGATGAAGGATTAGAGCTCTGCGGCGCCAGCTGCTTGAGCGGAGCCATATGGCAGACACGAATGCTGAAAGGGTCAAACTTCCATCGGAGAACCCGAAGTTCAACGACCTCCAGGACCCGAAGATCTGACTGGAGGACCACATCTCTTTTGTCAAGCTTCATGGAGGAAACAAGTGCACATCCATGCAGTGCCTCCAGCTGTAGCTGCAAGGCGCTACTCGCGCATGGCTCAACAATCTGCCCCGCGGGTCGATCCGCAGTTGGGAGGAGTTGGTCTACAGCTTTGTGCGAAACTTCAAGGGCACCTACAAGCGGCCCGCATCAATCGAAGTGCTCAAAGCCTGCTACCAGAAGCCGAGCGAATCCTTTTGGTCCTACATCCAAAGGTGGTCCATCATTAAAAACTCGACGGAAGATATCTCCGAGGATCACGCAATCAATGTGTTCAACGACGGTGTCCATTGTAGAAGCTCAGGGAGGAGCTACGCCGCACAAAGCCCAAAACCATCGACCACCTGATGGACATCGTGAATCGGAGGACGGATGGAGAAGGCTCGGTGAACAAGCACCATGTTCACTTATACGACGAGGATGACCTCGATCACAGTCGCGACCGTCGAGGAAAGCGTTGGATGCGCGGCTACAAAGACCGCGAAGAAGTCGACATGGTCGTGGCCGACTACGCTGACGAAGGCAACTGCAGCAGCGGGTACCATAGCGGTAGCTACCGAGACAGCAGGAAAACCGTGCAAGTGTGGCAATGCCGCACCCGCAACGAAGCACCTGGAACATCCATCCAGGAGAAGTTGTCTAGATCCTGCAACATTCACTACTACATCGACAAGAACGATGGCAAAAAGAAGTCCAACCACCACCTCAAGGACTATCGTGAGTTCCTGAAGCTCCACGAAGGCCTCGTCTAGATGAATCGCGACGCGATAAATTAGGGGTACGGAGCTGCCCCAGGTGCCATAGTTCATGGAGCACCACTGTTCGGAGGACCCGCGTAGCCTGCGGCTGCACCGGTACAAAACAACGGAGGCGAACCATACCCACGAGCACTGGGAAACATGGGTATGATCCAGAAGGGATGCCCCTCCAACATGACGTAGAAGTCGATCACTTGCCAAATCAATTTGGCCGTCAACTCGCCACCCTCGACTACTAAGTACCTTAGTGGGTGCGAGTCCTACCTCACCTTCGACAAGAGTGACCACCCGCGCTCCAATTCCCTCGCCCAAGCCATTCCCCCTTGGTGCTCGAGGCGTAGATCAGTGGCTACGGGATGAGTCGAGTCTTCATGGACGGCGACAGCGGCATCAACCTCATGTTCGCCAGCACCCTGGGCACCATGCGGATCCCCCTCTCCTGCCTGGAGGCATCCGAAACAACCTTCGATGGCATCGTCCTAGGGAAAGGCGTATACCCCTTGGGCAAAATCAATCTGGACATCATCTTCGACAAGCCCGCAAACTTTTGGCGTGAACGCCTCGAATTTGAGGTGGTCGACTAGCCCTCACAATACCACACAATCCTCGGACGTGTTGCATTCATGAGGTTCATTGCGGTCCCACACTACGCCTACTTTAGATGAAGATTGTAACACCCTAGTTTTAGCTAATCCTCAATTTAGGGTTGCTTGTGCATTCATGAGCATCATCTCTTAAAAATGCAAGGAAAAGATAAAGTAAAACCCTAAAACCCTAGTTTCCTCCCTCCCAAATGAATTCAAAAGGATTTGAATATTTTTGAAAACTCAAAAAACATGTGGAGCCCAAATGGAATAATAGGGCCCCACAATATTTTTTATAGTTTCTTAAACCTTTGGTATTTTTGAAATAGATCAAAACAGATTTGATATTCAAATACAAATAAAATGAGAAAACAAAATAGGAAAAAGTTTTTAGCTAAAAAAATAGCAGCTACCGCCCAACCCGCGGCCCATCTCCTCTTTCCTCTCTCTGCCGCCCACCCGTGTAGCCAACAAGCTTTGTTGCGGCCCGTTACTAGCCCAAGCGAGGCCCTGGCCCATGTACCCTTTTGTCCAGTCTATCCTCGTCGTCAACCTCACGCCGCACCCGAAGCAGGTGCGTGTTGGCAACACGCCGTCCACCAGCGCCAAGATGCTCACCTCCTCGCCACTTCCTGGAGCTAGATAAGACCGCCACGATGCCCTCATCCTCGACCCTATCCTCTCTCCCCCAGCGCTCTCCTTCTTCATCCTCGTGAGAGCCGAAACCCTAGCCGCCTAGACCCCGCCGGCGCCCCGCCATCCTAGGCCTCTCCAGTCCCCGTTGAGCTTGATTGCAGCTCTGCCGTGCCGTCCTCTCCCTCACCTTCAAGCCACGCACGCCCGCGAGCCGTCCCCTGCATGGAATCAAGCTCGACACCTCGCCGGCCGCTGCAGTAGTCGCCGTTGATTCACCGTCTTCCTGCCTCCCCGCTCTTCACCAACGCCCCTACTGCAGCCATGGTGCCCAGGCACCCCTCCAACCTCTCCCTCTCGCTGCAGTTCATGTCCGTGACGTGCGCCGCCTTCTACTGCCGCGCAAGCTCGTCGCCAGCCATCCCCGGTGACCATACCGAAGCGATGCCGCCCTTTTCGGGTTCGCCTTGCCACACTGAGTTGAACACACACCTCCACCCGCTCGCTCGCGCCCTCCTCCGACCGTTCCCAGTGCCATCCAACGTGTCTCCGGCGAGATGATTTCACGCCGACGTCAACGTGACGTCAGGGTACGGCTCAACCCGGTCAAACCCGTGGTGGGCCCTTCCCTGCGTATTTGGATGCTGAGGTGGCCACGGGGTCCCTCTATCAGCCACTGTTGCTAGGGGTTGCCCCGGTGTAAAAAGTTTTGGGTTGTTTAATAATTTCATAAATGGTTTAAAATATTAAAATTTAATATCTAATTATTTATAAGTCCGAAAATATGGATAATATATCAAAATGTTCAGAAAAATGAGATCTATCTCATAGACTCACAATCATGCATTGTTAAGCAACTTTTATTACAAGTTTAATGAGAAGAACAAATCAACCCCTCATAGATGTTCTAGGGTTTCCCCTGTTATAGGGTTTGCGAACCTCGGATCCCGTTTAAGCTACCAAGCATGCCTTAGGGTTCCATTTCAATAAAATTTAACTTGTCATATCATCATCCTTGCTTCAGCATTCCATCAATGCCATGTGTTGATTGTTGTTTCCCTTTCTTTCGGGTGTTTGGTTCTTTTCGGTAGAATACGATATCGAGATCAAGATCGAAGACCGAGATCAACACCATCGAAGATCGACGAACAATACTTGACCAACTATAATCAAGTCCAGTACAAGATGTCCAAAGCTCTGCTTTTTGAGTTATCAATAGGCAAAGGCAAGCATAGCCCTAACATGATAAAATCCTATGCTTTCAAATTATTTCATTCTTGCCATGATGCATACCATTCTACTGTGGTCTTTTATCGATAGATAGAGTATCCTATCTGTTGCATTACTCCCTTTGAGATTATATTACCTGATACACTGCTCCTAGAATAACTAGGTTTGGCTTGTGTGCACTGCTAGAGCTTTTATCTGTGTGTTGATTAGCCATGCTTAGCTATCAGTGCTGGTTCATCTAGATGATGTACCAAATGCAAACAATTTAGTATGATAGGAGAACGAGGTATACTGATGAGGTGAGATCAGTGGTAAAGGTTAAACATGCTAAGGCTTGCATGGGAGGCCATGGTGGGATGTGGTTTTTGTAGTCCCATGCTTGTCACCACTAGGACTCGAGTTCTAGCCTCTTGAACCAAGACGAGCGTACAACCACACGGGGCCTAGAAAACCTCACGAGTAACTAACTTGCCTAGTAGATTCCATGAGTAACATAGTTCGGGTGTTCCATTTGACATATGCATAGAAAATGTTTTGAAAGATTTGGCGGGTGAAGGTGCATCATAACAGGTAGGTAAGCGTGGTCGGGGTTACTTGGGGTGGATGGAGCCCCTGGTAAACCAACCTGGACTCACATCTCTAGGTATCAGCTTTGGGATTTGACCCGTTACGGCGGAACCCTCCTTAGGGCCTGACTCATGGTCTCGGCGAAAGCAAGGTAAAGGTCGTGTCCAACCACCCTCTGCCGACCTTCCAAGGAAGAGGGTTAATCATTGTGGCATTAAGAGTCGGTTGGTATGTGTGGGTAAAGATGTACACCCCTGTAGGGTAATAATCTTTTAGAAAAGTTGTGTCCATGGTTATGGACCACTTGGGAATGGACGTGAAGATTATAGATAACATTAACCTAATCGTAAAACTTGGAGGTTTCAACGTGTGCTTAAGGATACTTCGTCATGGTTATGAGGGGGTGGTGTTAGTTGTGAGATGATGATTACTTTGGTGGATATCAAGATGATGGTCAATGCTTCAGAGATGTCGCTCTCTTATCCCTTTTTAAAATATTCTGATTAGACGAGATTCTTCTCCCTCTTGTTTTACAAACAAAGATGGCTTTATGCAAAATAACCCCACCAACCATAAATCTTGAAGAGTACACCCTGTACTCACCCTTGCTTTGTTGATACTTTTCTAGCAGAGTAAATGTTCCTTGAAGACAAGTTTGGTTCAACATCGACATCGACGAGTAGCTTGGGGTTCCCGGCCGGTAGCCTGGGATCTATGGTCTGGGACGTCATCGTTATATTTCAGGCCTCTTAGGCCATTTGTTAAGTTTGCTATACTTAATAGCATAATTTGCCTTCCATTGTTTGATGTTTGTGGTCAATGACCTCTGCTTGTAACAATTTGGTTCGTCGCTCAGTTATGAGCTTGCTGTAATAATTTTTGCGTCACAGGGTTATTGTTGTGTTACCGATTTCTCACCGGATATCCTCGAGCTCTAGGTTAAGCTTATGTTAGGATATGGTCTAGATTTGTTTAACCCTGATTTCGGGGGTGTTACAGTTTTTGGTATCAGAGAAGTACCAACCATAGAAAAACCTTGATATTGGTCGATGTTGAGTCTAGTGTTTGTAAAAACTATTTTCAAAGAAGAAAAGTATTTGCGAAAACTCTAGTATGCTCCTTTTTATCCTTATCCAGTGTCGCTTTAACTCTGGGTCACCTTACCTTCTGTTGATTTGGAAAAGTTTTGATATCTCCTCTAGTCTTTAACTTAGGTGCCTTTTTGGCAGGTCGTTTCGCAACTAGCTGACCTAGTGTTGAGTTCTCTAGATTTCTGTGTGTTGTGAATTCCTTGTGTCCCCTTTGCTCTGCTTCAGCTGAGAGATTCCTTTCCATCATGATCTCTCTATCTTTTGGAATCTACAATATTATATTGAAGGCTCCACAGTGTTCTGTTCTATGATTCGAGGTTTCCTTTCACCTCATGTGCCTCCTTTTTATTTGTTTGGGTGCTTCGGAAGTCATTTATTCTTTTGGAAGCTACCTCATGGTTACTACCTTGCAGTGTACGCTATGTCACTCAAATAGTACTTACCTCTTTCTCGGGTTTTAACCCCTAGACTTGATCCGAAGATCCCAGATTGTGCTGGATTCTGGTGTTGTGAATCTTGTACATGAAGTTGATCTTTAACCCAAGGTCCATTCTATTGTCCCCTGTCGTTAATGTTAAAACATTACCTCAGATGGTTGGTATTACAATCCTAGCCTTCAAGCTTGTGGTCTTTGTCGCGATTGAATTGTGACAATTAAGGACTTCCCCTACCACTAGCTATGGCAAATGTTCTTTAATGGAACCAAATAGATCACGACAAGAGTACTCCTCGTGAGTATCATATCTATATTCATGACTCTACCACACCTCTCCCTTCCATGCATTGGTTTTCGTAAGATTGTTAATCTATGCATCCACATCTCAGTATTATATCTTGAGCATGTTATTTTCCCCTTGTTGTTTCCGACCTTTGTGTATCAGTTGGTAGCCAAGTGGTAATGTGCATTGGTGTCTTTCGATGCAAGATACTCTTGTGGTCCATCAAGACAAACCATTTCGGGATGTCAAGAGAAACAAACACCAGTACCTCGTCATATCTAGGACCAAGTCAAAGTGTTGAAATCCGCTGATTAAGAGGCATGATTATCTTCTATCTGTTCTACCTTAGAGTATCACACTCTTCTACACTAAAGAGGTCATGCTAAGTTTCATGACCCCTTAATTAAGTGATGCTCTTACACATATTTACCCACCCTTCCCCTGAGATTTCATGCTCGTGAATGATGCGTGTGTGTAATAATGTGGCGATCTGAGATTCTTAGCAATTCTTATTGCTTTGAACTCTAAGGACATTTTTGTTATTCTTAGCGTAATGGGTTAACCCTATCACTAAGCAAAGGATGATTGTGTTACCAAGTCTGTTACTCTGGTACGCTCTCTTCGGTCAAATAGTTAGGTTTATGCCGAAACTCTAATACTATGTCTTCTTGCCTTACCAAGCAAGTTTCCTCTCGAACTAAGTGACATATCGGTGGTTCGTGATATTCTGGATGTCTCACTGGAAGTATCACCCTGTTGCCACATGACCATATTTGTCAAGTTCTAGCAAGCAAGTACTTTGAACTGCTCCTTTCTCCAAGGATCCGTACTAGATACCCCTGAACTAGTTAGTTGAGCTTAAACAACAACTTGGAGAGTTGTAAGTCAAAAGTTCTATCCAACCTAGTCATCTTAAAGGGATGCCTAGTGTTGTTTGTGATGAAGAAAGATAGTATTTCCTTCATGGATATGTTATCTCCCTCCACCTTTGATTTGATTTGGGTTATCGTCAAATCAAACTCATTTCCAAGGATTATCTTGATGGTGGTACTACTCATGATGTTTCACTTGAGTAAATCTTCATGTCCGTTGGTCTGACCAATACTCTTCCTTGTTCATAAAACATATGAGTCCATCTTCCCGGACTATTGATACATTGCAAATGTATCTATAATTTTTGATGTTCCATGCTTGGTTTTATCTACTTTCTTGTGTTTTGCCCACACTTTGGAGTATTTTTCATATGATTTCTTGGACTAATCTATTAACAAGAGCCACAGTGCCAGCTGCCTGTTTTCTGCTGTTTTTGGTTCCAGGAAGTCAGAAAATTAATATTCTTGGAATTGGATGGGACAAAAGCCAAAGTCATTATTTTACTGGGGGACACTTGGAGCCAGAATACGAGATGAAGAGGGGTTAGGGCCCGGCCACACCACCTGGCCGCGCGGCCAGGCCTGGCCCGCGCCAGGGGGTGGTTTGGCCGCCCCATGCACCCCCTCGGCCTCTCCTTTCGCCTATATATTGCCTCTGATACGGAAACCCTAAGTACCCGATCAAAAATCCATGAAAGAGTCTGTAGCCGCCGCCATCTCCATCCCTAGATCGGGAGGGATCCGAGGCTCTTCCCAGCACTCTGCCGGAGAGGTGAATTCACCCTGGAGGCCTTCTTCATCATCATGCAAACCTCCGGTGTGATGCGTGAGTAGTTCATCTCTGGACTACGAGTCCATGTAGTAGCTAGATGGCTGGTTCTCCTCCTTTGTGCTATCATGTTTAGATCTTGTGAGCTCCGTTCATGATCAAGATCATCTATTTGTAATTTTGCATGTTGTGTTTGCGGGGATCCGATGGATATTGAGATGCTATTTCAGATTGATTATTGATTCTATCATGTCTTTGTTATTTGTGATCTTGCATGCTTTCCGTTGTTAGTAGCTATCTTGGCCAAGTTGATGCTAGCAAATCCAAGAGTTAGTATTTATGCTCGATAGTGGGTTCATGCCTCTGGTAATCTGGGGAAGTGATAGAAATCTCTAAGGTACTAGATGTGTTGTTGCTACTAGGGAGAAAACAATAATCCTTTGTTCATAGAACAATCATATTGTTTACTTTACACGCAATTCGCAAAGCAATAATCTGTTGCTTGCAACTTAATACTGGAGGGTGTTCGGATGATAACCTGAAGGTGGATTATTAGTCAGAGATGCAGTTGGATGGCGGTCTATGTATAATGTTGTAATGCCCAATCGAATCTCAAAGGATTCAAGATGATTAGTATATGCTTGTATGCTTTAAGGAGAGCCACCTCTAGTGAACTATGGACCTCGGTCCTTTCTTTTAGAATAAATCTACAAACTGTTTACTACTTTGTGTTTACTTTCTGCAAACTACTACTTCCTTCCATTCGATACGTTTAATCCTTTGTTTTTAGCAAAACCGATGAGATTGACAACCTCATCGCAAGTTGGGGGCGAGGTTCTGTGGTTGTGTTGTGCAGGTCTCCACGTTGCTGCTGGCACCGATAGTGCGCCCTGCCATTGTTCAGCTAGCTACACGTTTGGGGTGTTTCCTTGCTCCTACTGGATTGATAACCTTGGTTTCATACTAAGGGAAAACTTGCTGCTGTGCTCATCATACCTTCCTCTTGGGGTTCCCCAACGAGCTCAATATATTTTGGGCCATCAAGCTCTTTTTCTGGCGCCGTTACCGGGGAGTCAAGGACATCTTCACAAGGGGAGTCCCTCATAACCAATCTCTTTACTTTGTTATTTTTGTTTTGCTTAGTTTCTTTTTGCTTTATTTGCTCGTTTCTTTATCAAAAACACAAAAAAATAGTTTTACTAGTTTGCTTTCTTTATTAAAAATACAAAAAAATGACTACTCTTGAAAACACTAAGTTGTGTGACTTCACTAGCACCAACAACAATGATTTTATGAGCACTCCTATTGCTCCACCTGTTCTTGAAGCTACTTTCTTTGAGATTAAACCTGCTTTACTCAATCTTGTTATGAGAGAACAATTTTCTGGTATTGGTAATGAAGATGTTGCTGCCCATCTAAATAACTTTGTTGAACTTTTTGAGATGCAAAAGCATAGGGATATAGATGGAGATATTATTAAGCTTAAATTGTTTCCTTTCTCTTTGAGAGGAAAAGCTAAAGAGTGGTTGAATTCCTTAACTAGGAATAGTAATGATTCTTGGACTAAATGCAAAGATGCTTTCATTGGAAAATACTATCCTCCTGCTAAGATTATATCTATGAGAAGTGAAATAATGAAGTTTAAACAATCTGATAATGAACATGTTGCTCAAGCTTGGGAAAGAATGAAATCTTTGGTAAAGAATTGTCCCACTCATGGACTGACTGCTTGGATGATCATCCAAACCTTTTATGCAGGATTGAACTATTCTTCAAGGAACCTATTGGATTCTGCTGCTGGAGGTACCTTTATGACCATTACTTTGGGTGCTGCAACAAAGCTTCTGGATAATATGATGGTTAACTATTCTGAATGGCATACTGAAAGAGCTCCACAAGGTAAGAAGGTAAATTTTGTTGAGGAAACCTCCTCCTTGAGTGATAAGATTGATGTTATTATGTCTATGCTTGTTAATGGGAAAGCCCATATTGATCCAAATAATGTTCCTTTAGCTTCTTTTTGTGCTCAAGAAGAGCAAGTTGATGTGAACTTTATAAGGAATGACAATTTTAGCAACAATGCCTACAGGAACAATTTTGGTAAAAACAATTATAAGCCATATCCTCCTAATAATGGTAATGCTTATGGAAATTCCTACAACAATAATAGGAGTGCTCCCTCTGAACTTGAAGTTATGCTTAAAGACTTTATTAGTAAAGAAACTGCTTTCAACAAAACTATTGAGGAAAAACTCTCCAGTGCTGAAAGAAATATAGCATCTTTGTCTAAAGCACAATCTTCTTTGATTAATAAAATGGCAGCTAAACCTGAAACTAATGATAATCCCTTTGCAGCTACTAATGCTATACAAGTAAGAACTGATGAAAATGTTAGACTATTAGCTGAATTACATGTTAAGTGGGAAAGAGAAGATGAAATTGCTAGAAACATTAGTGTTTCTACTATCACTACCACTAGTGTTGAGGCTAGTAATATCTCTACTACCTTAGATGATAATTATGGTTTTGATCTTGATGGTTGCAGTATCTCTGAAGTTATTAAGTTCCTACAAAAGCTTGCTAAAAGTCCTAATGCTAGTGCTATGAACATGGCCTTTACAAAACACATTACTGATGCTCTCATAAAGATTAAAGAAGAAAAGATGAAACATAAAGCTTCTATTCCTATAAAACAAGAAGATGGTTGGGAACCCGTCATTAATATGAAAGTGAATGGTTTTGATTTCAAAGCTTTATGTGATCTTGATAGTAGTGTTTCTATTATGCCTAGAAGGATTTATGATATGCTTGATTTGCCACCACTTGAAGATTGTTATTTGAATGTCCCACTTGATGATAATGATAAAAATAAACTCATGGGGAGTCTTAATGATGTTCTTATTATGGTTAACAATGCCTATGTCCCTGTTGATTTCTATGTTTTGGATGTTGAATGCAATGCTTCTTGTCCTATTACTTTGGGAAGACCTTTTCTTAGAACTGTTGGTGCCATTATTGAAATGAAAGAAGGCACCATTAAATATCAACTCCCACTCAAGAAAGGTATAGAACACTTCCCTAAGAAGAGATAGAATATTTCTTTTGCCTCTCATGTGAAAACAAAATTTGCTCTTAATGCTTCTTTATTTGAGAATACTTGATTCTTTTTCTTGCTTCTTATGCCTAACTTAAATGCGTTAAAGAAAAGTACTTATTGGGAGATAACCCAAAAGTTTTAGATGAGTCTTGGAAGTTATTACTTCAGTAATAACCGCTCCTTATCCTTTTTATTTGCTTTTTGTGCCAAGAGTAACCTCTAATGAGAGAGAAGTAATGATTGGGAAAGTTACTGTCCCGAAACAGATTTCTGTGCTTCACCGTAAAAATTCGTGTAAAATCTCTGAACGTCCTTTTGAGGTGTGAATGCTTGTGCTTCTGCCCCAGGTTGTTATCTAACTTCCGTTAGTTCAACAATTTTTGATTTTAGCAATAGAAGGGCTTCGAAAAAATTCGTATTTACCTACTGGTCTGTTTTGACAGATTTCTGCCATTTTCTACATTTTCTTCTTGTTGGTTCCTTTTTGAGTTCTTTTGGGGAATTGAGCTTTTTGAGGGAAGTAATACAGTATCTAGTGTTTTAATGGAAGTTTTATTGGTGTTAGAACTAAACGTAATGACCTATTATCTTGAGTGCACTAATGTTGCTAATAAAGATTGTGTGAAGTTTTGTATGAAGGAAAAATTCCAGGTGTATGGAAGACATGAGTAATGAGATGAAGGATAGACTATAGCTCAAGCTTGGGGATGCCACGCGTGTCACCCCAAGAAATATCCAAGAAGTACAAGCGTCAAAGCTTCGGGATGCCCAAGGCATTCCCCTCTTCATCAATAAAAATCCTAGGTTTCTTCCAAACACTTCATTTTTATTGTTTCATGCACAGTTGTGTTGTTCTGGGAGCGTCTTCTTTTTCGTTTTCGTTTTGGTTTTTCGGTTGCTTTGTTTGCTGAATAAATTGGTTGGACCCCCTCTTTCATTGCATTGGTTTTCAAATAGTTTGGTTTGGCTTGGAAAAGAGTAGGAAAGCTCATGCTTAAGTGGTAAAGAGAGTTTGTTTTTGACTGTGGCCTATGCTTTGTCATGCCATGCTTGATATTGTTTTGGCTTTATGCTTAGTATTATTTTTTGTAGCATGACTTGTTATCAACAATTGAGATTGCTTAATGTGCCTTGGATGAATCATGCGTTGTTTTAGCATATTAAAGCATAGTATTGTGGTATTCTCCTTTGATGCTTTATTTGGGTTGAGCATGTTTCAACTTGTAGTATCACTTTATGCTTTTATCAATGATGTTTTATCGCTCTGCATGATTATGGCCATTATTGCTCTCTTAGTTTGTCGCTCCCAGTCTTTTGCTAGCCTCCACAACCAAGTATGAGTTCCACTGATGCATCCAACTCCTAAAACCAAGTTATTCCAAAGAGTCCACCATAGCTACCTACTAGCATATGCTATTCCAAGTATATTCATGTTTTTATCTACCTTCCGAATTAAACTAGTTATGAGAGAACTAGTGATTAAAGCTCTCATGAACTTGATGGCACACTTTACTTTTCTTGCCCTTAATAAACTTGAACAATTGTGTCGTCTATGTTGTATATGCTTGCACTTATTTGTTGGGGGATTAGCAGAACCTTGCTGTCATGGGGAACGCTTTCAACATTGCACTGGTACTTTGTACCTTGTTGATATCATGCTCTTTTGTCTATGGATGTCGTCGGTGTGAAATGAAAGGGGAGCTTGTAAGTCCATGGAGTTATGTATATGTGTTAGAGAAACGCTTGGTCCACTGGTCTAATCCATGCTGACATGGTGGGAACCTGCAGCGTAACCATAATGAGCAATCTATGAAGCATTCTTATAAAAAAAGAGTCCTATATTGAGAAAAAAGAGAAAAAGAAAAAAAAGATTATGAAAAGAGGAAAGAGAGAAAAAAACACCATATTCCCATGGTAAATAAGAAGATCGCTGAGATGCTTGTTGTCTGCTTGCCTTGTCATTTTGATATGGGGATTCTTCCGTATCATCGGGCAAGGGGTACCCCGTTGGCGGTTCTCTATGATACACATGTACTTACAATGACAAGAACTTACTGGTGACTAAACTTGAGTAGCATGAGGAGCGGCCCTCGTATTCAAGGGACATGAGATTTCTAACTTATAGTTCGTCAAGCATGTACACCATAGTTTGTTCACTTTAACCTTAATCACTTCAAGATGCTTATGATAGGGGCAATGAGAGCTGAAAGCTATAAGTACATAATTTTTGGAAGCTCTTTATGCGACTTGATTCCCGACATCCTTCTATGAAGGCCTTTCTTCCACTTATATATTGAGTCTCCACCTTCTACCTTTATGCACCTACTTTGAGAGCATAACGGCCATTCTTAGTTCTATGTGCATTGTCCCAAGACTATTTGTATATCTTGACATTGCCTATTTTAAACTATTTGTATCTAGTCACTCTTATGAACTTTGAAGGTGTCCTATGCATTTATACTTGCTACTCTATGAGGGACAAGCTGAATGCCATTATGCTATGTTTTCTTTATGTGAAACAAACAAACGTCTTGCAAAGCATTGTTATTCATGAATATTTTGTTTGTGCCTTTTCATGTTGCAACATAGTTTCTTTGTCTTATTGCTAGAACTTTGTCTTTCATGCTATGATTGAAGTACTATGATCCCAGCTTTGAATGTTTTACAAATACTTTGATCAAGTTTACGATGGTGCATGTCACCTCAAAAATTATTCTTTCTTTTTATCACTTACCTACTCGAGGACGAACAGGAGTTAAGCTTGGGGATGTTGATACATTGCAAATGTATCTATAATTTTTTATGTTCCATGCTTGGTTTTATCTACTTTCTTGTGTTTTGTCCACACTTTGGAGTACTTTTCATATGATTTCTTGGACTAACCTATTAACAAGAGCCACAGTGCCAGCTGCCTGTTTTCTGCTGTTTTTGGTTTCAGGAAATCAGAAAATGAATATTCCCGGAATTGGAAGGGATAAAAGCCAAAGTCATTATTTTGCCGGGGGACACTTGGAGCCAGAATACGAGACGAAGAGGGGCTGGGGCCTAGCCACACCACCTGGCCGCGTGGCCAGGCCTAGCCCGCGCCAGGGGATGGTCTGGCCGCCCCAGGCACCCCCTCGGCCTCTCCTTTCGCCTATATATTCCCTCTGATATGGAAACCCTAAGTACCCGATCAAAAATCCACGAAAGAGTTTGTAACCGTCGCCATCTCCATCCCTAGATCGGGAGGGATCTGAAGCTCTTCCTGGCACCCTGCCGGAGAGGGGAATTCACCCTGGAGGCCTTCTTCATCATCATGCAAGCCTCCAGTGTGATGCGTGAGTAGTTCATCTCTGGACTACGGGTCCATGTAGTAGCTAGATGGCTGGTTCTCCTCCTTTGTGCTATCATGTTTAGATCTTGTGAGCTCCGTTCATGATCAAGATCATCTATTTGTAATTCTGCATGTTGTGTTTGCGGGGATCCGATGGATATTGAGATGCTATTTCAGATTGATTATTGATTCTATCATGTCTTTGTTATTTTTGATCTTGCATGCTTTCCGTTGTTAGTAGCTATCTTTGCCAAGTAGATGCTAGCAACTCCAAGAGTTAGTATTTATGCTCGATAGTGGGTTCATGCCTCTAGTAATCTAGGGAAGTGACAGAAATCTCGAAGGTACTATATGTGCTGTTGCTACTAGGGAGAAAACAACAATCCTTTGTTCATAGAACAATCGTATTGTTTACTTTACACGCAATTCTTAAAGCAATAATCTTTTGCTTGCAACTTAATACTGGAGGGGGTTCGGATGATAACATGAAGGTGGATTATTAGTCAGAGATGCAGTTGGATGGCGGTCTATGTATAATGTTGTAATGCCCAATCGAATCTCAAAGGAGTCAAGATGATTAGTATATGCTTGTATGCTTTCTCGATGTTTGTCAATTGCCCCGCTGTAATTTGTTCACCCAGCATGTTATCTATCTTAAGGAGAGCCACCTCTAGTGAACTATGGACCCCGGTCCTTTCTTTTACAATCAATCTACAAACTATTTACTGTTTTGTGTTTACTTTCTGCAAACTATTACTTCCTTCCATTCGATACATTTAATCCTTTGTTTTCAGCAAAACCGGTGAGATTGATAACCTCATCGCAAGTTGGGGTACAGTTCTGTGGTTGTGTTGTGCAGGTCTCCACATTGCTGCTGGCACCGGTAGTGCGCCCTACCAACGTTCAGCTAGATACACCTTTGGGGTGTTTCCTTGCTCCTTACTGGATTGATAACCTTGGTTTCGTACTGAGGGAAAACTTGCTGCTATGCTCATCATACCTTCCTATTGGGGTTCCCCAACGAGCTCGATATATTTTGGGCCATCAAGTATCTCGGTAAGTTTGTTGTTGAGCCCATCGACAATATCCTTATCTTCTCCAAGCTAGACTAGATTTGTATGGAGCATCTGGCACTAATGTTGGAAAACTTTTGAGAACTGTCTTCGGGTCATCTCGAAGTATGTGTTCTGGATGTTAGAAGTAACCTTCTCGAATTCACGTGCAATTGAAGAAATATGTCGCTGTGGATTTGAGTAGAGTTAACTCCGTATTTTAAGGACATATGTGTATTTTGTTGCAAGTACTCGATGTATGAGCAATTGTCCTTTGACAATTTGTTAATACATGGGTCGAGCAATCTAGCTCATTCTATTGGAGCTTCACACTATAGTCCATGTCTTCAGAATCTAGTGACTTTACCTTTACGGTAAATGTTGCAAGCTTTGTATTTGGACATGCTGAGTCTGAATTATCATTCCGCCTAACCAAATCTGAATCTCAAGCAAATATGATGGTTGGTGTTTCTCAAGGTTCTGACATAGGTCCTTTCATAAACCCGACAAGATTGATGTAATGGTTGACACAACTAGTCAAGAGACCTATTGTCACATTCTCTTGAATTAGCAATAACAACCACTCTACATAAGGCTTCTTCTATGATTTATTATAGGATTTGTGCTTATGGTTTCCTTTGTATCCGAGGTCTGACCTTTCCTTGATGTCTCGTGTCTCGAACCTCAAGGAGAACATTTAAGGTAGTGATGGTAAATGTCTCTTGGTCGATCCTCTAGACCCTTTTATGTTGGCAAGCATCTTGTTGAGCCAAGTAATTGAAATCTGAGCAATGAAGTTTCTTTTTCCTCGTGTCATCAGGAATCTTCTTACCTATTCAACAGGTGGTGTAAAGTGATATGATGATCTTTGGCAAAGATTTTGATAACCCTGGATGAATAAAGAGTTTCCTCCAGTTCCTCTAACATGTTCATAGAGCGACTATGATTCTGGTAATCAGAAGTTTCTCTTGTTGCATGTTCCTTGTGACTCTTAAGAGTCCTCGCCACAAAACAACCTTTTGTCTTGACCTCCTGTTGAACGAAGAATGATCCTTCTGTATCAAAAGTAGTCAGCAGCTTGGTTATCCGTATCTTTGTATCCCTAAAATCTCTACTTAAGTCGTTTAGTGGAGTTCCATCTCTTGAAGTCTGTGGTCATGTTCTTCCTGTTGTAAGCTTTTGTTTTCAGAAGCTTAAACTCTTCTGAAGCTCCATGGTCTCAATCCTTATGAAGACCAATTATCTAACACCTTCAAACCTATCTCATCTTGTTTCCTTCGTTACCTCGACGTGTTTCATGTTTGTCATCTCAGAGTTGTTTTTGAACACTCCTTCACAAGTTGACCATGAGATACTCTGTGTGTTGTTAGTGTGTTTCCCTCTTATCCTTAGAAGTGACCCTGTTCCTTTCCTTCTTCATACCTGCGGAATCTCGGGTTAAGATTCTCTTAAGGGGGATAGATCTGTAACACCCCAGTTTTAGATAATCCTCAATTTAGGGTTGTTTGTGCATTCATGAGCATCATCTCTTAAAAATGCAAGGAAAAGAATAAAGTAAAACCCTAAAACCCTAGTTTCTTCCCTCCCAAATAAATTCAAAAGGTTTTGAATATTTTTGAAAACTCAAAAAACATGGAGCCCAAATGGAATAATAGGGCCCCACAATATTTTCTATAGTTTCTTAAACCTCTGGTATTTTTGAAATGGATTCAAAACAGATTTGATATTCAAATACCAATAAAATGTGAAAACATAATAGGAAAAATGTTTTACCTAAAAAAAGCAGCTGCAGCCCATCCCGCGACCCATCTCCTCTTTCCTCTCTCTGCCACCCACCCATGCACCTAGCAAGCTTTGTCGCGACCCGTTACCAGCCCAAGTGAGGCCCAGGCCCATGTACCCTTTCGTCTAGTCTATCCTCGTCATCGACCTCACGCCGCACCCAAAGCAGGTGCGTGTCGGCAGCGCCGCCGTCCATCGGCGC
This sequence comes from Avena eriantha, assembly GCA_910589775.1. Lineage (NCBI taxonomy): Eukaryota > Viridiplantae > Streptophyta > Magnoliopsida > Poales > Poaceae > Avena > Avena eriantha. The sequence goes on along the minus strand of OU342744.1, from coordinate 236,464,550 downwards.
CAAGATGCTCACCTCCTCGCCGCTTCCTGGAGCTGGATACAACCGCCACGACGCCCTCATCCTCGACCCTATCCTTTCTACCCCCCAATGCTCTCCTTCTACCTCCCCGTGAGATCCCAAACCCTAGCCGCCCAGAGCTCGTCGGCGCCCCGCCGTCCTAGGCCTCCCCGATCCCCTTTGAGCTTGATGGGAGCTCCATCGTGTTGTCCTCTCCCTCTCCGTCAAGCCACAACCACCCGTGAGCCGTCCCCTGCACAGAATCGAGCTCGACACCTCACCAGCCGCCGCAGTAGTCATCGTTGATTCACCGTCTTCTGACGTCCCCGCTCTTCGTCGACGCCCTACTTCAACCACGGTGAGCACACGGTGCCTAGGCACCCCTCCAACCTCTCCCTCTCGCTGCAATTCATCTCCGTGCCGTGCGCCGCCTTCCACCGCCGTGCAAGCTCGCCGCCAGCCATCCCCGATGACCATACCAAAGCGATGCCGTCCTTTTCTGGTTCGCCTCACCACACTGAGTCGAACACACGCTTCCACCCGCTCGCTTGCACCCTCCTCCGCCGTTCCCAGTGCCGTCCGACGTGTCTCCTGCGAGATGATTTCACGCTGACGTCACCGTGACGTCAGGGCGCGGGTCAGCCCGGTAAAACCTATGGTGGGCCTTTCTGTAGCATCCCAATTGTCTAACAATTGTAATGCTACTTGGTCTAGTAAGATATTGGCTACTTCATATATATTATTGCTGCATCATAATTATATCATGCTCATGCCATCATGCCACCTTGCATTTGAGCATCATATAAAACCCTTTTCTTTTGGTTCTTCTCTCATATGCATTATTAATTGTATTTGCCTCTTGATATTGTATTTGGTTATTGATATATTGTTCAAATTCCCAAGTTGAGTTGGGGGCATATCTTTTATTCACCTCCATAATCTTTTTCTTTTCACCACTTTATAATTCCACCATCCTACTAGTCCATGAGCTTGCAATTCTATTTCTTTTGATTTTATCCTAGCTCATGTGGTGGGGTGGATCTAATCCTCTAAATTCTTATTATTATTGTGCCATAATATTATTATTGTTTTCACAAAATAAATCATGGCATTATTATTTTGCATGGGCCATGCATAAGTACCACCACCTTTTATCCCTTGGGTTTTGGCCTTTGACTTTAGTGGTTATTTTCTTTGTGAACCATCTCATCTCATTCCACCATTCCTATATCCTCACCCACATCCCTTTCTTTTAGTTTATTTTCTACATGCATGATCATATGAGACTCTTTCCACCTATTTCTTTTCTTCCTCTTTCTTCCTTGTTTATTTTCCACATTAGCTCAAGCTAGATCAAGCTCCATGTTCCTTCTTGGTATGGCCTCATAAACAAAATTAAAATCTAAATACCTAATAAAACCAAAACCTAGCTTCTCTCTCTAATTTTCTCCTAACCCTAATTCTACTAAACCCTAACATTGATCTCTCCTCTCTCTCTCTCCATCTCTCTCTCCCATGAGCACCACCTGACCCCTCTCTCCCTGGCCCACCTCAGCTAACCCTAACCCTCTCCCTAACCCTAGCTAAGCCCTAACCCGAGCCCCATCTACCCTAGCCCGAGCTAACCCCCTCCCCTCTCTTTCTTTCTCTACCGGACGAGCCAGCCCCACCAGCCTCCACGCCGTCCCTGGTCCACCTGCAGCCTCCCCTCTACGCTGCCCAGCTCCAGGACAAGCCCCAGCTCGCCATGTGAGGAGGAGGAAAAAGTGGCAACCGAGGCCACTTTATCTACCCCTGCCACGCCTGCCTTCCTCTCCCTCCCTCTCACTTTTCCCTCGCCCACACGGCTCTCCTGCATCGCCAGATCCGCCCCGAGCTGCCCCTCTTCTTCTCCTTCTTCCTCTCCGACAACAACCCCTGCCGCCGGTCGCCGCCAGCACCACTCGCCCCCGTCGTTCCAGCCAGTCATCACGACGTGGAGGTGGCCAGGAAGACCGAGGACGATCTTCTACGTCGCCCTGCACACGCCGACTTGGACGAGAAGCCCTAGATGCGCCAGTGCAGCGCCGTCCCGACGAAACCCTAGCCCGCCAGAGCGCCAGCGATCTCGCTGCTCCGCAGCTCCTCGCTCCGATCCGAGCCCGCCGTCGAGCCCGCGGTGAGTCCCTCGACCTCCCTGACAACCTCCACTTCACCGACACCGTCTAGCGCCGCCGATCGTTTCATCGAACGGCCGCCATGCGCTAGAGCTTGCCGTTGTCTGCAACCTCCCCGCGCCGCACAGAACCCTAACTAGGCCCCAACCTCTCACCTATCAACTCCCCTCGCCCTACCGCACTGGTTAGCCCCCTCAGCGCGCACGTCCGCGACCTGGGTTAGATCCCCCACCCCGCGCCGCGCGCCGATTTCTCGTCAAACCGAGGAGAAGAAGAACAGTACCGGGCCGTGGTAGATTTACATTAAGCCCCCCTTTTTATTTCGCTCTTAACCCGTGCCCCTAGAGACCCCACTAGTCAACCGCATTAGCATTTTTGCAGGAAAGTCCCTCTGCTTTCTCAGGCATAACCCGCGCTCCAGCCCCAGCCCCACCAGTCAGCCTCTGGGGCATCCCCACTGTCACGTGGGCCCGCAGCCGCTGGGCCCGCTTGTCATCCGCGTGGGCTAGCCAGAGCCGCGGTAGCAAAAAAATTTCCCGCGCGTGGCCCCAGTCAGCGCAAGGCCCACCCGTCAGTGACGGTGGCTGAATCGGGCTGAGTAAGAAAAGTTTTCCGGGCTGTCTGTTTTTAATTAAACCTTTTTCAAATTGATTTAAATTCAAATCCAATTGAGATTCAAATAATTTTTAAAATACAAATCCAAATAATACAAATAATATATGTTTTGGAATCAGAAAAATGTGAGGAATTCAAATATGCCCTTCAAAATATGTTTTGAACATTTTAATTTTCGAGATGATTAAAATTACATTAAAATGCCCTTTTCCTTAATTAATTAATAACTTTTGTATTATAATTCCAAATTAGACAAATAATATGTCTAAATCGATCAACGCGACGAGCCCGTTCTATCTATGCAATACTTGTTTTAAATTGAAGCATGCATCATGTTGTTATTAAAAATCTCAACTGTTTATGACAATAAAACTTGGTTAAATAAATAATAAGATGCTTCTTTTCTTGTATCCACACCTCACCTTTGCCATGCTACTATAATGCCATGCAAATTGTGCATCATTCATCATGGCATGCTTGTTTGCTTGTCGCATTTTAATTCATATGCTTGTGCACTTTATTTATGTTGGCCCTTGTTTGTTTGGTTCTTCTTCGAATAGACGCCCAGCAGGAGAATTACCAGGAATCACAGGAGTACTACCCAGATCCATCTCTCGCTTCAACTGAGCTGCCAGGCAAGCACTACGCCATGCTTGCATACATACAGTACCTATTGCCTCTATCTTATTCTTGCATCATTGAGTCGCGATTGCATTAAATTGAATCCCAAGTACTGCATAGCCTTTACTTTTAAACCCCACCGAAGCTTGTTCCTCCATCCCATGAGCCATTACTACAGGAGTCGTTTGAGCCATGCGAGTCGTAGAAAAGCATAAGTAGGGTATGTGAGTGTCTGATGAATAACGAGGTACCTAAACAACATAACCTAAGTAGTAATGGGACAACTAATGAAAGAGGCACCGGTGAGCAATATCTGCTATTTGGTTTTTCATGCTCACTTGTGTCCCGTAGGACCCCGAGTACTTGATTCCTGTTCCTTGACTATTCACACTATCCACATCCGGGAGGCCTCATGGACCCCCCTGAGCCAGAGCTTGATTCATTCTTATTTCTTGGGGCCACAAAGAAGTTTGGGGCTTTATTACTATCCTGTACTTATGCCATGTTACTGTTTTATTATGATTGTGCAAGGAGCACCTGTACTGTTTAAGAATTGCGGTGTGTTTTCACGGTATCGACAAGCCCAGTCACATTTTCAGGTTCCCAGTCGTTTACAGCCATTGGCGCAAACCTTGGGTCCGTCTCGGAGCCGGCCAACTTCGTTGCGGGTAGCTTAATGGGGTGGCCCCCTGAAATATTACTGAATCTTGTGATTGCTTTGTCGTGAATGCCTCGTTGGGTTTTGATTTGGTTTTTCCGAGGTTGATCGAGTGTGTGTTGCTATTCGTGCACCCCTGCAGGGTAAATCTTTCTGAAAGCCGTGTCCGCGGTTATGGACGACTTGGAGCACAGTTTCTCGATCATAGACAAGTATAACTAAAGTGCCGCATTTAAATTGACCAAGTATTTGACTAGTAAATAGTGCAATACTCATGGAATGGTTAGTAAAACTGCCAACTGATGATGGGGGTTGTTCGTCCGCTTCCTCGCTGGTAAGCGAGGAGGAGGATGGATCTGTTAATTATACTGTTATAACTGTTGTTCTTAATTCACGGACTTCCGTCTATCATTGGTTAGGCGGAAGGTTAGCGGGTATCTGTAGAATTGTTAGGTATTATCTTTTGCTGCAATTGCGTCACCCCAGGTTGTGTCCCCTTTAGCGGCATTAAGACTTGCTGAGTACCCCTAGGGTCTCACACGATAAATTGTTTGATTCAGATAAACAGGTGTACCCGCAAGATGGATACTGGGTGGAAGAGACAGATGATGTTGGCAATGATCATTCGGTGTAGAGATTCCGGGAACGGGGATCCGTGAGATCTGTGGGCGGGATGTGTTTATTTATGGGGCATCTTATGCCAATTTGCTTCTTATCCGTACTCGGATCTTGTTTTCCGCTTCCGCCGGATACTCTGATATGTGATGTATGAGGAGCTATCCTAAATTATTACATCTATCTAGGACATTTGGATCATGCCGTATGGCGTTGCAATATTTCTATTTATTTTAGATGGAATGGCTCTGAGGACTGTTGTATGTGGCTTGCATACATACTCATTTGTGTATGTAGTTGAGCCCTTCGCCTGCCGATTACGCCGCTCGTTCTTGTCCCGTTGTCTGAAAGTGGTTAGGACGGCCGAAAGGTCTACCGTGAGTGGCCCTAGGCCCCACCGTACTATTTTAACCACTTTCGTTCATCCAGGCATTAACTAAGAGCGTAATTCACCGAGGTAGTTACACTTTCCCTGCGTACGTTGATGCTGAGGTGGCCACAGGGTCCCTCTGTCAGCCACTATCTCTAGGGGTTGCCCCGGTGTAAAAAGTTCTGGGTTGTTTAATAATTTCATAAATGGTTTAATTAATTCCATAAATTGAATAAATATTAGAAATTCAATATCTAATTATTTATAAGTCAGAAAATATGTATAATATATCAAAATGTTCAGAAAAATGAGATCTATCTCATAGACTCATAATCATGCATTGTTAAGCAACTTTTATTACAAGTTTAATTAGAAGAACAAATCAGCCCCTCATAGATGTTCTAGGGTTTGCGAACCTCGGATCCGTTTAAGCTACCAACCATGCCTTAGGTTTCCATTTCAATACAATTTAATCTGTCATATCATCATCCTTGCTTGAGCATTGCATCGATGCCATGTGTTGATTGTTGTTTCCCTTTCTTTCTGGTGTTTGGTTCTTTTCGGTAGAATACGACATCAAGATCAAGATCAAAGACCGAGATCAACACCATCGAAGATCGATGAACAATACTTGACCAACTATAATCAAGTCCAGTACAAGATGTACAAAGCTCTGCTTTTTGAGTTATCAACAGGCAAAGGCAAGCATAGCCCCACCATGATACAATCCTATGATTTCAAAGTATTTCATTCTTGCCATGATGCATACGATTCTACCGTGGTCTTTTATCGATAGATAGAGTATCCTATCGGTTGCATTACTCCCTTTGAGCTTATATTACCTGATCCACTACTCCTAGCATAACTAGGTTTGGCTTGTGTGCACTGCTAGAGCTTTTATCTGTGTGTTTCTTAGCCATGCTTAGCTATTAGTGCTGGTTCATCTAGATGATGTACCAAATGCAGACAATTTAGTATGATAGGAGAACGAGGTATACTGATGAGGTGAGATAAGTGGTAAATGTTAAACATGCTAAGGCTTACATGGGAGGACACAGTGGGATGTGGTTTTTGTAGTCCCATGCTCGCCACCACTAGGACCCGAGTTCTAGCCTCTTGAACCAAGATGAGCGTATAACCACATGAGGCCTGGAAAACCTCACGAGTAACTAACTTGCCTAGAAGATTCCATGAGTCATATATGTCGGGCGTTCCATTCGACATATGCATAGAAAATGTTTTGAAAGATTTGGAGGGTGAAGGTGGATCATAACAGGTAGGTAAGCGTGGCCGGGGTTACTTGGGGTGGATGGAGCCCCTAGTAAACCAACCTCGAATCACATCTCTAGGGACCAGCTTCAGGATTTGTCGTGTCTCATGGCAAACCCTCCTTAGGGCGTGACTCATGGTCTCGGCGAAAGTAAGGTAAATGTCGTGTCCAACCACCCTCTGTCGGCCTTCCAAGGAAGAGGGCTAATCATTGTGGCATTAAGAGTCGGTTGGTACATGTGGGTAATGTTGTACACTCCTGCAGGGTAATAATCTTTTCGAAAAGCTATGTCCACGGTTATGGACGACTTGGGAACGGACGTGAAGATCATAGATAAGATTAACGTAATCATAAAACTTGGAGGTTTCAACGTGTGCTTAAGGATGCTTCCTCATTGGTACGAGGGGGTGATCCTAGTTGTGAGATGAGGATTACTTTGGTGGATATCAAGATGATGGTCAATGCTTCAGAGATGTCGCTCTCTTATCCGTTTTTAAAATATTCTGATTAGACGAGCTTCTTCTCCCTCTTGTTTTACAAACAAAGATGGCTTTATGAAAAATAACCCCACCAGCCATAAGTCTTGCGGAGTACACCCTGTACTCACCCTTGCTTTGTTGATACTTTTCTAGCAGAGTAAATGTTCCTTGAAGACAAGTTTAGTATGACATCCACACCGACGAGTAGCTTGGGGTTCCCGGCCGGCTGCCTGGAATCTATGGGTTGGGACGTCATCATTATATTTCAAGCCTCTTAGGCCATTTGTTAAGTTTGCTATACTTAATAGCATAATTTGCCTTCCATTGTTTGATGTTTGTGGTCATGATCTCTGCTTGTAATAATTTGGTTCTTCGCTCAGTTATGAGCTTGCTGTAATAATTTTTGTGTCACGGGGTTACCGTTGTGTTACCGATTTCTCACTGGATATCTTCGAGCTCTAGGTTAAGCTTATGTCAGGCTAAGGTCTGGATTTGTTTAACCCTGATCTCGGGGGTGTTACAAAGATGCCAGGACCCAACGGCATTATTACTATCAGCGGGAGCTTCGCTAAGTCAGATAACTGTGATAGGGAATTCAACAGAATCTCCCAATCATTCGGCATGCAAGAAGAGCTGGCAAGACTTAAGGAGTCGATAGACAATAGTCTTCCTCCCATGAGAAAGCCGAGCGCACCTGACCAGTCCTTCGACTCGTCGGTGAAAACCAAGGCGGTCCAGGTCCACATAACGGACCCGACCAAGATGACCCTCATCACCAACAACTTGAGTCCCTCATAGGAACTCGCACTCATCGAATTCCTCCATGAGCGCTAGGAGATCTTCGCCAGGTGTCGAGCAGACATGCTAGGAGTTCCTAGGGAATTCGCCAAGCATGCACTCAATGTGAATCCTGATGCAAGACCAGTAAATTTGTCGATGCATCGACTATCAGAACCAAGGGCAAAGGCGGTCGGCATAGAAGTCAACATACTCATCGATACCAATTTGTACGCGAAATAAAGGAAACCACCTGGGTATCTAACCCCGTACTCATTCCTAAAAAGGACACGGATATCCTGCAGATGTGCGTGGACTTCACTTCCCTTAACAAGCACTACCCGAAGGACCACTTCCTGTTGCTGCAGATTGACCAGATAATCGACGCCACCGCGGGATGCAAACACCTCTACTTCCTCGATGCCTACTCAGGCTACCAACATATTCGAATGAAGGAGGAGGACTAGGAGAAGATGACATTTATCACGCCCTTTGGTGTATACTGCTACACAACAATGCCCTTCGGGCTGAAGAACGTAGGAGCCACCTATCAACGGTGTATGCAGGCCTACCTCAAAACCAGCTTGGTCGGAACATCTAAGTTTATGTCGACGACATCGTCGTCAAAACGAAGGAGGAAGCTACACCCATCGACGATCTCCACAAGACCTTTGATAACCTCGAACGCTACCGGATCAAGCTAAATCTGGAGAAGTGCGCCTTTGGCCTGGCGTCTGGGAAATTACTCGGGTACCTCATGTCCGCCAGGGGAATCGAGGCTAACCCAAAGAAGATAAGGGCCATACTAGCCATGGAGAAGCCGAAGAACATCAAAGGCGTCCAATAGCTGGCTCGGCGAATCACAGTTCTCAGTCGATTCATTAGTCAAATGGGCGAGAAGGCAATATCGTTCTACCAGCTACTCCGCAAAACTAAAAAGTTCGAGTGGACGGACAAGGCACAGGATGCATTCGATGACCTCAAGCGCCTACTCTCCACCTCACCCATGCTGGTGACCCCCAAGGAAAAGGAGACAATGTTGCTATACATATCCGCCACCAACCAGGTGGTCAGTACCGTGTTGGTGGTAGAATGAGCCGAAGATAACAAAGTCCATGGAGTACAATGACTAGTATACTATCTCAGCAAGGTACTGACACCAACAAAACAACAGTACTCGCACTACCAGAAGCTAGCCTACGGTGTCTTCATGATAACACGTTGACTGTGCCACTACTTTCAGGAGCACCCCATAGTTGTGGTAAATGACTCCCCGCAAGGCTACATCCTCAACAACCCCGATGCTACGGGGTGAGTCGCCCTTTGGGGAATTGAGCTGTCCCCGCGGGGCATCACATAAAAGAGGCAAGTGACAATCAAGTCACAAGTTCTACCGGACTTCCTAATCCACTAGATAGAGAACCAACTCCCAGATACACCGGACATGTCCTGCCTATGGACAATGGACTTCGAAGGATCCAAGCGTAAGGAGGGAGCTGGCGTCAGCGTCATATTGACATCACCACAGGGTGACAAGATGAGGTATGTTCTGAAGTTCCACGCCTCCAACAACGAGGCAGAGTACGAGGCTCTGATCCACGGGATGCGGATGGCCAAAGCCTGTGGTGCAAAACGACTCATAATTTACGGTGACTCCAAGCTCGTGGTGAACCAAACCATGAACCAATGCGCTGCTTTGAGTGACAACATGATCACATACCGCGATCTCTACGGCACACTCGAAGTAGATTTTGACGGCTACGAGTTGCGGCACATAGGGCGCGAAAGCAATGAGGAGGCTGACACGCTCGCCAACGTAGGATCCACCTACGCCCTAGTGCCACCAAGAGTTTTCCTCGAGCAGATCTGCGAACGCTCCATCAAGTCGAAGGCTCCAATAGGACCATTTGGCATGGCGACAAACTCGGGGGCTACACCACCCGAAGAAGCCAAAGGATCTAGTGATGCAGAACAAGGGTCCGCACCCGAGGGCCCCATGGAGGTCATGCTCATCAAGGCATCCTGGAAACGGCTGTACATCACATACCTGCTCACCCAAAAGCTGCCAGATGACCCAACAGATGCGTGACACATAGTGCGATGCTCCAAGGCCTTCACCATTATCAACGGCGAGCTGTACAAACGCAACATTACGGGAGTTCTTAAGCGATGTGTCTCCAATGGTGATGGGAGAGCCATCCTCCTCGAGATACACGAATGCACCTATGGCCATCACGCCGGTAGTCGCACCCTCATCGCCAAAGCTTTGCGAGCTGGCTTCTACTGGCCAACGGCAATGCGCGACGCCAAGGACATCTTCTAGAAGTGCAATGCTTGCCAAAGATTCGCAGATAAGCCGCACACACCAGGCGTAGAACTCAGGGTAATACCTATGGCCTAGCCCTTTGCGCAATGGGGACCCGACATGGTCGGCAAGCTGCAGAAATCATCAGCCAGAGGATACGTCTACCTCCTCATCACAGTCGACAAGTTCACCAAGTGTCAACGCCATGCTGGTGACTAATCAGACATGCGCTACTACCGTCAAGTTCTTCAAGTCCATCGTCTTCAGGTTCGGGGTGCCACACAACATCATCACCGACAACGGGACGAACTTCACCTCGACCGAGTTCCATGATTTCTGCAAACACCTGGGAATCAACATCAGCTCTGCCTCCATGGCACACCCCTAGACCAACGGTCAAGTCGAGAAGGCCAACAACCTCGTCTACAACGGCATCAAGAAGAAACTCCTTCGACCGCTCGAACATGAAGCTGGTTGCTGGGCTCAGGAACTTCCCTCCATACTATGGAGGATGCGCACAACGTCGAACAGTGCCACGGGATACACACCGTTCTTCGTGGTGCATGGAGCTGAAGCGGTACTACTCGTAGAAGTCACCACAAAGCCCTAAGGGTTGTGGCCTACAGCGAGGCCAGATCTACGGCCGCGCTAGAGGACTTCGTCGACCTCCTTGACAAAGCATGCAAAATTGCGGTAGAAATATCAACAATCTACCAGTAGAGTCTCCGCAACTATCACAGCCGATGGCTGTGCCCAAGATCCTTCGTCGAAGGAGATCTCGTCCTGCATCTGAAGCAGAAAGGGCACCTCAAGTTCGCGTCCCCCTATGAAGGACCCTATGTGATCACTTATGTAATCCCAGGTGACGCCTATCACCCGAAGGACATAGAGAGTGGAGTGGCATACTCCAACCCATGGAATGTTGCACAACTGTGATGTTTCTACCCCTAGATGTCTTTACTTTACAATAAGGCTACCCAGCCAGGCTACTTAGCCGAACAATGTATCTCCTACTATTCTTCAAATAAATAAAGATAAGTGCCCCAACTATTTGTCTCGTTACATTTGCCTCAACGACCTCGTCACATATCAAACTACACACCGTAGTGACCCGAGTAGCTGACCATGTTGTCAATCGAACCCTTGATTACTCCAACCCAGTTGGAATGCAACTGACATGCTGGCAAGTCGCTGAGATCCACAAGTGCTAGGATAACGAAAAGGCATTGCATAAAAACATACTCGCAAAAAACATACCCTAACAAGCTTTACATACAAGCACATGTACCAAAATGCCTAGTCGGAAAATTATACAAGCTTTACAACACCTATACATTTTTGTGCGGGGTAGAACTATTCTAGTAACGCTGAAGGAGTACATTGGTGCGTTCATCAAACAAATTTACAATCCTCTCCGCTGGCCCGATGACCGCCTGATAATGTGGAATCATATTCCATGCCATCCCCTCTAGAGGTGCTGGCAGACCATTCGCGACTCCTTCCAAATCAACATCTAGACGGTGCATGCGCATAAGCTCTAGCGCAACCTTAGCACTAGCGACAAGTTTCTAGTGCACGCACTTGCGTACATCACTAGCATTCTAAAACTTCCAAAGCAATGCCAACAGACTCGCCGGGACAGTGTCCAACGGGTACATCACCACGAATATATGCCTCAAGCAGGACCAAGTTTTCTTCAAGAAATGCAGCACATGCGACACGTGATCCTGCAATGTTGCAAGCAGAACTACTCGATTTCGGCCAGTCCAGAAGAACCCACCAGCTTCCAGCTACTCCTGAGTTAAGCAGTTAAGTCGGATGCTAATGCGACCCCTCTCTTTCTGTGGAATAAGGTTAACAATTGCATAAATGGCAACAACAAAAATATCAGTCAACACATTGACAACATAGAAGAACAAGAACAAGGGAGTCGAAAAACACCCACATTGCATCTGCTCGTTGATGTGAGCGACCTCACGAAGAAGATAAGCTTCTTGCTCTGCAGCTTTTTCTGCATTCGACTTTTAGACATTGGCATTGCCATGAATCATTAGTGCGTCTCGCTCTAAATGCTTCACATGATCACGCAAGCGAGATAACAGCGACAACTCCTCCACTTTCGAATGTGGCTGCACCACAGGCACATCAGAAGAAGGCACATCATGCACGCCACTCGAAGACCCCTAACCAAGCAAAAGATTCGAAGGATAAGATACATTGAACATGGAATTCAAGTGATAGAAGCATGAAGAAGATTTATACATCAAGATTAACAACAAGTTTCGATAGAGGCACCCCCACAAAAGTAGTTCAAGACAAGCCTATATCCTAACATCGCTACAAACCAAGACATGAAAGGCAGCTACATCTAGGCACCAGCACTCGGGTGCTTCGCAGACTCCACGACAACAACTGACGTCGCGACCTTAGTAGCAGGAGCTCCAGAAGCTGTGGCTTTCACTGCACTCTGACGCTTTTGCTCCTCGGAGTACTTTGCGAGTGTCTCTATCAGACGAGGCCCATACTTATGGCAGCGAGTAGCAAATGAGCCGAAAGCTACCTCTTCACCCTCCACGGTCATCGGCATCCTCGACATGATCTTGCTGATGTTCAAGTCAGCACCGTAGGCCTACGCCATTGCCAGCCCTAAAGAAGCACCAACTCCCTTCTGTGCATTCTTGAAGTCCGCAGGGACGCCCCCGGCGAAGGTCTCGACCAGGCCATCAATATCTTCAACAAGCTTGGCCTTGGGGAGCATCTCCTCTCGAAGATGTCCAAGCATGACCTTGGCCTTCTTGAGTGAGTCCTGGGTAGAGATGTTGTGATCTTCGATTGCCGCAACAGCACCAGCTAGGACATCCTCACGGGCAAGCGCCTAGCGGGCGAAGTCCACTCTGGCAGCATCTATGATTAATTCGCACAAATTAGCAAATGAACAAAGTAAAACAAAGGAGAAGATTCGGATGGAACAAAACTACGACATAGCATACCTGAAAGTGCTTGGGCGACAAAGTGAAGTTGTTCTGCAAACCCTTTCTCTCAGTCGGCTGCAATGGCCAACAGGTCTTCTTCACGCTTCTTTGAGTCCTGCTTGAGGAGCTCGAGGGCTTCGAGTTGCTCATCCCGCTTTTTCTCCGCCACATTGCGCCCCTTTTAAAGGGAGCTTAAATGACGAAGAAGTTCACTGTTTTCATCTAGCAAAATGAAGGCAAACATGTCAGGAACAATTGAACAACATGCTCAGCAAAGCAAGGCAAGAATAAAACACTTATTCTGCAACTGGCGATGCTCATTATCCAGATGAGTGTGCTGGCGACCAAGGTTCACAACTTGCTCGCCAAGACAAACCGCGTCTTGGAGGATAGGCTGCATAAGGATATATGTCACGAACAAGGGTGACACCAGGGAATTTTCGAGCAATGCACCTACATACACTTACATGGTCACCCGAAGACTCCGAAGATTCTTTGTGGGAAGACGTCCGGGCAAGAACGCCGTGCTTCCCTGAATTGGGAGAACTCGAGGAACTCGCACAGAGGTGGCCGCTGTCTTTGGGGAGGGCTCGAATTCCTCAATATCCTTGCCCTTAGAGTCTAGGACTCCCATCTCCTCTAGTATGCGGAAAGTGTCGGATGATGACGATGTAGTCACACTGACAAAGGCAAAATAAGACATTCAGCACATAGACACTGCATCCCAGATAGACACTCAAACACATCAAGCCGTGAAGACTCACCCATCAAAGTTGTCGAGGTCGAACTCCTCGTACACCTTCTCCTTCGGCTTCCTCAGCTTCTTCGACGGAGGAGGCGCCATGCTGCAAACATGTACCGTCGGAATGGGATCTGTGGTACCCACTTTAGGCGAAGGATACTTCGGCGCCTCTGACATAGACACATCTGAATCATCACTTCAGGGCGCTTGCGACTGTCATCTTCGCTGGACTCGGGGGATCCCTAAACTTCCATGACCGGGACAAACGACCCCGATTCATCTTGCTCCTCAGCTTCAGAAGGAAGTATCCCCTCCGGCTAAGGTGGCAATACACTCACTACTTTCCAGTCCTAGTACAAAGCATCAAATTACAATCACAAACAGTCCTGCAGACAAGAATGAAGAAGAAGAATCGAAAGAAAATTTACCTCGGGAGGGGAGTTACTCGCACGGAATGGAAGAGTGGGTGAATCCCTGGGAAGAACATCTTTGGCGGTGAATTTAGTCAGCACCCGGACTTTTCTATCCACCTCCCCTGATGACAGATCCTTAGAAGAAATGCGAGTTGGGTCACTCACACTGGTCCATCACGACATTGGGTGTGCACTGGCCTACAAGGGCTGCACCTAACACCGCAACCATGTGCGAATGAGATCCACACCAGTAACTTCCTGGCCTAGGACAAGCTGAAGGTCACATACACGTTGTACAAGACCTCAACTTCCTCTACTTCACCTGACATAACCACATTCTTCCAGGATCTCCTCCTCAGCTCAGCCTTCGAGTCAAAAGGAGAAGGCCCAATTTTTTCTCTGTCCACCTTCTAGTCCCGGATATAAAACCACTTATCCCTCCATCCTTGGGCGGATTCGACAAGATTAAGGCTGAAATACTAGACATTGGGGTCCACATATATGCTGCATACACTCGTATGGCACCGAGCCAGACCCCGATTACCTCTTCATCTTGAAGAGTTTCTTGAAGAGCCCAAAGTGTGGCTCGATTTCGAGACAGCACTCGCAGAGGGTAATATAGCACACGATGTGCAAGATGGAATTGGGGGTCAACTGATGAAGTTGAAGCCCATAAATGCAAAGCAACCCTCGCAAAAACTTGTTGAGGGGGAGAGAGAGACCCTAGAGGATAAATGCCAGAAACATCACCCGAAACCTAGCGGGAGGATCGGGGATTACCTCGGGTACAGGGATTTGGCAATCCACTGCATTGGCTGGCAGTAAACCATCCTAGCGATGTGTCTAGAGTTCGTGCTCCTTCAAGGTGGTACGCTGCCACGACCGGTTGGTTATGCAGGTCCCAGCGCCTGCCTTCTTCATGGACGTAGCAGCAGTGTCGGACCTGGTGGCCACGGTGGCGCCCTTCTTCTTCGATACAACAGCGACATCGACAAATCTTGCAGCAGTGATGCCCTTCTTCTTCCCCATCTTTCAGTGGCGAAGTGAACGAAGAAAGTAGTTGGGAAAGGCCTTGAGAATGTCGAGTGCAGCAAGGGTGATGGGCGCGGTGAAGCAGAGGAAGAACAACAATGTCAGTAGTGTGAAAAGGGGAAGAAGCATAGTGCGGGGATTACCACACCAAATCCCTATTTAAGCACCAAGGATCGTAACCCAACGGCGAACAAATTTTCATATGGACGTGTGGAGCACATCGGTGAGCACACATGGCAGTATGTGTACTGAATCGTCGCTGCACGATCCCCACGCTGCGTGAAAATCGAGGAGGCACGGTTAAAGTCGTAATTAACGCGTGATTGGTCAAATCCCAGTCAGACTTCGGGGCCTACCTCCGTCACGTCCCATCAGCACTGCTTATGCGGGCAACTGACCTCAGTGGATCGTCAGGACTGACGTCATTTGGATACGTACTCCAGCAGGAGTTTCGTTCGATTGATCTAGTCTTTAGTCGACTCTACGACTCGACCAAACACTTGGGGCTACTCCTAATAGGAGCGATGGCCATGCACTCGAAGATTTTAAGGGCACAAAATCTCCTTGGTTAAAAATGAAAGACATTTACATTTCGACCCCCCTCCTTCGAATCAACGATTCGATTGTGGACACGGGGGCTACTCCCATAGGGGGCGCTGGAAGCACAATCGACAAGCTAAATACAAATAACAACAGTCGACAAATGTTCAAAAGTCCCCACTTGAGTCTATGACTCGAATAGGCACTCGGGGGCTACTCCCATAGGGAACGCTGGTCGCGCACCCTATGAAACAATAGTTATCCATGGAAAAAGCGTTGACCACGTCCGCACCATGAGTACTTGAAGCATTCGGTGACTCAGCCTCAAAATCGTCGAACATGCAAAGAGACAGCGTCTCCTGGGTCACCCGAATCAACTCTACGGTGAATAAACTTTCGGATGCCACGTTAACAACATGAAGGTAAGACCTGCGAAAGGCCTAGAAATGCACCTGATGCGCTCTACCAGAAATAATTAGTGCCTACAGGCATGATGAAAAAGCCTTGACGGATGCGTCGAGTGCTCACATTAATACATTGGAATTCGACTCCATAAGACCTCCATGACATGAGTTGAATTATGCCAGCAATGTTCCGAATTCGAGTCCGCGGACTCAAATTTGAGTAGGTAGCGTTGTTTTTCCCTAAGGAAGTTAACTGATCCCTATCCGTCGGATGTATCAGGCACGCATATCAACAATCCCTATGACACCAACTAAGGCACCCAAAATACTTGTAGATGAGCCTACATTCCATGTACTCGAAGACTTATAGTCTCCACCCGAATCTATGATTAGGCTGGACACTCGGGGGCTACTGACATGGGTATACCCTATAGGTACTCACGGTTATCCTATAAGGTCAAGCCCAAGAGGAGTCCATGGTGTAAATGAAGCCCAATAAAGATTCGGGTGGCCCAAAGGAATGCGACTCCTTAAAGAACACACTAAAGAATAGATAAAAACTTAAAGGGAAAACCCTAATATGTAACCGACTCGGCCTATTATCTCGAGACATAGCCTCCCTATATAAAGGCTAGGAGGGGGTAGCGAGGAGGACAATCCACAACCCTCACATACACCTCGCCAGATTGCATCTGCACACCCCCTGTAACTTTCGAGTCCCCGATAATCAAGAGTAGACAAGCAGGAGTTGTTGGGAATATGCCCTAGAGGCAATCATGGTTGATGATATTTCCCAAAGTATTCATAAATTAAAGTTGTCCTTATATGAACATTAGATATATATCACTTAATGCGTGATTCAGTTGTGGAACTATGTATTCATGATTGTTCATATTAGATTGTCCTTTGTCGTTGAGGTTGTGCTGGACACACAACTTAGACCAATGTGCAAGTCGACTGATGACACGGTTCCACTTGTCATGGGCATGGTGATGCTATTCCGACTTACAATGATTTGGCTAAAGAGTTTAGCGAGTCGGACTAACCCACTGTTGAGATGCAACGAGCATGTTGTCAATTGCAGTCTCAAGCAATGGAATCCTTTGACCTGAGGTGATTGCATGATCTAAGTTGTGGATCGCCAACTTAGGTTCTATCAAATGTTGTTCCGTAAATGGGCGGTTATAAAGGTAGAGTTCGGGTTAGTTGTGAAGCAAGCTGCGTGACATGGATTACCAAGATGGGATTTGCCCCTCCGTAATGCAAAGATATTCTCTGGGCCCTCTCGTGTGATATGATTCGGAAGCATGGCCATGTGCTACTCAGTTAAGTGTTAACTGAGGAGTCGGACTAAGAGTTAGTCCAGTGAATCACATATCATGGTACGAGAAGAAAGTTAAGCTATTAAAGGGATGGCAACTACTCGCCTATAGCTTAACAGGTATATCGTTAGGCAAAGGGACTTGGACGAAAGTCACGTTGAAGGTTCGTCTTATGACTTTACGATGCTTGGGAGTTGGCACGTCTTGCTAGAGACCGCTACCAGCTATCGACTCGGAGTGGTGACTCGTGTCGTGTCTAGGTGTACGTGAACCTACAGGGTCACACACTTAAGGGTAAGGAGCCCATGTGGATTAGATCCGTGTGGAGATTGGAATACGGCCTAGATGGGCCTCAAGCGTTGAGCCCAACTAGGAGTGTATATAAGTGAAGTGACAAGGGATAGTCCCTGACCTAGCCATCACTTTCTCCACTTCCATTTTGGTCTAGACAGGATCTAGCAATCCTCTGTCCGAAGCTCCTTCCTGTATGTGTGGATACTTGTAGAGGCGTTGCACGTGCGGCGCTGGAGACAGGGAAGCTCGTGGGGATCTGGCGAAGGTGTTTGTGGGATCCGAAGAAGCTGTACGCGGGATTTGAAGGGCTGTCCGGGGATCATTCGACACTACTTCGACGCGCTGCATCAACTTCCGCATCTGCGTGTCTAGCGGTAATCTCGTGGCCTATAACCTGAGATGGATCTTGGGAGTTCCACGTTAGGGAAAAGTTTTGTTTATCTCTGCGTGGCCCAACAGGAGTAGGGTCCTCTTCGAGGCCTGAACCTGGGTAAAACCTTGTGTCTCCCTATGTGCTTGCTTGCTAGCTGATCAATGCCTCCAGTGCTCCCCAATTCCTTGAATCTAAGTCCATCAATGATGGACATTGATGAGTTAACCCCTCGTCAGGGCCAGCCCATGAGAGAAGCCCATTAAGAAGATGGTCCTTTACTATTTTGGCCTTCTTGACGCCTGCTCCCTATTAACTTTCTAGCCTAGCTGCACCTGTTAACTTTGGGGTCTATTACTGTTTTGGCCCAACTAAGGCATGTGTTAGGCCCATCACTATTCATAAAGCCTGTGGTCCACCGTCCAATGGAGTCCCATTAGTGAGAAGGCCCGTTACTATCACTACAAGAAAAGTTGGCTTTTATAATGGACGATTTTCATGGTTGAAAGCCCGTTTTTCGTGGTTAAAAAGGCTTCTATGACGGATGGCGTCATGGTAAAAGCCCCGTCACAAAAGAATCAACCACATATTTTTTTGACCATGGCGGATCGCACCCTTCAGCCACGAAAACTTGTTCCGTCATAGATCTGTTCCCTAGCCACGTTGAGGACTGATGTCATGCAAACTGCCATGTGGTAGCCGCCATTAACAGCCGGTTACCACCATTAACGGTCACAGAAATCGTGGTAGAAGCCATGCCCAGCCAAGGCCTACTAGGTATTAGGTGGGCCGGCCCATGAGGAGATCCCAATAAGAAGACAACCCCTTACTATTTCGTCCTGCACTACTTGAAATAGGCCCATTAATGCTACCAGCAGCGACCCGCAAACTTTTAGGCCCGTACTGTTTCGGCCTACAGAAGGCCCATGTTGGCCAAACATTGTGCGGCCCATTAGCAGTGTGCGCCAAGTCGCTCCTGTAAAGTTAGGGCCTACTGTCAGCCCATCACTATTCACGCAGCCCGTCGTGGGCCGCCTACTAACGACCCTTCTTTGAGATGGTCTGTTACTGTTCTGGCCTTCTACTATTCTGGCCGTCAACTATTCAGGCCCATAGGCGGCCTATTTCTATTCTAGCCTGGTAATTTTGTCGTCCTGTTAATATCCTCGTCTGGAAATTTCTCGGGCTGTCTGCTACTATTCTGGCCTGTTACTGTTCTGGACGATTACTGCTTTGGTACGTTACTATTCTGACCCGTTATTGTTATGGTCTATTACTGTGCTGGCATGTTGCTGTTCAGGCCTGCTAGTGTTCTAGCCTATTACTATTATGGCTTATTGCTGTTCTGGCCTATTACTGTTATAGCCTGTTAGTATTACTACTTGCCACCTATGGGTAGGCCCATTACGTTTACAAATTTCTACAGTTTCGACCTTTCTGAAGCCCATGCCAATATCATAAAAGGTGTATAATTAGCGAGCATCTTTTACTATTCATTGACGGCCGAATACAAGACAGGTCAAAAACAAACCCCGAAACTGTTCCCTAATCGACCTGGATGGCATAGTTATCATACCGCCTACCTCCCTGCATGGACTACATGAACTTAATGCGACATGGCCTGTGCGAGTTATCTAGATATTACATCAGCTACAAACTTCTTAAAATTATTACATATATTCAACTCAAGGGAAAGAAAATTCGGCATTCCAGTTGACAATCGATTTGATAGCAGAGTCCTTAATTTGCTTTCTCAATCGATCACCTGCATCTTCCTTGGAGTGTGACAGCCACATTAGAGGAGACATGATCTTGCAGCCCCATTTTTGGTGGCAATAGCAATAATTGTAGTCTGAAACTAAGTAATAACAAGTTAATACATCAAACAAGACAAACTACTCATTTGACCATATGACAAGAGCTATGAACTGGAGTTTACAACTGGTCAATGGTTTAATTATTGACCAGCATGTCAAACAAACAGGACAAGCAAGCACGGATTATACAAGTTTGCCTACCATGAAACGAGCAATCAAAAAATGTGTGTGCGTGTCTTAAAATTTTAGCAAATATAAACTAGCTAGGTCATTTGAACAAATATATATGGAAGCAATTGTATACCCTAGAATGCAAGAGACATTTGGTTACTCGGAATTTGCATTGAGCTACATAATGGCATGTAGTTAATATCGTAGCTAAGAATGAACTAGATAGAAATTATAATCGCATCATACAAGAATTTGTAGAGTAGTAATGCAAACCACGAATGAACTATATATAGTAGAGGTCAGTTATGTCGTTGCTTAGGAAAAACCAAAACTAGATACGAGATATAATGGCATCGCTTGTGAACCTTTAGAACAGGACAAACAATCATTAGACAAGTGTGCCTACAATGAAATGAGTAATCAAACAAAGGTTTCTTAGAATTTCAGCAAATATAAACTAGCCAGGTCATTTCAGCAAATATATTTGGAAGCAGTGGTATCTCCTAGAATGCAAGAGACCTTGGGTCACTCAGAATTTGCGGTGAGATACACAATGGCATGCAGTTACTGTCATATCTAAGAATCAACCAGATAGAAATTATAATGGCATCATAAGAGAACATCTAGAGCAGGAATACAAACCACGAGTGAACTACATAGTAGAGGACAGTTATGCCGTTTCTTAGGACGAACCAACACCAGGTAAGGAAATAATGGTGTCGCTTGTGAACCTATAGAATAGGCTATGCAAACCAAAATGTTCATTGTTCCATTTTCAGCTCTATGCAAGAAAAAGAAAATAGTTAGTGTTGCATCTTTTCAAGAACCAAATGGAAACAACAAAATTATAACTGAATTAGCATGATGAGTTTAAACAGGTACTATAGGATAGCAGAACGATGCCAAGGAGGAAATAATAGAAGGAACTTAGCTCAGGACGAACCAGATAGATTCAGTAACTGTGGAGCAGGAAATCCATACTACTATTTTCCACTTATTTTACATTTTGCAAAAACTACACAGTAACACACAATTACTATTGTACGCAGTAGCTAAGAACATGTGCATGAAAAATAACAAACATGTGCATGACTTGAAATTTGTAGAGCAACGAATGCAAACCAACATGTCTAATGCCCTTTTATGTTCTAGCATGAAGAACTGGCGTGCCCAGTGACTTGTATGTACTAGCACGATTACAAAAATGCAATTCACTACGACGGGCTTGAACCTGCTATATTGCCGACAAAACAAAAATGGGTTGGAGATTTGGTTAACCTTGGTTGGAGAGACATCTAAGTATCATCGGTACCGAGCGGGTGACGTCTAGGTCACCGAGGGTGATGCGGTTGCGGTGGTTGTTAGTGTCAGGAAAGCAGATCTTGGGCGGTCAACGTCGTCTTGAGCGCGATGGATGAGAGCATCACTGAGGCAAATCTAGTGCAGTGAATGGTGATAGTCATGCAACTTGTATAGATCGGTGGACATGAAACTCCTTAAACTAGATCACGTTCGGTGGACACCGGTGAAGCGGATCCGGTACGGTTGGGTGGCTTTCGGTGACCCGGAAGAGAGCTTGGGCGGTTGATGACACCATCGGTGTGGTGAACGACACCGCAGCTCCGGTGCAGTGGCAGAGAGAACCGTGAACTAGATTTGGTGGGTGAGCATTGGTGAAGCGGCTCCGCGGCGGTGCATGAGACCGCAGCTCATGCGGCTCGGGCTGGCGTGGAATTGTCGTCAGCCTATGTGCGTGGTTTTCATGAAGGTGAGGGCGTGGGGGAGGGGCCTGGGATTTTTGGGAGGGCCAGCAGGAAAATCTGCACGAATCGGGACTAAGGAAGTGAACAGAAAAATAATTATGATCATTCCCCCAAGCTACCGACTTTAGCTTGCCCATAGGACATCTGAACATTGGGTAGGATGAGAATTTTGAAGTCAAAAGTTTTTGAAATGGAGGAGCGCGAAATGCTTCATGGTCGGTGTGTGATTTTGCTGCTCGATTGAGATTTTGAATTTCGCGACCGTCCATCTAATAATAGAAAAATGGTACTCCCCCTATGGGAGATTTTTCCTCCAATTTTTTGAAATGGAGGGGCGGGAAATGCTTCAAAGTCGGTGTGTGGTTTAGCTACTCGACTGAGATTTTGAATTTGACTAGTGTCCATCTGATAATAATACAAAAATGGTACTCCCCCGGTGGGAGTTTTTGCCTCAAAGTTTTTGAAACACGGGGGGATGAAATGCTTCAAAGTCAGTGTGTAGTTTTGCTGCGCGATTGAGATTTCGAATTTGACTAGCGTCCATCTAATAATAATAAAAAAATGGTACTCCCCCGGTGGGAGATTTTTCCTCGAAGTTTTTGAAACGGTTAGGCGGGAAATGCTTCAAAGTCGGGGTGTGTGTGATTTTGCCGCTCGATTGAGATTTTGAATTTGGCTAGCGTCCTTGTACTACTAGTAGTAGTAGTAAAAAAGGTGGTAGAACATACGACTATATGGTCAGGAATTCATGGCTGCAAGTCACATCAACTGATCATCCATATAACCATACTTGAGGTACTCCCTGTGTTCGGGAATACTACTAGGCTAGAGAGCAAAACCAGATACTCTCAGGATACTTAGTTTGGAGAATTAACTTCACTTGTTCACTTTATCACTAGTTATTGCATGTAGTAGTAATCCTAAAATCCAGCCAATGCACGTGGCCACCACATCTAATTGAAAACATGCAAGCCAATGCATGCACTCCCGTTTTAACAACATGAGCGGCCATGAGCATTATAGGACGTGGTGGTTCATATTTTTAGGTCAACTAGAGGAGTAATTGAGCAAAACTAGGAGCACTAATTAGCACACCGGCCTAGCTATTGAGGCTATAGAAATAATAAAGAACCGTGATATTGAGCGAACATGAGGTTTTTAGCTCCACGAAGCATACATCCCATCCGGCCATATGGTGAGCATATAACGGTAGAGCCAAAAAGCAAAACTGAAAAATGGAAAATGCAATGCAAAAAATGGAAAATGCCCTGCGTTTGCGTGTGTCCCGAAGGACCAGGGAGCGCATGTTTTCTCCTTAGATTTTGGGATAATTAAATACAATGAGGTTTTGATACTACTACTAACTAGTATCATCCTACACGTTCGCGTGCTCCTAGGAGTCGTATGCTGGTGTGCATGACCGTTGTCCCGTAATTAGTGCGCGTGTGCATGCACATGCCCATGCTAGTTTGATGAAACGCGGTTGCAGTTGCTATGTGCATGCCGTCGTCTCATTTCCTCATGCTTCGCTTGGCTTTCCCAGGACTTTATTTAAATGGATTTCTATTTTCGCACCCTCGGTTCGTTAGTTGTACTCAGTTTTCCTTATCCGCTTAGTTTTTCCTCACTTTCTCCCTCCCTCTATTATGAAACCCTCACAGGCCCTCGAACAGGGGGATGTTATCAGGTCAAAGGCTTGACCATTACATGCTGACCGGTGGGACCGTGTTGAGGCGGGTCGTACGTTGAGCGTTACGTTATGTTGCATCAACCGTTAGATGCTGGCAGGTGGGGCCAGGATACACAGCGGACCAGCCATCCATCTCTCGCTGGTTATGGGGGACATTGTGTGGGACCATGTGGGGCACATTTGGTGGTTACGTGCACCCTACGCCTAAATTGAAAGTTTTCTTTTTTGTTATTTTTATGATTGGACTTTTTAAGAGCGTCTTTTCCCCTCTCTCGCTAACAAATGTGTTTTTTTGCTCAAAAAGGTAGCGAATCTAGAGCAACTTCTCTCTTCAGTCATTGTTCCTTTTGGCCCTCATTTTTCCTTAATCTGGTAGCAAATCTAGAGCAGCATATCTAACCAGCACCATAAATAAATTCAGTAAACAGAGCCAATGTAGATAAAGCAAATAATAAAGGTTATATAGTACTGTACTTAATGAGGTTAGACAATTAGGCTGCTCAGCAGCATTAGCGGACAAGTTCAACACAGACAAGACAAAAGAAGCTGCTTTACAACAGCAGCAACACAAGATAAGTGGCCCCTCATGGCCTCCGCCTCCTCCCTCTGGCACCTCCTCCACTTCTTGTTGCCCAGTCCCTTGACCTTGGGAGCCTTGGGCTTGATCGGGGGCATGCGACCCTCCTCGATAGCCACCTTCTAGAGGTTGTGGAGGTGAAGGACAAGCGCCTGGTGCTTGGCTCTGAAGCCGTGGACATTCACAGACTTGCCGCAGGTCCTCACGTCCTCATCATGCTTCATGAGGGAGTTGAAGTTCGTTGCGTGGAGCCTCCTGGTGGTGCAGAACGGGCACCTGTAGACGTCGCCAACAAAGAAGTTGTTGTACTGGCCAGACTTCAGCCTCCTCAGCACATGACGAGTCCTAGTGTCCTTGGACTTATCGTCGCTGCTATCCTCCTGTTGGAAAAAACAGTAGAGTGCAATAAGGACATGACTGAGATACTTTGATTATCGGGATTGATTATTTTCATAAATTAACCGATTGAGATCCCCTGATTATTCCCTAAATCTCAAACCAAATCGAATACGGATCCTAACGGTGAAAAGGGGGGTTCAAATACAAACAGGGGGATTCATCGAAATACAAGATCTAACACAAAAGGATTAGCTACTGTAAAAATACGAATAGTCGAACCCTAATAACATACGATCTAGCATCTAACGATGGGAAAATGGGAAGAACAAGGGAAGGGGAGAAAACCCTGGTTACCTCCGACCAAGGGTCGGCGATGCTGGTGTCATAGGGGTTCTCCGGCCTTATGTAATCAACCTCCTCGTAGGGGTCCTAGCCAAGCGGGATCTTCCCAAGACCGGCGGGGGCCTCCTCGCCGGCAGCTACGGCGGATGCAGGGATAGGGACAGTGGCTGCCTTCGATGCCTTGACAGAGGCCTGTACGAGGATGGCAGCTGTCTTTGATACATGGACGGGGGCCTGTACGGGGACGGGGGCCTCCTCGATGGCGGCCTTGGAGGCTCCGATGGCCACCACGCCGTTCTTCTCCATCACCAGTGTGGTTGGGGTTTTCTTGGGGGTTTGCAAAAGGTGATGTGACACTAGAGACGGTTGAGTGAGTGAGTGAATGAGTGATGAGTGAGAGTGAGGAGGCCTCTATTAATGGAGAAGGGAAGAAACATTTCGTTGCACCACCATGCACCGCGTAACTGCGTACACTACTGCACCGTGCACGATCACACATGTGTCCGCTACCGCCCCGTGCACCGTACACGCATATCGTGAGTCACGTTTTTCCCTCGTGTCTAACTCTAGCGACCTAGTTGTGCTCAGTTTTGCCCTCAAGTGTAACACTAGCAGTTTGGTTGTATTCAGTTTTTCCCTCTAGTACTAACACTGCCATGTGCAATATACTCAGTTTTACCCTCCGGTGGCTGGTCAACAGAGAGTCAACAAATAGGTTTTAGCTAGCTAATTGAGTCATTTTATGCACAACAAATTCAAAAAGATCAAAACATAGTGGCATCTACCCAGGGAGTCTTATCATGTGACCTGCTACCATAAGAAATGTATATAAATCAAGTTTTAACATTAATCACCACTTCTCAAATCATCTACTATCTATGAAGTTTCATGGCTTTCTACTCAAGCCTCTTCCTAAAACATCCCTCCCCAAAACATAGTTTGTCTGAATGAGGCAATAATTGTTAAACTGGTGTATATTTGAATTCTAAATAGTTTGATGTGTGCCAAGATGTATTTTATTGTATAAAAGACGCATTTTCCATTTTTAAATCTTTTTTTATTTTTTATTTAAATCCCTTTGTCAGTCTTACCCTTGGTTTTTAAGTTCTACTCAATTTTCCCTTGGTTCTTAAGTTCTACTCAGTTTCCCCCTCTCTTAGTCACAATCTCTCACATCTGTGCTCATCTTCGCTGCTACGCTCTGATTGTTTGAGACATTTATCACGCGGATCGTGCCCACCAACCATTGATCCTCTGTGATCTAGCAAACATGATAACCCCTATATCTGTTGGGGGGCACCCCTCTATCCATTAGAAATAACGAGTTTGCCACCGGTACTTTAGCTCCATAAACAAATGAACTTGAGTATAATTTGAAGGGAACGTGTTCAAAGGTGTATAATTTGTGCATTACATTCCACTGTATGAAAATGATAATCTCTCCAGATTTTCTTAGCACAACATTATCACGTATTAAGTGCGATTTCAAAGAGTTCAAAGGTGTATAATTTTCGCATATGCAAATTTATGCATTACATTCCACTCTATGAAAATAATAATCTCTCAAGATTTTCTTAGCACAATATTCTCACGTATTAAGTGCGATTTCAAAGAGTTCAAAGGTGTATAAACTTCATATATGCAACTTTATGCATTACATTCCACTCTATGAAAATGGGGGAGAAAATAATAATCTCTCAACATTTTGTTAGCACATCATTATCACGTATTAAGTGCGATTTAAAAGTGTTCAAAGGTTTATAATTTTCCCATATGCAAGTTTGTGCATTACATTCCACTCTATGAAAATGATAATCTCTCAAGATTTTCTTAGCACAACATTATCACGTATTAAGTGCGATTTCAAAGAGTTCAAAGGTGTATAATTTTCATATACACAAGTTTATGCATTATATTTCAATCCATGGAAATGATAAATGATCAGGATTTTATTAGAACAACATTATCATGTCCTAAGTGCGATTTAAAAGAGTTCAAATGTGTATAATTTATATATAATTTTTGTATATGCATTACATTTCACTATATGAAAATGAAGCTAGACAAAGGGCCACCGTCACCAGAGAAGAAGAAGAAAGGGGAAGCAACGACACGAGCACGGGCGCGGGGCTGGCTTGGGGTCCCATCTTGCAACGCCAACCTAGGTAAGTTGTGGGTCCGGCGGTCACGTGGAGAAGCTATGGGTCTGGTGCTCACGTGGATAAGCTATGGGTCTGATGCTAATCTGGATAAGTTGAGAAAGGTGTCCACTATGAGAACCGACTAAATGTGGCCCCACTTGTCAGCATGTAACGGCAATGGTACACTACAGGACTCGACAGAACGTGGCCCTACTCATCATCACGTAATGGCGAGGGTCCATTATGGGACCCGACTGAACGCGACCCCACTTGTCAGCACGTAACGGCAAGGCTAACGGATGGCGAGTTTTAGAGCATGTCAGAGTTTCGAACAAGGAGATGGGAAAAGTGAGGAAAAACTAACGGCTGGGGAAAACTGAGTACAACTAATGAACCGAGGGTACGAAAATAGAAAACCCTTATTTAAATGTTTGTCTCTGGAACCGCTTCCTCTTCCAGTCGACGGGACCGAGACCACACGAACGCCATCATCCATGGCCGGCAAGAGGCAGTAGGAATCGCCGTCGGCTGGTCTCCCTAAGGGACTCGTCTAGAAGATAGGTGACATCTTCCTTTCGAGGGACGACTTCGACTACTACGCCACCTTCCGGGCAGTCTGCAGCACCTGCACGGCTTCACGGAGGAGCGCTTTATGCCAGCCAACTAGGTTGTTCTAGAGCACCAGTTGTCGGAGGGGTATCCGGTAGATGACGCCGCCAACACATTGCTGAATGTGAGAACTAGCCGCCACCTTGAGAAGAAGACTAGCGAGGTTATTCGCAAGTGATTTATTGATATTCATCTGTATATATGCAATCCTTGTTTTGCATTCACCTCCTATACTATCTATTTTTTAAGTTCTGCTTCTGCGTCTACTTGTTTCCTAGGGTTTTGCTCCATGGTTTTCCTTGATTGAATCTCAGTCTGTTTACCTTGACTGAATCTCTATTTCTCCTGTCTCTCTCTATTTCTCTCTGGAAGGTACTTTTATGTCGGTAGCACAACCAGTGGCCTCCTTGTGCTTGCACAGTGGGTGTAGCCGTACAAGACCTGGTTGTACAACCCCTTTTCGGGCGGTATCAAGTGACTAACGGTGGAGATACCAACCGAGCAGGTGGCTTCTATCATTGTGACGATGTTCCCGTCGTTGATGGTGTTTACATCGAACCATCAGAACACCATCATTCGATGGGCAGATGAGGGCATGGAGGAAGGGAGTCACCCGGTCTTTGGTGAAGGGTGGTACTCACTACATGACTTTGCGGAACTCCAGAGCATGACTTCTTATGCCGGTGATATTTCCGTTGCAGACAGATACGGGTTTGTCCTCTTGACTATGTGTGATGCTGCTCATGGAGATTTCCAGCTACAGCGCTCCGCACGAACCCTGGAAATGTATCCCGCTGTTGTAGGCCCTATTCTGGGCTGCTAGTTCCCAGAGAATCGTTTTTACCACGTCGATCCGACGGGGATTTGTTGTTCGTTGTGAGTGGACCGGTCTATGGAGACTAGAAGGTTGTTTACTGGGTTGATACCCAAAACCGTGTCCTTCAGCCAGTCAGAGGCATCAGAAGTCATGCTCTCTTCGTTGCTGACAATGAATGCGCCTGCGTCGACAGCGCCAGGGTACCCACTGTGCAGGCCGGCAACATATACTATGCAGACCTATCCGAGATTAGATCTTACGACTTTGAGGCTCTAGTGTGGGAAGAGGAGACAAGGTATGTACATGGGTATGGAGTAGGAGGTTTATGGATGACTGAACATTCTTCCCAACTCGATCGATTGCTGGCGGAGTATTGCAGAATTGTAGAGTATTCCGAGCTGTAGATAGTGCCGCCTTATGGCTAGTATGGTACCACCTAGTACGATTACTATGATGGCTATCCGTCAGATTGATGGCTCGTGTGGGTCTGCTCCTGTTTTATTCTCTTCAGGTCAGCTCTTTGTGTATTCACTTTGTTGAGTGAACATCTATGAATTTTGCAAGTTCTATGGTGCCCGTGTAATACAATGGATGTTGTCCATGTTCCAGAAGATCGTGTGTTGTACCTCTTACAACTTCACTATTTTTTCATGTACGTATAGTAATTCTGATAGAAGCTCGGTTTGTAACAATGCACAAATAACTTACAACTGCTAATTAGAGTAGATTATTACAATCCTTATAAACTTGACAGTAATAAAATGAAGCAGAAAAGTTGCATCAGAGTCCAGACAACTGAAAAAACAGCATAACTGGTGTTACAGAAAAGGTCTCTATGGAGCTTGCATCGTGAGACAAGTAACAACTGGCTTCCCATGAGAGCTGCAGATGAGATTATTAAGTATGTTCTACGTGAAAGTTTGCCTGTTTTTAATTCATATAAGTCTTTGCATGCTATGGTGATTACCAAATATGTTTTGTTGGCTTCTTGCTCAACAATATCACGGGCATCTTGGAGGGCATCCTCAAATAATCTTACGACTGGAATAAGAGGATCAGTCGAAGTGGTGTGCCATGAGCAATAGGTATTCGCACTGCTGCTGTGTGAAACAAAATCTAAACTTGGAGAAGCCGGTATTTGTTTGGCACTTAGAGGGTTATTTGTAGCTTGAAACAAACACACAACAAGTTATAATAGCATTACCATGCAATCACACCACCATGAATTTTAAATGTATCAATACCGTAATATATAAGGAAGGAAGCAATTAATAGTGGTGGTTCATACATCTATTTCTTCTTGAATAAGTGGACCAGCTAGCGCTATGGAGCGATGCTAGCATGTGCTGCTCTATGAAATGACTGCTCTACTTGAAGATGGCTAAGACCAAGACAAAACAAGTTACTTAAACAACAGACTTGGGAAACAAACTACAAGTTCATTTCGAATAACAATGCGAGCAATCAGACAAAGTACCTGATGCAGACTGCTCAAACTAGAATGTGCAGAACATGAATAAAACAAATATGAAAACTAAGCCATTATGTTTCTCATACATAAACTAGTCAGACACTACACAATGAAATATGCCACTGATTTAATCATAGACAAAAAAGAGTAACTTAGTCAACAAAAACGCATCAATTGTGTGCCTCGAATATACTAGCCAGATAATTTTAGACAAACAATGAAACAAGCAATCATACATTGAGTTATACATGAACAACCAGATAATTTCAACAGTTCGGGGGATTGAGAACAACAAACTGAACCATCATGTGCCTCGTATTAAAATAGCTAGTTCATGTAACTATGATACACAGTAGATACAAGAGTGAGATGAAGTGCACGGAGTTTCTTATGCTACATGTGTATTATACATGATCTAATCGCTAGTGTGGCCTTGTTTTTATTATCATCCAACTTAGATGCAATACACCCGACCTCTGCATATCTAGGAAATTGAACTAAGCACATGGAACAAAAGCAGACCATAGTGGTGCTAAAAATTTTGACACCAATTTTTGGCAAAAACAATGAAAACAAGAAAGACAAATGGTAAATTTAAGCAAAAAAATGTGACAAGGACCAAACTTTGGCTACCAAACTTTGGGTAGGGGTCCTTACGGTAGGTGTTACATGAGTTCTACGGCAGCTCGTGTGGACGAGCGGAGTATGTACTCCATTGTTGCTCCTTTGCATAAAGGTAAGGCCAACTATAATACAAACAGGTTCCAACATGGTATATGTTGGCATGAAGTGAAACAAAAGTGATGGGGTCTTACGAGATTATAGGAGCCATTCACTCTATGATATTATTGTAGGGGAACAGGTAGGCTACACTAGCGTAAAATCAAAATTTTCTACCGCGCCAACCAAGAATACTGTGGTCATAGATCACGGGATTACCACTAGACGCGCAGTTGCGGAACTTGATGAAGAACGTCGGGGTAGTGTAGATGTTCTACATCTCCTCCTCATCCTCGTCCCTCGAGCAGCTCCCCTTTGCCTGGCTCGTCCAAGTGCTACAGCTGCAGCACCTCCGAGGTATCCACACGTCCGGAGTGGAAGCTGTCACACGCCAGACTGCTAGGTCTGCACGTGCAACAGAGGCGGAAGAGGAGTGGCGGCTGGGTGGAATGCTCAAACCTATTCAGCTCGCCTCACTCTCTCTTATATAGGCATCCCTGGTGGGCTTCTACATTAGCAGCCTCAGCCTGGTCTAATTCGGATCCAATCCTCATTAGGCTTCCAGCCCCTAAAGTGTGTGACCCTCTAGGTTCATACACGTATAGTCATGACACAAGTACACTTACTACGTCAATAGTTGGTAGTGGCCTCTAGCAAGACGTGCCAACTCCTAAACGCATATAAAGATCATTCAGACGAACCATCACAAGGTTGAGTACATGCCTTTCCCTTTGCCTCACGATATTTGGTCTAGCTCCAAGCTGACCTCTCTTTCTCGAAACTGTGATTCGGAATCCCTTTACTAGGTTAACTCTTAACCATATGTAGCACGACCATGCATTTCTGGATCCGATCACTCGAGGGGCCCAGAGATATCTCTCTCAAGTAGAGAGGGGCAAATCCTATCTTGATTGACCGATGCCTTGCAGCATGTATCAGGACAAACCCGAAAGCTACCTTTATAACTACCCAGCTACAGAGTAGTGTTTGATAGCCCCAAAGTAGGTCGATCCACATCTCAAGTACATGTGACAATCTCAGGTCTAAGGACAAAGCGTACACGATGTGTAGAGAGAGCTGCAAGTATTATTGCTAGTCTCAAGTTGGGTCAGTCCAACCCCATGTTCATAACATGTGTCCACATCATTGGTTTGACATCTCTATGTCTATGACTTGCAAAACATAGTCATCAACCAATTGATGTGCTAGTCTAATATTCACGTGTGTCCTCACATGAACTCCGACTAGGGACAATTATTAGATAACCATACAAGTAAAGAGTTTCACAAACAATTCACATAATTTCCAATCAATACAAGTTGCCTAGTATATGGATATTCAAGGAACATTATAATAACTCATGGATACACATGAAATACAATCATCTCTATGATTGCCTCTAGGGCATATTTCCTTCAATTATGTGCAAACTGAGGCTTCTCCTTACATTATAATAGCAAACAGTTAGAGCTGCAAGTTAAGAGGGATCAAATCGATAGTACATAATGGTCAAATAGTATGACGTGTGTAAACGTGTAGTATAGGATAGCAGGACAATAACAGGATCAAGATACTACTATAGTTCGTAAATCGGCAAATGAGAGAGATATTATATAATCATATATGGTATAGAAGAGAATGTAAACAAATATGTTAAGTGACTAATAATTCATATAGAAATATACATAAAAGTTGAATGCGTGTAGTTTAAGCCTAACCACAACGGGTTAATTTAGTACATAACAGGTATATCAAGTAAAGAACCTATTAGTTAGGAAATTTAGCACAAATACAGTACTCCCTCTGTTTCAAAATTTAAGATGTTTTAACTTTGTGAAAGGAGTATATCGTTTAATTCAAGAAGCTTGAGATCCATATTCTTTGGACTTTCTTTATGAAAAAGAACATCTCATCATCACTCGGAAAACTAATAATTTTCTTTCCTAATAGTTGGAAACTCCACCGACGAAATTGTTTACTACAAGAAGATGCACCGGTCTACCTCCAAAAATACATTTAATTCAAGAAGCAAGTTTGAACTAATTTCGTTAAATCGACAAGAAGTCATTGAAGTGTGCGAAGTTAGCTAAGAAGCTTGAAAAATCCTAGTACTAAAAACTTGGGTATTATGTATAAGAAACCGTGGTCTAGTTTGTGTGATAATTGGGGCGATTGCATTTTCTTTTAACTATGGTAGGTCTCGTATGAGCGAGGTTCTTGAGAGTTAACACAGCCGGTGGAAGTACAACTTGTTGGAAATATGCCCTAGAGACAGATAGTAATAAGGACTATTATCATATTTCATAAAGTTTATGATTAAGTTTTATATCATGCTCTAACTGTATTGAGTGGAAACTTCAATACACGTGTGATATATAAACAACCAGGGGTTCCAAGTGAAACTCTAGTCACTGGTTCATTGGTTAACAGATGGTCAAGTTTCCTGATCATGTGGCATTTATGCTAGTTGGAAATGGAGTCAACTATTCTGAGAATGAGATGATGAACCAATACCCAACCTAAACATCATGACCCGATCATGTCATGAATTTGAAGTTACGATGATTAGAAATGGATCCTCGTAGACTATTCCTTAGACCGTGAAGCTATATCAATCACTGTCTCCCGAGAGTGCTTAGATAGCATAAAGCGTCACTTGGTAATACAATGATTATAAAGGTGTGTTCAGGTACTCGGAGGAACCGTAGAGGCAATATATGTCAAGATCAGGATTTGTCCATCCATGTGACGGAAAGATACTCAAGGGCCCACTCAGAGAAGTTATATCCAATAGCTGTACAACGTGTGATTTGATCACAAGGATATCACTTGTCAGAACGAGTCAAGTAGCATTGTTCAGTAACGAGATTGAACATGACATGGTGATGTCATTGATCAGATCTCGGGCAATGCATGTATCGAGAGACAAAGGGAATAAGACACAACCATCCCGGTTCAAACGACGAAAGATCTTCGTGGAACGCACATGGGTCACATGGCCATCTAGGTCCCTTTGTCGATCATTGGTCCGGGAGTGTCCCGACCATGTCTGGACTGTTCCCGAACCGTATGGTATCACACTTAAGGGTTTGATGATGCTTAGAGAGTGTTTATAGGATCGGAAGAATCGCGGAAGAATAGTAGAGAGAAAACTGGAAGGGTTTCAGTAAGTCCGGAGGATGTCCGGAGTGGAGGTGGAAGGTGTTCCATAGCCACGAAGATTGAATAATATGTGAATGAATATTAAATATTAATCTAATCATTTATTCATAATTATTTAATAAAAGAGAAAATCAATTTAAAGGTCAAAAGGCTTAATGGGCCAATTCCGGAGGGAAAAGGGCCCATTAGGGAAAGGCAAGAGAGAGAAGGGCCAGAGGGGGTGGCCGGTGGCGCCTCCCCTTCCCCTCTCCTCTCCTTTAGTCCCACCCTGGGACTTTGAGGGAGGTAGTACCTCCCCTCCCCCTATATGTAGTGGGGGTATTTGGCCAGATAAATAGACACAATATTCAATAAAGGTTTCCTCACTTTTGGGGAAACCTCCAATTGATATGCTCTCTCTCTCTCCCTCTCTCTCTCTCTCTCTCTCTCGTGACCGTGGTCCCAAGTTTGGACTTCATGAACGAGAGACATCTTCACAGCGGAGCACCGTCGCGCTGCGGGATTCATATCTAGGAGCTATACTTCCGCAACTGCTGCTGGATCAGGGAAGCGAGAGTCATAGTCAGGCACCGGACGTGTGTAATTCCTCATGAGGTGTCACACTTAAGGCACTCAAGTCGTTGGAGCCACAGGAGCGCAAGGACTTCATCACGATCTTGAGGTCGGCTTCGGCTCGTGTACATCAACCATGCTCTCCTGAGCGTTGACAACATGGATAGGTCCTGGCAACCAACCCCTCCCGTTACTGCATTACTAATAGATAGGTCCTGGCAACATCAGGGGTTCTGGGGCGTAGGGTAAAAATTATTGTTTTTATACGCGAAACCCCTACACAAGTTACACCAAGGACCTCATAAAAATGAAAATTGCCCCCAAGTCCATGCATTTAGCACAAGGACCCTGAAACTGAGCAATGAAGTGTGTGTTTTGAGGTTTGCGCATACTAGCGTTCATCGTGCTAAAGAGTATCAGTAGAGTCTTTGTAGATGCTAAGAACAGAAAAAAGATCCAATGGTTAGCAATGTTTGGATTTGCCAGTATTGATCCAACGGTTAATGTTCGAAGTTATCCGTACACTATACAGTGGTATGGTATTGTAAGATATAAGACAAGATGAAGATAAGATAACAAGTACTACGAATGGCTGATCTTTTGAGTAACCTTCCCTCCCGATGTTTGGGAAGCAAGTGAAAATTTCAAAAACCGGAAAAGTTTAATTTTTTTTGCCGCCAAGGACCAAAGTGGTTTCCTTCCTATGTACTCCCCATCCCTACTCCACACCAACGCGGCTGCTGAACACGCCAGAAACATAGAGTCGCCATACCAAGGCACACGTGTGCAACACCATGTTGTGGATGAGGGAGAGATCAGTCAGGCCGGTGCGCGAGGGGAAAGGGGAGGAGAGATGGAGGATGGATGGTGAGAGGCAGCGAAGGAGAGAGTAAACACATAATTTGTTTTGCGTGCATAGGTCCTGAAATTTACTACTAGTAGAGTGGCCGCAGGAGTACCTCGTGTCGGGAACCCATCATAACTTTCCTCTGTCATCGAACTGCCTTCAACTCCTCTTTCCTGCTGCCCTCTTCCCCTGCCTATGTTTTCTTCTCTCAGCATGTACATCGCATGTACAGAGTTGAGCATATGTCTAAGCAAAGAAATGCGTACTACTACTGGTGTACTATAGGAGTATTTGCTTTTTCCCTAATAAGGGCATCAACAATGTGTACAAAAGCACACCTTAAGGCCTAATATGGGGCATCTGCTAAGGTTGACCATATACATTGTGGAGAAAATAAAGTTATCTTTAAGCCTAAAGGTGCACCTCGAGCTTGTGGGTTGCCCATAGAGAATAGAAAAATCAATTCCCCTCTCAACCTAATTCATGTGATCTTTTTCAAAAGGTGTTCAAAATTTTCATGATGCAAAATCTTAGCTAGAAGTCGAACCAGTCGTCAAAACTCTCTGTGATTTCTGATATATTAATTAACTGCTCGATGGGTACCTCTAAAAGAATTTTTTCATAAAAATTTCAAAGCAACCTACAATTTATTACTTGTAGTTAAAGTTTGACCTAATTTCATTAAATTCAAGAGCAATCTATCGCGCTTACTTGTCGCTCAAGTTTGACCTAATTTCATTAAACTATCAAGATGCAAAATCTTAGCAAGAAGATGAACCTGTTGTCAAAACTCTTGGTGGTTTCTGATATATTAATTGATCCCCCTTTGATGGGTACCTCCAGGAGCTTTTTCGTAAAACTTTCAAACCAACCTACATAATTTACTTGTAGTAGTTCAAATTTTACCTAATTTCAATAAATCTGCATAAAGTCATTCAAGTGGGCAGAGTTAGTAGGAAATTTGAGAACTCATAAAACATGGGAAATCGTAAGTACAACATGTTGATCCATTATATATGTCTGAAAACTTGGCTTGTGGCATTAAAATCCATATTCTTTGGACTTTCTTTACGTGAAGAATAATCTTTTCATCACTAGGAAAATTGAGAATGTTCTTTCCTGAGATAGTTGGAAACTCACACCGACGACATTTTTTACTACAAGAAGATGCACCTATCTACCTCCAAAAAGACATATAATTCAAGAGCAATCTACCACACTTACTCGTAGCTCAAGTTTGACCTAATTTTGTTAAACCATCAAGATATAAAATCTTTGCAAGAAGTTGAACTAGTCTTCAAAACTCTCGGTTGTTTCTCATATATTGATTGTGGCCCCCCAATGGGTACCTCCTAAATATTTTTTGTAAAACTTTCAGAGTAACCTACAATTTACTTGTAGTAGTTCAAATTTGACCTAATTTCGATTAATCGACAGAAAGTCATTCAAGTTGGAGGAGTTATTAGCTAGGAAGTTTGATAACTCATAAAACACGGGAAATCGTAAGTACAATAGATTGGTCCTCTATATATGTGTGAAAACTTGGCTTGTGGCATTCAGATCCATATTCTTCGAACTTCCTTTACGGGAGGGAATAATCTCGCCATTACTCAGAAAATTGAGAATGTTCTTTCCCGATAGTTGGAAACTCACACTGACAACATTGTTTACTACAAGAAGATGCACCCATCTACGTCCGAAAAGACATTTAATTCAATATAAATCTATCGCGCTTACTTACTTGTAGCTCAAGTTTGACCTAATTTCGTTAAATTGTCAAGATGCAAAATCTTAGCAAGAAGTTGAAACTATCGTCAAAACACTCAGTGGTTTCTAATATATTAATTGTGACCCCCCGATGGGTTAACCCAAAGCTTTTTCGTAGAACTTTCAAAGAAACCTACAATTTACTTATAGTTTTAAATTTTACCTAATTTCGATAAATCGACATAAAGTCATTCAAATGGGCAGAGTTATCTAGTAAGTTTGAAAACTCATAAAACATGAGAATTGTTGGTAGAACATGTTGGTCCACTATATATATATATGTCTGTAAGTTTGGCTTGTGGCATCCACATCCAATATTCTTTGGACTTCTCTTTATGGAAAAGAACAACCGCGCTCGTCTTCACTCGGAAAATGTACAATTGAATGTTCTTTCCTGATAGTTAGAAACTCACACTGACGATATTGTTTACTATAATAAGATGCACTGATCCACCTATGAAAAGACATTTAATTCAAGATCAATATACCGCGCTTACTTGTAGCTGAAGTTTGACCTCATTTCGTTAAATTGTCAAGATGCAAAATCTTAGCAAGAAGTTGAACCTGTCTTCAAAAACTCTCGGTTGTTTCTCATATATTGATTGTGACCCCCTGATGTGTAGGGTAACGGGTAGGCTACACTAGCGTAAAATCAAAAATTTCTACCGCGTCAACCAGGAATACTATGGTCATAGATCACGGGATTACCGCTAGACGCGCAGGTGCGGAACTCGATGAAGCACGTTGCGGCAGTGTAGATGTTCTACGTCTCCTCCTCGTCCTCGTCCCACGAGCAGCTCCCCTTTGCGCGGCTCGTCCAAGTGCTACAGATGCAGCACCTCCGAGGTATCCACACGTCCGGAGTGGAAGCCGTCACACGCCAGACTGCTAGGTCTGCGCGTGCAACACAGGCGGAAAAGGAGTGGCGGCTGGGTGGAATGCTCTCTCCTTTTCAGCTCGCCTCACTCCCTCTTATATAGGCATCCCTGGTGGGCTTCTACATTAGCAGCCCATTAGCAGCCTAAGCCTGGTCTAATTCGGATCCAATCCTCATTAGGCTTCCAGCCCCTAAAGTGTGTGACCCTATAGGTTCATACACGTATAGACATGACGCGAGTACACTTACTCCGTCAATAGTTGGTAGCGGCCTCTAGCAAGACGTGCCAACTCCTAAACGCATATAAAGATCATTCGGACGAACCATCACAAGGTTGAGTACATGTCTTTCCCTTTGCCTCACGATATTTGGTCTAGCTCTAAGCTGACCTCTCTTTCTCGATACTGTGATTCAGAATCCCTTTACTAGGTTAACTCTTAACCATATGTAGCACGGCCATGCATTTCTGGATCCGATCACTCGAGGGGCCCAGAGATATCTCTCTCAAGTAGAGAGGGGCAAATCCCATCTTGATTGACTGATGCCTTGCAGCATGTATCAGGACAAACCCAAAAGCTACCTTTATAACTACCCAGTTATGGAGTAGTGTTTGATAGCCCCAAAGTAGGTCGATCCACATCTCAAGTACATGCGACAATCTCAGGTCTAAGGACAAAACGTACACGATGTGTAGAGAGAGCTGCAAGTATTATTGCTAGTCTCATGTTGGGTCAGTCCAACCCCATGTTCATAACATGTGTCCACATCATTGGTTTGACATCTCTATGTCAATGACTTGCGAAACATAGTCATTAACCAATCGATGTGCTAGTCTAATATTCACGTGTGTCCTCGCATGAACTCCGACTAGGGACAATTATTAGATAACCATACAAGTAAAGAGTTTCACAAACAATTCACATAATTGCCAATCCATACAAGTTGCCTGGTATATGGATATTCAAGGAACATTATAATAACTCATGGATACACATGAAATACAATCATCTCTATGATTGCCTCTAGGGCATATTTCCTGCAGTCTCCCACTTGCACTAGAGTCAATCTAGACAGTATCTAATACCTATTGCTCTTGTGTGCGCTTCATGCGCAGGCTGCGGGAGTGGCTTAGTCAAGGGATCAGCAAAATTTGAGTCCGTATGTATTTTGCATAACATGACACTACCTTCATCAATGAACTCACGAATCAGATGGTAGCGCATGCGAATATGTTTGTTCTTCTGGTGCTGTCTAGGTTCTTTGGCTTGTGCAATAGCACCATTGTTGTCACAATAAACGTCCAAGGGATTGGACGAGCCCTGAACCACACAAAGAGCGATCAGGAAATTCCTAATCCAAACAGCTTCCTTTGCAGCCTCCGAGGCAGCAATATATTCAGCTTCTGTTGAAGAGGAGGCCACTGTATCTTGCTTGGAACTTTTCCAGCTCACAGCACCACCATTCATGACAAACACATAACCTGATTGCGATTTCGAGTCGTCTGAGTCATTAAGGTAACTCGCATCTGTGTAACCCTTTACACTGAGTTCAACCTCACCTCCATAAACTAGGAACATATCCTTAGTCCTTCTCAAGTACTTAAGGATATTCTTTACCGCTGTCCAGTGAATCTCACCTGGATCAGCCTGGTATCTGCTCGTAACACTTAGAGCATAGGAAACATCTGGGCGAGTACATGTCATTGCATACATGATGGATCCAATAGCCGAAGCATATGGAACCCTACTCATGCGTTCTCGCTCATCAGTGGTCGAAGGACACCGAGTCTTGCTGAGTTTAATGCCGTGAGACATGGGCAAGAACCCCTTCTTAGCCTCTTCCATGCTGAACCGTTTCAACACTTTGTCAATGTACGTACTCTGGCTTAATCCAATTAGCCTCCTTGATCTATCTCTATAGATCTTGATACCCAGAATATATGCCGCTTCTCCCAAGTCCTTCATAGAAAAACTATTTTTCAATGAGGTCTTAACAGACTCGAGCATAGGAATGTCATTTCCAACCAATAATATGTCATCCACATATAAGATTAGAAACACAAGTGATTTCCCATTTTCTTTCTTATACACACAAGGTTCTTGTTCGTTTTTCGTGAAGCCAAACTCCTTTACAACTTCATCAAATCGAATGTTCCAACTCCGAGATGCTTGCTTCAGCCCATAAATAGACTTTTGAAGTTTGCATACCTTTCCAGCATTGTTTGGATCGACAAAACCTTCGGGCTGCATCATATACACGTCCTCAGAAAGGATTTCATTTAAGAAAGCCGTCTTGACATCCATCTGCCATATCTCATAATCGAAATGTGCAGCAATGGCTAGAATGATCCGTATAGATTTAAGCATCGCTACGGGCGAGAAAGTCTCGTCGTAGTCAACTCCTTGAACTTGTCGAAAACCTTTTGCAACAAGTCGAGCTTTATGGATGTGAACATTTCCATCCATATCAATCTTCTTCTTATAGATCCACTTGCACTCGATGGCTTTAAAACCATCAGGCAGGTCAACCAAGTTCCAAACTTGATTGTCTCCCATGGACTCTATCTCGGATCTCATGGCAATCAGCCATTTCTCAGAGTCTGGGTCCACCATCGCTTCTGCATAGGTCGCAGGCTCATCATTGTCTAACAATAATAACTCTCGCGCTTCGCGGAGCCTCGCCGACCTTCGTGGTTGTGGTGCTTCTATTGCCACGGGTTCCTCAACTTGTTCTGCTACAATAGCATCACTCGTAGAAGCATCCCCGACTGGCTCATCTTGAACTTCTTCAAGTCGCACCGACCTTCCACTCGTTCCCTTTGTGAGAAACTCTTTCTCTAGGAAGACACCGCTACGAGCGACAAACACTTTGCCCTCTTCTCGGTTGTAGAAGTAATACCCTAAGGTTTCCCTTGGGTATCCCACAAAAATGCACTTATCCGATTTGGGTGTTAGCTTGTCCGACTGAAGTCGCTTGACAAATGCATCACAACCCCAAATCTTTAGAAAAGACAAACTGGGATTCTTTCCAGTCCACATCTCATATGGTGTCTTAACTACGGATTTAGATGGTACCCTATTTAGTGTGAAAGATGCTGTTTCTAGCGCGTAACCCCAAAATGATAATGGTAAATCCGACTGGCTCATCATCGATCGAACCATGTCCAACAAAGTTCGATTACGCCGTTCAGAGACCCCGTTTCTTTGAGGCGTTCCGGGCGGCGTGAGCTGTGGAACAATTCCGCAACTCTTAAGATGATTGCTAAACTCGTGACTCAAATATTCACCTCCGCGATCAGATCGCAAGGCCTTTATTTTCTTGCCACGTTGATTCTCTACCTCATTTTGAAACTCTTTGAACTTTTCAAAAGTTTCAGACTTATGCTTCATCAAGTAGACATAGCCATATCTACTGAAATCATCAGTGAAAGTAATGAAGTAGTGATATCCTCCTCTGGCTGTCGTGCTCATTGGTCCACATACATCAGTATGTATGAGTTCCAACAAGTCTGTCGCTCTCTCGGGAAACCCCTTGAAAGGCGTCTTGGTCATCTTTCCAAGTAAACAAGCTTGACATGTCTCGTATGATTCAAAATCAAACGAAGTTAGAAGACCATCACCATGGAGCTTCTTCATGCGCTTTTCACTTATATGCCCCAAACGACAATGCCATAGATAGGTAGGACTCAAATCATTTGGCCGAAGCCTTTTAGCACTAACATTGTAAACACATGCATTATCAAGATTTAAAATAAATAACCCATTCATAATGGGAGCATCAGCCACAAACATAGCATTCTTAGAGATTACACAACCATTGTTTGTACTCGCGAATGAATAACCATCCCTCATCAAACATGAAGGTGATAAAATGTTTCGACCCATACTAGGAATGTAATAACAATTATTCAACTCCATGATAAATCCTGACGGAAGGTGAAGTTGCATGACGCCGACGAACAATGCAGCAACCCTTGCTTTATTTCCGACGCGAAAATCCATTTCGCCTTTCTGCACTTCTCTAGTCCTTATTAGCCCCTGCATCGAATTGCAAATATGAGCAACCGATCCGGTATCAAATACCCAAGAGTTAACATAAGAATCTGCGAGAAAAATGTCCACAACATTTACAACAAGTATACCTGAGTGGGAAGTACTCTTACTTCCACTTTTCTTCAAAGAAGCCTGGTACTTGCTGCAGTTTCTCTTCCAGTGGCCATATTCGTGACAAAAGAAACACTCAGTGTCTCCTGCAGGACCAGCCTTTTGCTTGGGTGCAGGGTTTGGCTTAGGGATCGTATCCTTAGCCTTGCCCTTCTTCTTCTGCCAAGAAGTGCCCTTTTTCTTGAAGCTAGGCTTGTTCTGCACAGCCATCACATGGCTATGCCCTGCACACTTCTTAATGTCACATTCTGCTGTTTTCAGCATCCCACATAATTCATTAAGGCCCCTCTCCACCCCATGCATATGGTAGTTCGAAATGAAATGCCCATAGCTAGATGGAAGAGATGCCAAAATGAAGTCAGTGGCCAACTCTTGGCCTAATGGAAAACCAAGCTTTTCCAAAGTCTGACTATAACCAACCATTTTGATCACATGGGGGCCTACAGCTGCTCCCTCTGCCAGCTTGCATTCCACAAAGGACTTAGCGACATTGTACCTCTCAGTCCTAGCCTAAGTCTGGAACATGTCCTTAAGCGCAACGATCATATCGTACGCTTCCTGATCCTCAAACTGTTTTTGAAGATCAGGTTCCATGCATGCAAGCATAAGACAACTGACCTCAAGAGATTCATCACATGCTTTCTTGTAGGCATTCTTAAGGGTAGCAGTTGCATTATCAGCAGGTTCATCCGGGATTGGGGTATCCAGAACTGTTTCCTTTTTCTCAGCCCTGAGAACAATTTTCAGGTTACGGACCCAGTCCGAATAGTTTGTTCCATTTAGTTTATCCTTTTCAAGAATCGAACGCAAAGCAAAAGGTGATGAATTGTTCGGTGCCATTGATCTACAACAAAAAATATGCAAAATACTAAGCCATGTAACCATGAAAGAGTAAAACATATTAAACAATTTAATTGCATATACTCCCACTTAAATCAACATCCCTCTATTGATACTAAGTGATTCAAGATCCCCAATTAACAAGTCGACTAGTGAGCTTTAGCATCACTGCTAGAAGACAAGGTAAATCGGTAAGCAACCTTTGCTAATCATATCACATATGACTCTTGTTGTTGGGTGACATCTCTATGTCAAAACTAGGCGCCCAACCTTTATGCCCCAAGGTCCTTAACTGTTAAGATGACCTTGTTAAGCTCACCAACCCTTATGCGTGTAGGTATCCGATACAAACCCATCCAGCCAAGGAAAACCGTGGCACCCTAATTTCATAGACCCACCAACGATTTTACAGGGCATAGGATGGTGCAAGGTTTGGTTGGGAGGGCATGGTTTAACTTAAACATTGTGAGGGATCGTTCTACTTATATCATCTAAGCATGCATAGTAGTAAAACGTATAAGAATAGCATTCACATAGATGTGATACAGTATGGCCCATTTTCTCATGGTGATCTCCATCGCCATAGAACCTGTCCACCATGATGATCTCCATCTTCATGCTCTATGCGAGCCATCCTCCAAGTGATGAGTTCTCCAAGAAATAATACAAGCTATTACTCCTAACATCTAGTAATCAAAATTACATTGTATTGGGATCATCACAAGTTGGCACGCAGGCCATTACAATAATTCACAACACATATGGCTCCAGCCGTGTTGCCCAACTCATGACACGCAGGTCATGAAAAATACATACATGCATCACATACATTTTTGGGCCATACTGATCACATAAATCCTGCAAAAACAAGTTGTGCTTAGAATCGCATTCTACCGGATCATGTGAAATCGTACCACCTATGAACCTTAACGAGATACAAAAAAGGGGGGGCTACGACTAAGGGGGGTCTAGGGGGTCTCCCCCTGCGGGATTCGAAGGGGCAGCGCCCCACGCGTAAAATCAAAAATTTCTACCGCGTCAACCAGGAATACTATGGTCATAGATCACGGGATTACCGCTAGACGCGCAGGTGCGGAACTCGACGAAGCACGTTGCGGCAGTGTAGATGTTCTACGTCTCCTCCTCGTCCTCGTCCCACGAGCAGCTCCCCTTTGCGCGGCTCGTCCAAGTGCTACAGATGCAGCACCTCCGAGGTATCCACACGTCCGGAGTGGAAGCCGTCACACGCCAGACTGCTAGGTCTGCGCGTGCAACACAGGCGGAAAAGGAGTGGCGGCTGGGTGGAATGCTCTCTCCTTTTCAGCTCGCCTCACTCCCTCTTATATAGGCATCCCTGGTGGGCTTCTACATTAGCAGCCCATTAGCAGCCTAAGCCTGGTCTAATTCGGATCCAATCCTCATTAGGCTTCCAGCCCCTAAAGTGTGTGACCCTATAGGTTCATACACGTATAGACATGACGCGAGTACACTTACTCCATCAATAGTTGGTAGCGGCCTCTAGCAAGACGTGCCAACTCCTAAACGCATATAAAGATCATTCGGACGAACCATCACAAGGTTGAGTACATGTCTTTCCCTTTGCCTCACGATATTTGGTCTAGCTCTAAGCTGACCTCTCTTTCTCGATACTGTGATTCAGAATCCCTTTACTAGGTTAACTCTTAACCATATGTAGCACGGCCATGCATTTCTGGATCCGATCACTCGAGGGGCCTAGAGATATCTCTCTCAAGTAGAGAGGGGCAAATCCCATCTTGATTAACCGATGCCTTGCAGCATGTATCAGGACAAACCCGAAAGCTACCTTTATAACTACCCAGTTACGGAGTAGTGTTTGATAGCCCCAAAGTAGGTCGATCCACATCTCAAGTACATGCGACAATCTCAGGTCTAAGGACAAAACGTACACGATGTGTAGAGAGAGCTGCAAGTATTATTGCTAGTCTCATGTTGGGTCAGTCCAACCCCATGTTCATAACATGTGTCCACATCA
The DNA here is from genome assembly GCA_910589775.1 of Avena eriantha. Taxonomy (NCBI): domain Eukaryota; kingdom Viridiplantae; phylum Streptophyta; class Magnoliopsida; order Poales; family Poaceae; genus Avena; species Avena eriantha. The sequence goes on along the minus strand of OU342744.1, from coordinate 236,419,919 downwards.
TTGGTTTGACATCTCTATGTCAATGACTTGCGAAACATAGTCATTAACCAATCGATGTGCTAGTCTAATATTCACGTGTGTCCTCGCATGAACTCCGACTAGGGACAATTATTAGATAACCATACAAGTAAAGAGTTTCACAAACAATTCACATAATTGCCAATCAATACAAGTTGCCTGGTATATGGATATTCAAGGAACATTATAATAACTCATGGATACACATGAAATACAATCATCTCTATGATTGCCTCTAGGGCATATTTCCTTCACGATGGGTACCTCCAAAAGTTTTTTCGTAAAACTCTTAGAGCAAACTACAGTTTACTTGTAGTATATAGTTCAAATTTGACCTAATTTTGATTAATCGACATAAAGTCATTCAAGTGGGCGGAGTTATAAGCTAGGAAGTTTGATAACTCATAAAACAGGGGAAATCGTAAGTACAATATGTTGGTCCACTATATATGCGTGAAAACTTGGCTTGTGGTATTTAGATCCATATTCTTCGGACTTCCTTTATAGGAGAGAATAATGTCGACATCACTCAGAAAATTGAGAATGTTCTTTCCTGATAGTTGGAAACTCACATTGACAACATTGTTTACTACAAGAAGATGCACCCATCTACCTCTAAAAATAAATTAATTCAAGAGAAATATATCTCACTTACTTGCTTGTAGCTCAAGTTTGACCTAATTTTGTTAAATTGTTAAGATAAAAAATCTTAGCAAGAAGTTGAACTATCATCAAAACTCTCGGTGGTTTATGATATATTAATTATAACCCCCCGATGGGTACCCCCAAAAGCTTTTTGTTATAACTTTCAAAGCAACCTACAATTTACTTGTAGTTAATTTTTTGACCTAATTTTGATAAATTGACATAATGTCACTCAAATGGGTAGAGTTAGCTAGTAAGTCATTCAAATGTCGATAGACATTTAATTCAAGAGCAACCTATCACGCTTACTTGTAGCTCAAGTTTGACCTAATTTTGTTAAACTGTCAACATGCAAAATCTTAGCAAGAAGTTGAACCAGTCGTCAGAACTCTCGGTGGTTTATGATATATTAATTGACCCCCGAATGGGTACCTCCAGAATATTTTTATTAAAACTTTTAAAGCAACCTACAATTAACTTGTAGTTAAAATTTGACCTAATTTCGATAAATGGACATAAAGTCATTCAAGTTGGCGGAGTTAGCTTGGAAGTTTGAAAGCTTATAAAACATGTGTATCATCACTACAACATGTTAGTCCACTATTTATGTCTAAAAACTTGGATTGTGTTATTCAGATCCATATTCTTCGGAGTTTCTATACGTAAAAGAATAATCTCGTCATCACTCGAAAAATCAAGAATTTAATGATCTTTCATGATAGTTGGAATATCACACCAACGACATTGTTTACTTCATGAAGATGCACCCATATACCTCTGAAAATACATTTAATTCAAGAGCAATCAATTGCCCTTACTTTTGTAGCAAAAGTTTGACCTAATTTCATTAAATTGGCAAAAGTTCACTAAAGTATGCGAAGTTCTCTGGGAAGCTTGAAACATCCTATTTCTAAAAACTTTGGAATTATAAGAAACCATGGTCCACTTTTTCTGATAATTGGGGCAATGCAATTTTCTTTTAATTGTGGTAGGTCCTATAGGAGCGAGATGCTTTAGTTAATATGCGGTCGGTGGAAGTACAAGTTACATCAAGGACCTCATAAAAATGAAAATTATATCCAAGTACATGCATTTAGCACAAGATCCCTGAAACTAAGCAATGGAGTGTCTTCTGAGGTTTGCGCGTATTCTAGATATTGTAGAGCCAAAATTTGTTCTGAAATAGTACATTCTATCTTTTACTACTAGTACGTAGTAAACAAGAACACATAAAACAGAGTGATCGTACTTTCTATTGGAGTAGTAACTTGGATTGGTTATTCACATATCTAAGTACCAGTACTAATACTAATTTCTCAAGAAAAAGTACCACTAATAATTATAGTACTAGTTTGTTTGATTTTTTGTAAGATATACTACTAGTACTAGTACTCCCTCTGTCTAGGATTATTAATGCCATTTAAATTTGATAAGACCAAAAAAGTTAATTACAGGTTGTTGTCGAAGACATGCATGTAGTCATCGGTCTCTCCCCTGTAGCACTGTACACCATGCACCAGGCCACAAGCTTTTCCGCCTCTCTCCAAAAGTAGATCTTCTTGCCTCTCACGTGGATCTTCTTGCCTCGGTCTCTCCCTCTGTCTATACTATACTATCTGGTATAGTACATCGTGACACTTGCTTTACTCACCTGTCAACTTTCTGCAGCCTTTTTTTGATGAAGGAGTTGTACAACATGTGGACACTATCTAAGAAAAAAGTGTGTATTTGTGTAAGAAAAAGAATAAGCTCCATTGTTTAGACAGTGTCTTCCAAAACTTGTGGGGTCTACTAAAAATAAGATACTAGTAGTACTTTTGAAGCTTGGTCATACACTGCGGGCCATTAGTTGCTTTTTCTTAGACACATGTGCCTTGTACTAGACATAGGACTAAGAATTTTCTAGCTAGAAGCACCCTCTCCACCATGCTAGACACCACTTGAAAGGAAAACGATGCTCTTAGACACCCGATTTTCGCAAAGTTGTGCTTAAAATCTTGCGTTGTAGTGTTGTACTACTACTACGTACGTATAGAGGCAGAGGAAAGTGGCCAAGTGCAGAGCCTCAGCCACCACCGGTGCGCCGTTGCCTAGCATATTCTTGTAAACTCGTGCCAGTACAGTACAAAACTCAATCAGTATACTCTTCAGGATACTCACCAACCCGGGTTTCTGACCGATAGGCACTACGTCGGCGAGCTGATCTTCCCTCTATAACCACCGCCACAAGTTTGTGTACCGCATCGGTGGATTCGATCGTGAGCCGACTGCTATGGACACCGTCGAGTCTGAGGTGATGATTGAGTGCCTCTACGATGGCTGCTTGAGCTTGGTCGCTTTCGACAAGCTCGATAAGCACAAGATCGCATACCCGCACGACCCGTGCTCCTGCATGGAAACCACGTGTGATTTCATTGCCTCGCTAGCAGGGCTCCTTCCCCACATGAAGGAGGCCCACGGGGTCATAGTAACCAGGGCCATCTACGACATCGCCTTCTTTTGCCTCATCACAATTCTGCCACCAACAAGCACGAGGGGATTCACGCGTCCTCTACGGGGATGATGGTGTCGTGTTTAGCCTGACCATCAGCATGCTCAGCCTGGCCGCCGTCGTGTTCTTGGTGTGCATCAGGCAGGACATGTGCTTGTGGCCACGGTACACAGTGAAACTGTGTGCGCCTGGCCCGTTAGGGTCGGCGGACTTCTCGATGGTAAAGAGCCTTAATGTGGTAATCGAGCTGACGAACAGCTCGTCGCCAGCCAACTTCCCGTCCGACAAGCTCATGACGTGCCTTGGGGTGCCGCCACGGTTCCTGATGAAGGTTGGAGAGTCCATCCATGTATCTTTCTAGATTTGCATCGACAGGAAAAAATAATCTTAAACTACGACTAATGATCAAGACTGTAATGGTGTATTAGCAGATAAATAGTACTACTAGTAGTACTATTTTACTACTCTAGTTTACTAGTAGTAGTCGCATGTAGATTCTCTTTTGGCAGTAGGAAGGATGCATTTTGGATGTAAGCTAAGTTTGCTGCTAATGTTATTATAGAGTATTTAGGGGTTTATTAAGACTTTTATGTAATTGTTTACTTCGACAACATGGACCAGAGATAAACACACTAACTGTTCTTACAGTGCTTCGATTTAGTAATCTAACTCAGATTATGAAATTTTATGCCCAAACTTGTCAATTCGACTTCATTTAAATATTGAACCAGGATTGCCATCGAAATTGCACTGGTGTGGACAACACGTCGATGTGGCTCCAACATGCAGGATAGACTGCCCTAGAATTTTGCACGTAGGTCATCTCGCATCTCGAACAATAAACAAGAGGCTCAATATTTGCATATCAACTGCCACTTCCCCTCCCCGCACGTCCTTCCGGGTAAGCAACACCATGCCACTTTATTTTTGTTTTGTTCGAGATAAGGAAACAAAGTGATGCTTAGACCAATTCAACAAATTACACCCATTGGGTTGCATTACCAAAAAACAAAATTAGCTCAACATCCATATTAAGAAGGAAATTCAGCTCAAACACGTGAGAAAACTAGAGGCAAATCCAAAGCAGCCCACCTCACTAACCCTGTGACAAGGATACTCATGAAGAAATACCGTTTGGATTTCCGTGGACATTGGTCTAGGCGGTATACTTCTTCAAGAAACGATACATTCATCGATCACACTAAACGATGAGCAGCTATATGTTGGGCACACGATACTCCTTCAGACTCGAGCTTGAACCACTAGAGCTGCCACTCGCCATATTTGAGCTCTAACCACGAGATGCGCTCGCAGGGAAGATCAGGGCACAAGCCAAGGAAAAAACAATTGAACTAGGGTTAGGTATGTGCGATATTTGGAACATAACATATCTTATAATTATCTGACATGTCAGTTTCACAAAATTAATCTTGCAAGAGATTAGCTCACCCTAACTGGCTATTATACGAGAGGCGCTAAGTGCGATGTTATAGGGCAAATGCTCTCCTGCATGCATGAACAACGTCCACGTGTCATCCAGGCTAACAAAATTTTGACTGCAAGCCTCGCTTATAACTAAATTTAGTCATCTTGACAAGTTTGTGCGTAAACTTTAGCAAATAATGAGTTGGAGGGCTAAATCGAGCCCCACACACAAGTACAAGGATTGTTTGTATTTTTAACTCCATGGACCATGCATAATAAAAGGACCATGCATGGTTACAATCTACGTGAGGATGCAGCACGGTGGATAATATTGTGTGTTTCATGTGATCGTCAAGCACAAGCTCATGTAGTTCATTACTACGTGCCATAATTACATTGATGATTTTGCTCATAGTTTTTGTTTGATAAAGAAAATTGGTATAACTTCTACATGTTGCGGTATGCCGACTCACTTTTTGACGAACACTCATATGCGGTAATCGAGCCTACGAGCTACACATCATGGGGTAGGGTCGCGCTTTGAGATCTCACGTTCCTCGTGGTGCCTGCGTGGTACAATACCACTGTTGTTGGAACGTCTGAGATGACGAAGAGGTATTTTTTAGTGTTGAGGCCTGTTTTGGTTCCTCCCCATTTTCTCAAATTTAAGAAATGGAAAACACAAGGAGGGTCAGGATTAACTAATGCCTCTTCGGCTTGGAGGACATGAAGGGGTATCGGCCAATCCTAAGCATTCTTATGTTTTCAATTTTCTAAGTTTGGGAGTACGGGAGGACACCAGAGTAAAACTCTTATTTGTTTTCATTAACAAGAAGAATTGATCTTCATCTTCTCATCTGATGGTCCTAACGTGAATCAAATGATGTATTAATTACTAGTAGTCGGAGCCAAGGTATCTTTGGGATTAGGAAGGTTGTATTTGGCTATAAAATGAGTTTTACTACCTACTACTCCATACTATGTTACCTCGACTACTACTAGTACGGAGTAGTACTCCATCCAGCCCAAATTAACTGAGTTCACATGTACTCCCTCCTTCCCAAATTAGGATGCACATTAGTTTTTGTCAAATTCAAACATAATAATCTTTGAATAAATATCTATAAAATAATATGGACATATATGACATCAACTCAATGTTATCAGAATCATCATGAACCATATTTTCATATATATGCATTTGACATTACATAAGTTAGTATGTTTGTACATATAGTTGGTCAAACTTTATAAATATCGACTTTGACAAAACCTAGTATTCTTTCTAATTTGGAAATGAGGGAGCATACAAGTACTAAAATGTGTCGAGATACATGCATATCTAGACAAAGCCAAGTCAATTACTACTATTTTAGGATGGAGGGAGTAATTATTTATGAGTATTCGATTTCTTACAAAAAAATTTACCGCTACAACACATGCCCACGACTAGGACATGGACCAATGCATAATAATCGCGTGACCATGCGATGGCGATCTACTCCGTAATAGTAGTACTGGATTACCCCATATGCGGAAGCGCACTAGTGGAGCACACGCTCGTGCCGTTCCTGAGTAGTACTACTAGTATACGCAAACAGGAGTACATAAATAGATAGATCTTATTTCTCATCGTATGAGTACTATTTTTTTCCTGTAAGGCAACCTAGATGTGACTATTACAGTACTATATTGGAACAACCTCTGCTTTTGGCGCTACAAGATGAATGTTGAACTCTCTGTATAACATTACTGTGCAAGTACTTCTTGTAGTACATACTGCATGGTAGTAGTAGTACTACTATATTCCGTAGTTTTTTGAACGCGCAGTAAAGTAGTGCAGTAAGTCTATTTTGTCAAGCTGCATGCAACGAGCATTGGTTTGACAGGACAATTTAGGTATAGATATCCAAATTTCTACTCTAGCTCGATCGCTCAATACACGAAGCAGCTAGTACTCCTCTATCCTCCGGTCGTTGCCCAGATCAAAATGAACAAGTAAAAGATTGTGTATCTTGGAAATTGCTATGGCTATTTATTACTTGTAGAGATTTATTTTGTTTCCTTCGAGGCACCTACAAAGACCGATAAGTATGTACTAGTACTAGTAATAATGTGCTACGATTGGGCCCGATAGCTAGTACTGGACATAGACTCTAGTAGCTACTCTCGTCACACTGAATTAACCAAGAGGTGGATTTCCTTTTTTCTCCAAGAGATGGAGTTCCTTTTTTTTCTCCAAGACGTGGAGTTCCTTTTTTCTGAGAGAGGAAACCTCCTTTTATTCCTTCTTTGATTCAAAGAAATTACAAAGGATTTGTGAAGTATTTTGTCCCTTAGGAAATAATCATGCGTAGGGTTTTATTCATAGGTTTCCAATACATAGGAATTATGTCCCGTTTGGAATGCAGGATAGGAAAAATACAGGAATCGGAAAAACACGGGAAGTATTCCTTTGCCCTCTATGTTTTAGGAAAATTTCCATCCACTCCAATCTCATGGTAGAATTGCTTTGCTTTCCCTGTGATTCAGACACATACTTGATCCAAATTCCTGTAGTTTCCTCTTTTTATGTTTTGAGAATCCTGCAAATCAAACGAGCCCTGAGAGATGGTCTTCCTTTTTTGTCTTTGATCATTTTTTTGTTTGAACATATGGTCATAGAACTTCCTCGAAACATGAGGAGGGAGGAAATTGCACAAACCTCCAACAATTGGATTCAAAATTGCAGGGAACTCCAGATAATCAGGATAATATAGTTGCAAGAAACTACTACAATTACTTTTGGGTACAAATGTTGCACATATCACAAAATTTTCGATTATCCCTCTTAACATTATTTCTGATATACCCATCTCTAATTGTTGGAGGTTTGTGCAACTAGCCTCAATTGGACCCCCACCCCCACTCGCCCACCTTATGTAGTACTAGTAATACTAAGCACTATCAACCTTTGTCTTCTCACCCTGGCCGCCAGCTCCCGCCAACGAAGCCCCCACCTAGCCCAAAGAAAGCCCCAAAAACACAATCTACAACCTCCTTCCATGGTGAGATCAAGCAAGGTCAGTAAAGATCCTGAGCAGTTTCAGAAGGTGTTCACCGAAGGCCCCCTTCAAGTACTCATCAACCATTGCGACGCCACCACCGCCGCGAGCCTCGTCGGTTCATCCAAACATATTCTTCAATCAGCAAAAGAGATTGGAACTACGCCTTCTCCTCATCCGTTTGACCTCCCATGTGTTCTTCATTCTCCCTCGAGGGTGAGATCGTGGAAATCCAAAGACTGCTTCAAAGTGGCGAGCAGCCCGTGCAAGCTCACGCTGCTGGACAGGTTCTCCTCCGATGCTGTGATGCCAAATGGTTTTGATGAGCAGCGTGTAGGCGGCAATGGAGATTGGATCGTCACAGTTGGGCCCGATTTTAGGTGGGACCTTGTCAACATATACACTCGTCGCAAGATTGTTATTCCACAAGTGTCGGGGTTTGAACCTACCGAAGGTTCTGCACTTACATTCTTGGATGATGCTGATGAAGGTGGATGTACTAAATTGCAGACGATAGTCATTTGCCAAGTTTTGACAACTACTGGGGGATTGATTGTTGGCTCAAAATATCTCGAGCTCGTCAGGGAACCCCAAGAGGAAGGTATGATGAGCACAGCAGCAAGTTTTCCCTCAGTTATGAAACCAAGGTTATCGAACCAGTAGGAGCAAGGAAACACCTCGAAGGTGTTGTTTCCAACTTGGAATCCTGCACAAGACAACCACAGAACTTTGCCCCCAACTTACAGTGAGGTTTTCAATCTCACCGGTTTTGCTGAAAACAAAGGATTAAATGTATTGTGTAGAAGATAGTAATTGCTTGCAGAAAGTAAACAGAAATAGTAAATAGCTTGTACATTGATGGTAAAAGAATGGACCGGGGTCCATACTTCACTAGAGGTGATTCTCCTTAAGATAGTTGACATGTTGGGTAAACAAATTACAACAGGGCAATTGACAAACACCGAGAAACCATACATGCATATACTAATAATCTTGACTCCTACGAGATTTGATTGGGCATTACAACATTAGACATAGACCGTAATCCAACTGCATCTATGACTGATAATCCACCTTCAGGTTATCATCCGAATCCCCTCCAGTATTAAGTTGCAAGCAACAGATAATTGCATTAAGCAAAGTGTGTAAAGTAAACAATACGATTGTTCTATGAACAAAGGATTTTTGTTTTATCCCTAGTAACAAAAACACATCTAGTACCTTAGATATTTCTGTCACTTCTCCATATTCCTAGAGGCATGAACCCACTATCGAGCATAAATACTCCCTCTTGGAGTTGCTAGCATCTACTCGGCCAAGATAGCTACTAACAACGAAAAGCATGCAAGATCACAAATAACATAGACATGATAGAATCAATAATCAATCCGAAATAGCATATCAATATCCATCGGATCCCCGCAAACACAACATGTAGGATTACAAATAGATGAGCTTGATCATGAACGGAGCTCACAAGATCTAAACATGGTAGCACAAAGGAGGAGAACCAACCATCTAGCTACTACATGGACCCATAGTCTAGGGATGAACTACTCACCCATCACACTGGAGGCAGTCATGGTGATGAAGAAGGTGATGGCTCGGTGTTGACGTGGGAGTTTCTTCTTCTTCGTTCCCCAGTAACGGCACCAGAAAAATGCTGGTGCGGTGTTGATGTAGAGCTCGTTGGGAACCCCAAGAGGAAGGTATGATGAGACCAGCAGCAAGTTTCCCTCAGTTATGAAACCAAGGTTTAATCGAACCAGTAGGAGCAAGGAAACACCCCAAAGGTGTTGCTAGCTGAGCCTTGGCAGGACGCACTACCGGTGCTAGTAGCAACATGGAGACCTGCACAACACAACCACAACACTTTGTCCCCAACTTGCGATGAGGTTGTCAATCCCACCGTGTTTTGCTGAAAACAAAGGATTAATCATATCGAATGGAAAGAAGTAAAAGTTTGCAGAAAGTAAACAGAAAGCAGTAAACAGTTTTCAGATTGAATGTAAAAGAAAGGACCGAGATCCATAATTCACTAGAGGTGGCTCTCCTTAAGATAGATAACATGCTGGGTGAACAAATTATAACGGGGCAATTGAGAAACATCGAGAAAGCAATACATGCATATACTAATCATCTTGACTCCTTTGAGACTTGATTGGGCATTACAACATTATACATAGACTTCCATCCAACTACATCTATGACTGATAATCCACCTTCAGGTTATCATCCGTACCCCCTCTAGTATTAAGTTGCAAGCAACAGATTATTGCTTTCGAATTGCGTGTAAAGTAAACAATACGACTGTTCTATGAACAAAGGATTGTTCTTTTCTCCCTAGTAGCAACAACACATCTAGTACCTTAGAGATTTCTGTCACTTCCCCAGATTACCAGAGGCATGAACCCACTATCGAGCATAAATACTAACTCTTGGAGTTGCTAGCATCTACTTGGCCAGGATAGCTACTAACAACAGAAAGCATGCAAGATCACAAACAACAAAGACATGATAGAATCAATAATCAATCTGAAATAGCATCCCAATATCCATCGGATCCCCATAAACACAATATGCAGAATTACAAATAGATGATCTTGATCATGAACGGAGCTGACAAGATCTAGACATGAAAGCACAAAGGAGGAGAATCAGCCATCTAGCTACTACATGGATCTGTAGTCCAAGGATGAACTACTCACGCATCACACTAGAGGCTTGCATGGTGATGAAGAAGGCCTCCAGGGTGAATTCCCCTCTCCGGCAGGGTGCCAGGAAGAGCTTCAGATCCCTCCCAATCTAGGGATGGAGATGACGGCGGCTACAGACTCTTTCGTGGATTTTTGATCGGGTACTTAGGGTTTTCGTCTCGAGGGCATCTTATTGGCGGAAGGGGAGGCCGAGGGGGTGCCGGAGGCGGCCAGACCACCCCCTGGCATGGGCCAGGTGGTGTGGTGGCCCCCTGGCCCCTCTCCGTCTCGTACTCTGGCATCTGATGACATCCGAAAAATAGGCACTTTGCCTTTTGTCCCGTCCAATTCCGAGAATATTCATTTTATGACTTTCCTGGAACCAAAAATAGCAGAAAACAGGCAGCTAGCACTGTGGCTCTTGTTAATAGGTTAGTCCAAGAAATCATATGAAAAGTACTCCAAAGTGTGGAAAAAACACAAGAAAGTGGATAAAACCAAGCATGGAACATCAAAAATTATAGATACATTTGCAATGTATCAACATCCCCAAGCTTAACTCCTGCTCGTCCTCGAGTAGGTAAGTGATAAAAAGAAAGAATAATTTTTGAGGTGACATGCACCATCAAAGACTTGATCAAAGTATTTGTAAAACATTCAAAGTTGGGATCATAGTACTTCAATCATATCATGAAAGATAAAGTTCCAGCAATAAGACAAAGAAACTAAGATGCAACATGAAAAGGCACAAACAAAAGATTCATGAATGACAATGCTTTGCAAGACGTTTGTTTGTTTCACATAAAGAAAACATAGCATAATAGTATTCAGCATGTCCCTCAATAGAGTAGCAAATATAAATGCATAGGACACCTTTAAAGTTCAGAAGAGTGACTAGATACAAATAGTTTAAAACAAGCAATATCAAGTTATGTATCAATCAACTATTCTTCATAGAACTAAGAATGGCCACTCTGCTCTCAAAGTAGGTGCATAAAGGTAGAAGGTGGAGACTCAATGTAATGGTGGAAGAAAGGCCTTCATAGAAGGAAGTAGGGATTCAAGTCTCATAAAGAGCTTCCAAAAATTATGGTACTTATAGCTTTCATCTCTCATTGCCCCTATCATAAGCATCTTGAAGTGATTAAGGTTAAAGTGAACAAACTATGGTGTACATGCTTGACGAAGTATAAGTTAGAAATCTCATGTCCCTTGTATACGAGGGCCGCTCCTCATGCTACTCAAGTTTAGTCACCGGTAAGTTCTTGTCATCGTAAGTACATGTGTATCATAGAGAACCGCCAACGGGGTACCCCTTGCCCGATGATACGGAAGAATCCCCATATCAAAATGACAAGGCAAGCAGACAACGAGCATCTCAGCAATTTTCTTATTTACCATGGGAATATGGTGCTTTTTTCTCTCTTTCCTCTTTTTATAATCTTTTTTTTCTTTTTCTCTTTTTTCTCAATATAGGACTCTTTTTTATAAGAAGAATGCTTCATAGACATCTCATTATGGTTACGCTGCAGGTTTCCACCATGTCAGCATGGATTAGACCAGCGGTCCAGGCGTTTCTCTAACACATATGCATAACTCCATGGACTTACAAGCTCCCCTTTCATTTCACACTGACGACATCCATATAAAAAACAACATGATGTTAGCTAGGTACAAGTACCAAGTGCAATATTGAAAGTGTTCCCCATGAAAGCATGGTTCTGCTAATTCCCAACAAATAAGTGCAAGCATATACAACATAGACGACACAATGGTTCAAGTTTATTAAGGGCAAGAAAAGTAAAGTGTGACATCAAGTTCGTGAGAGCTTTAATCACTAGTTTTCTCATAACAAGTTTAATTCGGAAGGTAAAAAAAAGCATGAATATACTTGGAATAGCATAAGCTAATAGGTAGGTATGGTGGACTCTTTGGAATAACTTGGTTTAGGGAGTTGGATGCATGAGTGGAACTCATACTTGGTTGTGGAGGCTAGCAAAAGACTGGGAGCGACAAACTAAGAGAGCAATAATGGCCATAATCATGCAGAGCGACAAAACATCATTAATCAAAGCATAAAGTGATACTACAAGTTTAAAACTAAAGGATCATAAAGCCTATGGTGACTTGAGATAGTCATAACATGGTGTGACCATGCGCCAAGTCAACCCAAATAAAGCATCAAAGGAGAATACCACTATACTATGCTTTAATATGCTAAAACAACGCATGATTCATCCAAGGCACATTAAGCAATCTCAATTGTTTATAACAAGTCATGCTACAGCAAAGAATACTAAGCATAAATCCAAAACAATATAAAGCATGGCATGACAAAGCATAGGCCACAGTTAAAACGAGCTCTTTTAACCATATAAGCATGAACTTTCCTACTCTTTTCCAAACCAAACGAAACTATTTGCAAACAAATGTATGAAAGAGGGGGTCCAACCAATTTATTCAGAAAACTAAGAAAACCAAGCAAACGAAAAATCAAAACGAAAACGAAAAGGAAGACGCTCCAAGAACAACACAACTGTGCATGAAACAATAAAAATAAAGCGTTTGGAAGAAACCTGGAATTTTTATTGATGAAGAAGGGGATGCCCTGGGCATCCGCAAGCTTTGACGATTGTACTTCTTAGATATTTCTTGGGGTGACACGTGTGGCATCCCTAAGCTTGAGCTTTAGTCCATCCTTCATCTCATTACTCATTCCTTCCATACACCTGAAATTTTTCCTTGATACAAAACTTCACACAATCTTTATTAGCAACATTAGTGTACTCAAGATAAATAAGTATTAAGGTTCAGTTCTAACACCAAATAAAATTCCACTAGAACACTAGCTACTGAAACACTTCCCTCAAAAATCTCAATTCCCCAAAAGAACTCAAAAAGGAACCAACAAGAAGCAAATGCAGAAAATGGCAGAAATCTGTCAAAACAGACCAGCAGGTAAAGACGAATTTTTTCGAAGCCCGTCTGTTGCTCAAATAAAAAAGTGTTGAACTAACGAAAGTTAGATAACAACCTGGGCCAGAAGCACAAAAATGCAGGCCGCAAAAAGACGTTCAGAGATTTTACACGATTTTTTACGGTGAAGCATAGAAATCTGTTTCGGGACAGCAACTTTCTCAATCATTACTTCTCTCTCATTAGAGGTTACTCTTGGCACAAAAAGCAAATAAAAATGATAAGGAGCGGTTATTACTGAATTAATAACTTTCAAGACTCATCTAAAACTTTTGGGTTATCTCCCAATAAGTACTTTTCTTTAACGCCTTTACGTTAGGCATAAGAAGCAAGATAGAATCAAGTGTTCTCATATTAAGAAACATTAAGACCAATTTTTTTTTCATAGGAGAGGCAAACGAAATCTTCTCTCTCTTCTTAGGGAAGTGTTCTATACCTTTCTTGAGTGGGAGTTGATATTTAATGGTGCCTTCTTTCATATCAATAATGGCACCAACAGTTCTAAGAAAAGATCTTCCCAAAGTAATAGGACAAGAAGCATTGCATTCAACATCCAAAACATAGAAATCAACGGGGACATAGGCATTGTTAACCATAATAAGAACATCATTAAGACTCCCCATGAGTTTCTTTTTAGCATTATCATCAAGTGGGACATTCAAATAACAATCTTCAAGTGGAGGCAAATCAAACATATCATAAATCCTTCTAGGCATGATAGAAACACTACTATCAAGATCACATAAAGCTTTGAAATAAAAGTCATTCACTTTCATATTAATGATGGGTTCCCAACCATCTTCTTGTTTTATAGGAATAGAAGCTTGATGTTTCATCTTTTCTTCTTTAATCTTTATAAGAGCATCAATAATGTATTTTGTAAAGGCCATGTTCATAGCACTAGCATTAGGACTTTTAGCAAGCTTTTGTAGGAACTTAATAACTTCAGAGATGTTGCAACCATCAAGATCAAAATCAAATTTATCATCTAAAGCAATAGAACTATTACTAGCCCCAACACTAGTGGTGGTAATAGTAGAAACACTAATGTTTCTAGCAATTTCATCTTCTCTTTTCCACGTAGCATGTAATTCAGCTAATAGTCTAACATTTTCATCAATTCTTACTTGTATAGCATTAGTAGCTGCGAAGGGATTATCATTAGTTTCAGGTTTAGCAGCCATTTTATTAATCAATGAAGATTGAGCTTCAGACAAAGATGATATATTCCTTTCAGCATTAGAGAGTTTCAATTGTAAACTAGGAATTTCCCTATTTAGAATCTCAAGTTGATGGCTAATGTTCTTCAAAATGGTAGATTGTTCCTCCATAGTTTTAGTGAATAATTTATTTTGCTCATATTGCATTTGCATGAAGTTTTTAGTGGATCTTTCAACTTCTAAAATTCTTCCTTCACTAGGTAATCTAGGTTTACCATTATAGCCGTAAGTATTATTAGGAGGGTAGGGCCTATAATTGTTATTACCATAAGCATTGTTGCCAAAATTGTTATTTCTTATGAAGTTCACATCAACTTGCTCTTCTTGAGCAACCAAAGAACCTGAAGGGACATTATTTGGATCAATATGGGCTTTCCATTAACAAGCATAGACATAATAATATCAATCTTATCACTCAAGGAGGAAGTTTCCTCAACAGAATTTACCTTCCTACCTTGTGGAGCTCTCTCAGTATGCCATTCAAAATAATTAACCATCATATTGTCCAGAAGTTTTGTTGCAGCACCCAAAGTGATGGTCATGAAGGTACCTCCAGCAGCAGAATCCAATAGGTTCCATGTAGAATAGTTCAATCCTGCATAAAAAAGTTTGGATGATCATCCAAGCAGTCAGTCCATGAGTGGTACAATTCTTTACCAAAGATTTCATTCTTTCCCAAGCTTGAGCAACATGTTCATTATCAGATTGTTTAAACTTCATTATTTCACTTCTCATAGATATAATCTTAGCAGGAGGATAGTATTTTCCAATGAAAGCATCTTTACATTTAGTCCAAGTATCAATACTATTCCTAGTTAAGGAATTCAACCATTCTTTAGCTTTTCCTCTCAAAGAGAAAGGAAACAATTTTAGCTTAATAATATCACCATCTACATCCCTATGCTTTTGCATCTCACAAAGTTCAACAAAATTATTTAGATGGGCAGCAGCATCTTCATTACCAATACCAGAAAATTGTTCTCTCATAACAAGATTGAGCAAAGCAGGTTTTATTTCAAAGAAAGTATCTTTAGGCACAGGTGGAGCAATAGGTGTGCTCATAAAATCATTATTGTTGGTGCTAGTAAAGTCACACAACTTAGTGTTTTCAAGAGTAGTCATTTTTTGGGGTTTTCAAATAAGAAAGCAAACTAGTAAAACTAATTTTTTTGTGTTTTTGATAACAAAACAAGCAAACAAAGCAAAAAGAAATTAAGCAAAACAAAAAATAACAAAGTAAAGAGATTGGTTATGAGGGACTCCCCTTGTGAAGATGTCCTTGACTCCCCAGGAACGGCACCAGAAAAATGCTTGATGGCTCGGTGTTGATGTGGGAGTTTCTTCTTCTTCATTCCTCGGTAACGGCACCAAAAAAATGCTGGTGCAGTGTTGATGTAGAGCTCGTTGGGAACCCCAAAAGGAAGGTATGATGAGCACAACAGAAAGTTTCCCTCAGTTATGAAACCAAGGTTTAATCGAACCAGTAGGAGCAAGGAAACACCCCTAAGGTGTTGCTAGCTGAGCCTTGGTAGGGCGCACTACCGGTGCTAGTAGCAACGTGGAGACCTGCACAACACAACCACAGGACTTTGTCCCCAACTTGCGATGAGGTTGTCAATCTCATCGTGTTTTGCTGAAAACAAAGGATTAAATGTATCGAGTGGAAAGAAGTAAAAGTTTGCAGAAAGTAAACACAAAGCAGTAAACAGTTTGTAGATTGAATGTAAAAGAAAGGACCGGGATCCATAGTTCACTAGAGGTGGCTCTCCTTAAGATAGATAACATGCTGGGTGAACAAATTACAACGGGGCAATTGACAAACATCGAGAAAGCAATACATGCATATACTAATCATCTTGACTCCTTTGAGACTTGATTGGGCATTACAACATTATACATAGACCGCCATCCAACTGCATCTATGACTAATAATCCACCTTCAGGTTATCATCTGAACTCCCTCCAGTATTAAGTTGCAAACAACAGATTATTGCTTTACGAATTGCATGTATAGTAATCAATACGATTGTTCTATGAACAAAGGATTGTTGCTTTATCCCTAGTAGCAACAGCACATCTAGTACCTTAGAGATTTCTGTCACTTCCCCAGATTACCAGAGGCATGAACCCACTATCGAGCATAAATACTAACTCTTGGAGTTGCTATCATCTACTTGTCCAAGATAGCTACTAACAACGGAAAGCATGCAAGATCACAAATAACAAAGACATGATAGAATCAATAATCAATCTGAAATAGCATCTCAATATCCATCGGATCCCCGTAAACACAACATGCAGAATTACAAATAGATGATCTTGATCATGAATGGAGCTCACAAGATCTAGACATGAAAGCACAAAGGAGGAGAACCATCCATCTAGCTACTACATGGATCTGTAGTCACGCATCACACCGGAGGCTTGCATGGTGATGAAGATGGCCTCCAGGGTGAATTCCCCTCTTAGGTAGGGTGCCGGGAAGAGCTTCAGATCTCTCCCGATCTAGGGATGCAGATGACGGCGGCTACAGACTCTTTCGTGGATTTTTGATCGGGTACTTAGCGTTTTCATCCCGATGGAATCTTATAGGCAGAAGGGGATGCCGAGGGGGTGCTGGAGGTGTACAGATCACCCTCTGGCGTGGGCCAGGCTAGGCCGCACGGCCAGGTGGTGTGGTGGCCCCCTGACCCATCTCCGTCTCGTACTCTGGCATCTGATGACTTCCAGAAAAATAGGCACTTTGGCTTTTGTCCCGTCCAATTCTGAGAATATTCATTTTCTGACTTTCCTGGAACCAAAAACAGCAGGAAACAGGCAGCTAGCACTGTGGCTCTTGTTAATAGGTTAGTCCAAGAAATCATATGAAAAGTACTCCAAAGTGTAGACAAACACACAAGAAAGTGGATAAAACCAAGCATAGAACATCAAAAAATATAGATACATTTGCAATGTATCAGAAGGCATACAGGGTGATCTCTCCCCTCCGGCAGGGTGCCGGGAAGAGCTTCAGATCCCTCCCGATCTAGGGATGGAGATGGCAGCGCCTACAGACTCTTTCGTGGAATTTTGATCGGGTACTTAGGGTTTTCGTCCCAGAGGCAATATATAGGCGAAGGGGCAAGGTCGGTGGAGTACCAGGGGGCCCACACCAGGTGGTAGCGCGGCTAGGGCTAGCCGCGCCACCCTAGGGTGTGGCCGCCCTGGTTCCCCTCTTTGGCTCCCCTCCGGACTCTGTGTTCCTTCTAGTGATATATTGAGTTGGGCTTTTCTCCGGTCCAATTCCGAGGATATTTCCTTACTAGCTTTTCTAAAACAAAAACAATAGAAAATAGGCAAATGGCACTGTGGCGTATTGTTAATAGGTTAGTTTCATAAAATGTGTAAAAATACTCCAAAGTGTGGACAAAACATAAAAAAGTAGATATAAAAAAAGCACGGAACATCAAAAATTATAGATACGTTTACAACGTATCAACATCCCCAAGCTTAAGTCCTGCTCGTCCTCGAGTAGGTAAGTGATAAAAAGAATAATTTTTGAGGTGACATTCACCATGATAATCTTGATCAAGGTATTTGTAAAACATTGATAGCTGGGATCATAGTACTTTAACATAGCATGAAAGATATAGTTCTAACAATAAGACATGGCAACTATGTTGTAACATGAAAAGGTACAAACAAAAGATTCATGAATAACAATGCTTTGAAAGACGTTTGTTTTTTCACATATAGAAAACATAATGAGAATGGTATTCGGCTTGTCCCTCATAGTGTAGCAAAACATAAATGCATAGGACACCTTCAAAGTTCATAAGGATGACTGGATACAAATAGTTTAAGAACACGCAATATCAAAGTAATGAATCAATCAACAAGTTTTGGGACAATGCACATTAAACTAAGAATGGCCACTATGCTCTCTCAATAGGTTCATAAAGATAGAAGACGGAGACTCAACATAAAAAGTAAAAGAAAGGCCCTTCATAGAAGGAAGCAGGGATTCAAGTTTCATAATGAGCTTCCAAAAATTATGGTACTTATTAGCTTTCAGCTCTCATTGCCCCTATCATAAGCATCTTTAGGTGATTAAGGTTAAAGTGAACAAATATGAGGATATGCTTGACAAGTTATAAGTTGAAATCTCATGCCCCTTACTTATGAAGACCAAACCTCATGCTACTCAACTTTAGTCACGAGTAAGTTCTTGTCATTGTAAGTACAAGTGTATCATAGAGAACCGCCAACGGGGTACCCCTTGCCCGATGATACGGAAGCATTCCCATATCAAAATGACAAGGCAAGCAGACAATGAGCATCTCAGCGATCTTTTTATCTGCTATTTGCATAGGTTCTTATTAAGGATGCTTCATAGATTTCTCATTATGCTTATGCTGCAAGTTTCCACCATGATTAGGCATGGCTTAGGCTAGCGGCTCAGGCATTTATCTAACACATATACAAACTCCATGAGCTTACAAGCTCCCCTTTTATTTCACACTGCCGGGATCCATAAGCAAAAGAACATGATATCAACCAAATAAAGTGCAATGGTGAAAGCGTTCCCCATGGTAACATGGTTTTGCTGATTCACAACTTATAAAGCGCAAGCACATACGCAACATAGATGGGCACAATGGTTCAAGTTTATTAAGCGCAAGAAAAGTAAAGTGTGCCATCAAGTTTGTGAGAGCTTTAATCACTAATTTTCAAATAACAAGTTTAATTCGAAAGCTAGATAAAACATGAATATACTTGGAATAGCAAATGCTAATAGGTAGGTATGATGGACTCTTTGGAATAACATGGTTTTATTTGGAGTTGGATGCATGCATGGAACTCATACTTGGTATGGAGGCTAGCAAAAGACTGGGAGCGACCAACTAAGAGAGCAATAATGGCCATAATCATGCAAAGTGACAAAACATTATTAATTAAGCATAAAGTGATATTACAAGTCAAAAACCAAATGATCATAGAGGTTATGGTGACTTGGTATAGTCTTAACATGGTGTGAGCATGTGCCAAGTCAACCCAAATAAAGCATTAAAGGAGAATACCACAATAATATGCTTTTATATGCTAAAACAACGCATGATTCTTTCAAGGCACATTAAGCAATCTAAATTGTTTGTAACAAGTCACGCAACAGCAATAATCCCTAAGCATAAAGTCAAAACAATATCAAGCATGACATGATAAAGTCTAAGTCTAAGTCAAAAACAAGCTCCTTTTATACCACTTAAGCATGAACTTTCCTACTCTTTTCCAATCCAAATCAACTTATTTGAAAACTAATGTATGAATGAGGGGGGTCCAACCAATTAATTAAAACAAACTAAGAAAACAAAAACTAAAAAAAATTAAGACGCTCCAAGAACAACACAATTGTGCATGAAACAATAAAAATGAAGTGTTTGGAAGAAACCTGAAATTTTTAATGATGAAGAAGGGGATGCCTTGGGCATCCCCAAGCTTTGACGCTTGTACTTCTTGAATATTTATTGGGGTGACACAGGTGGCATCCCCAAGCTTGAGCTTTTGTCCATTCTTCATCTTATCAGATTACTCTTCCCTACACTTTAAAATTTCCTTTATACAAAACTTCACACAATCTTCATTAGCAACATTAGTGTACTCAAGATAATAAGTCTTTTTGGTTCAGTTTCAACACAAGTAAAACTTCCATTAAAACACAAGCTACTAAAGCAATTCCTTTTAAAAGTTCAAGTGATCAAATAGAACTCGAAGAGAAAGAGATTAAGAGGCAAATGCAAATAATGGCAGAAATCTGTCAAAACAGACCAGCAGGTAAAAACCAAATTTTTTTGAAGCCCTTTTGTTGCTCAAATAGAAAAGTGTTAAACTAAAGAAAGTTATATAACAACCTGGGGCAGAAGCACAATCAATTACAGCTCAATCCGACATACAGAGATTTTTCACGAATGTTTACAGCGAAGCACAAAAATCAATTTGGGGACAACAACTTACCCAAATCTTACTTCTCTCTCGTTAGAGGTTACTCTTGGCACAAAAACCACACAAAAATGATAAGGAGAGGTTATTACTGAAGCAATAACTTCCAAGACTCAACAAAATATTCCTGACAACATTTTGGTTATCTCCCAATAAGTGCTTTTCTTTAACGCCTTTGAGCTAGGCATAAGAAGCAAGAAAAGAATCAAGTATTCTCAAATGAAGAATCATTAAGAGCAATTTTTTTTAATATGAGAGGAAAAAGGAATCTTCTCTCTCTTCTTAGGGAAGTGTTCTATAACTTTTTTGAGTGGAAATTGATATTTAATGGTGCCTTCTTTCATATCAATAATGGCACCAACAGTTCTAAGAAAAGGTCTTCCCAAAATAATAGGACAAGAAGCATTGCATTAAACATCCAAAACATAGAAATCAATGGGTACATAGGCATTGTTAACCATAATAATAACATCATTAATACTCCCCATGAGTTTCTTTTTAGCATTATCATCAAGTTGGACATTTAAATAAAAATCTTCTAATGGTGGCAAATCAAGCATTTCATAAATCTTTCTAGGCATAGTAGAAACACTACTATCAAGATCACATCAGGCTTTGAGATCAAAATCATTCACTTTCATATTAATGATGGGTTCCTAACCATATTCTAATTTCATAGGAATAGAGGCTTTATGTTTCATCTTTTCTTCTTTAATTTTTATGAGAGCATCAATAATGTGTTTTGTAAAGGCCATATTCATAGTACTAGCATTAGGAATTTTAGCAAGATTTTGTAGGAACATAATTACTTCAGAGATATTGCAACCATCAAGATCAAAATCATAATTATCATCTAAATTAGTAGAGCTATTGTTTCCCATATTTCTAAGAATTTCAGCATTTTTCTTAGTAAAGGTTCCATTTGTTTTAGGCATTGTTGCAGAAGGAACTTCATGTGGTTTGCTAGCATTAGCATTAGTGGTGGTGATAGTAGAAATACTAATATTTCTAGCAATTTTATCTTCTCTTTCCTACTTAGCATGTAATTCAGCTAACAGTCTAACATTTTCATCAATTCTAACTTGTATGGAATTAGTAGCAACAAAGGGATTTTCAATTGTTTCAGGTTTAGCAGCCATTTTATTCAAAGAAGATTGGGCTTCAGACAATGATGCTATACTTCTTTCAGCATTAGAGAGTTTTTCCTCAATAGTGTTATTGAAAGCTGTTTGTTTACTAATAAAATCTTTAAGCATGACTTCAAGTTCAGAGGGTGCACTTTTATTATTGTTGTAGGAATTTCCATAAGAATTACCATTATTAGGAGGATATGGCCTATAATTATTATTACCAAAATTATTCATGTAGGCATTGTTGCTAAAATTAGTATTTTTAATAAAGTTCATATCATCTTGCTCTTCTTGAGCAACCAAAGAAGCTAAGGGAACATGATTTGGATCAATATGAGATTTCCCATTAACAAGCATAGACATAATAACATCAATTTTATCACTCAAGGAGGAGGTTTCTTCAACAGAATTTACCTTCTTACCTTGTGGAGCCCTCTCAGTGTGCCATTCAGAATAGTTAACCATCATATTATCCAGAAGTTTTGTTGCAACACCCAAAGTAATGGTCATAAAGGTACCTCCAGCAGCAGAATCCAGTAGATTTCTTGAGGAATAATTCAGTCCCGCATAAAAGGTTTGGATAAGCATCCAAGCAGTCAATCCATGAGTGGGACAATTCTTTACCAAAGATTTCATTCTTTCCCAAGCTTGAGCAACATGTTCATTATCAGATTTTTTAAATTTCATTATTTCACTTCTCATAGATATAATCTTAGCATGAGGATAGTATTTTCTAATGAAAGCATCTTTGCATTTGATCCAAGAATCAATACTATTTCTAGTTAGGGATAGCAACCATTCTTTAGCTTTTCCTCTCAAAGAGAAAGGAAACAATTTAAGCTTAATAATATCTCCATCTATATTCCTATGTTTTTGCATCTCACAAAGTTCAACAAAGTTATTAAGGTGAGCAGTAACATCTTCAGTACCAACACCAGAATTGTTCTTTCATAACAAGATTGTGCAAAGCAGGTTTAATTTAACAGAAAGTAGCTTCAGGAACAGGTGGAGCAATAGGTGTGCACATGAAATCATTGTTGTTGGTGCTAGTGAAGTCACATAACTTAGTGTTTTCAAGAGTAGTCATTTTTTGTGTTTTTAATATAAATAGCAAACTAGTACAACTAATTTTTGTGTGTTTTTGATAAAGAAACAAGCAAACAAAGCAAAAATAAACTAAGCAAAACAAAAAACAAAGTAAAGAGATTGGTTATGAGGGAGTCCCCTTGTGAAGATGTCCTTGACTCCCCGGCAACGGCGCCAGAAAAAGCTTGATTGTTGGCTCAAAATATATCGAGCTCATTGGGGAACCCCAAGAGGAAGGTATGATGAGCACAACAACAAGTTTTCCCTCAGTTATCAAACTAGTAGGAGCAAGGAAACACCTCAAAGGTGTTGTTTCCAACTTGGAATCCTGCACAACACAACCACAGAACTTTGCCCCCAACTTATAGTGAGGTTGTCAATCTCATCAGTTTTGCTAAAAACAAAGGATTGAACGTATTGTGTGGAAGATAGTAATTGCTTCCAGAAAGTAAACAGAAAATAGTAAATAGCTTGTAGATTGATGGTAAAAGAATGGACCGGGGTCCATAGTTCACTAGAGGTGATTCTCCTTAACATAGCTGACATGTTGGGTGAACAAATTACAGCGGGGCAATTGACAGACACCGAGAAACCATACATGCATATACTAATCATCTTGACTCCCACGAGATTTGATTGGGCATTATGACATTATACATAGACCGTAATCCAACTGCATATATGACTAATAATCCACCTTCAGGTTATCATCCGAACCCCCTCCAGTATTAAGTTGCAAGCAACAGATAATTGCATTAAGAAAAGTGTGTAAAGTAAACAATATGATTGTTCTATGAACAAAGGATTGCTGTTTTCTCCCTAGTAGCAACATCACACATAGTACCTTAGAGATTTCTGTCACTTCCCCAGATTCCTAGAGGCACGAACCCAGTATCGAGCATAAATACTCCCTCTTGGAGTTGCTAGCATCTACTCGGCCAAGATAGCTACTAACAACGGAAAGCATGCAAGATCACAAATAACATAGACATGATAGAATCAATAATCAATCTGAAATAACATCTCAATATCCATCGGATCCCCACAAACACAACATGTAGGATTACAAATAGATGATCTTGATCATGAACAGAGCTCACAAGATCTAAACATGGTAGCACAAAGGAGGATAACGAACCATCCCTAATGCATGCTTTATGTGATAATTATTCGGATAGTCTTATGACTGGGAGAGGGAATTTGGACATATGAGCCTCTTTGTTTTGTTGATTGGGGCATCTCAAGATTTTATTTATTTATTTGGCAACTGGAAAATTACCTTCCTGATTGGTCTTGGCAGTAGATTGTTCATGCTGACCGATAACAATATACTATAGAATAACAGATCACCATCATGCAATTTTGTCTGCATAAATAAAACTACTGAATCATTTATTTTGGATTGATATTCAAGAATTTGTTTAGTTTCTTCTGTCCTGTCATCTAAAACCATGCTTGCGCAGGTTCATAATCAGTCCATATCTGAGACCACACTTGGGATGGTGTACGATTTCATTGGACCGGTTATGATGTTTCCTAAGAAAGATGAGCCTGGAGGTAACAAAGCATTACCATTTAGTCTTATTTTTAGCAAAGGGAAAAATCTAGTGTGTTTTTACCTATTCCTTTTGATTAAGAAAAAGGGATGCCATGGTTTTGATCATGATTGTTGGGTAGGTGTCCCATTGGCCGTTGAAGCTTATGTAGGTCAGTGGCTTGTGATACTTACAGTATTTTCTAGCAGCTATACCATGTTGTATTGTACATGGTCTAAATTTGATGAAAAGTTTCAAAATAAATCTATAACTTAGGACCTTTTTCCTATCATACTTATTTTTCCTTTTCCCTAGATGTTTTGATTTGCTCAGCTATTGTTATTTTGGAACTACATTGAATTTTACCTTTTTATTGGTATTATCGACACAATTATTCTGCTCATGTCATCTAATTTGATAATAAATCTATGATTCTTGGAAGGTATAAGCTTAGTTGGACGATGCTGTGGAGAGACAAGAAGATGCAATGGAAGATACCGAAGGAGTCTGCTTTAGCATTGTTGTTGGATTCACCTTTCATTGTTGTAGTACTATGGCTGTACTAGTCACTATGGATATACTAGTCAGATGCGATGAGTTTTATTGCTAGTCTAATGTATATGGAAGTCTGTATGTTTGTAAACGAGGTTAATACTGGGAACCAATAATTTGTAGAATTCCGAATATGAATGGAGAAAAAGTAATTTATTATCCTGACAATTTTTCCTATAATCTACTACTACCATTGATACACGTGGTGTCTGAATATGGTCCACGTGGCCTCTGCACCATTGATGATGTCTAAAAAGTACACTATGATGTCAGCAAACGGAAGTAACAGACGTTAACGGCAGTTTATGATACAGTTTGCCATGTGGCGCCAGGATGTTTGGAGCAGGGCTGGGCCGGTCCAGATCACCTTGACAAAAATTGTAAAATGTCACGGCCATCCGTGATGTTTTTAGACATGAAAAAATGGCATGGATCAATTATGACATGAGATACATGACGATTTATTTTTTCGTTAAGGATGGCCATCCATGACGTTTTTAGTGCCATCCACGACATTTTTAAAATGTCATGTATCGCCTAGATTCTTGTAGTGTAGGTGCTCATATTTTATACCTTTTTTTCCTTTTTTTCATTTAGCAAACTTCTTTTCCCTTGCTGACGTCTTTGTTTCGAATCTGGTCGAGCTGCAACACGTAGTTTGGGATTTTAACTATCGAGCCAAAAAATTAGCCCATCCGGCCTCATTATATCCCAAGACCTTATAATTTGACCATGTTTTGGACCATTCGGCCGCGGAAAATATCCAAATTAGTTTGGGCGAGAGCCCATAAATAATAGCCCATGGATAATAGCCCATCAATTCCTGATTGACCCACTTTTCTTCAATTTGGTCTTGTTTGGGGACTATCCACCCACCCCTAAAAAACTCCGCCTATCCATGTTTTTTAAGTACTACCTACTACATTATGTATAGCATTTTTTTGTTGAGCTGTCAGCAATCACGCGTAGGAGATGGACAAGCAAATTTTTAAGAAGAAAAATAAATAAGTTATATACGATGTTAGCATACATTTTTTACGTTTTATAAAAGCATAAAAATTTTCTTGTGTAGTGGCAAGGAATGCAGTTTATCTATAGCAATATTTCTATACTGAGATGCTGACATGGTTGACCCACCTGTCTGCAGCTAGCGCCCATCAATCTTATTACCATACAAAAGATCAAGTTTAACGAGCGGGTTTGAAAATTACTTGTACAACAGTCATGACCAGAAAAAAGAAGACCAAGATAGACACGTTTCTTGTCCAGAGAGGCTGACATGTGGGCCCCAGCAGCAAGATCATACATGACTACCGCATCAAGCAATGTTACCGAGGTCAAATCGGCGGACATGATCGAAAAAATGTCCAACATACACACGTTTCTCTACAGAGGGGGCTGACATGTGGACCCAGCAGGGAGATATTATACAAGTGCTGTATCGAGCAATGTTGCCAAGTTCCAAACGGGGAGGCACGAGCAAAGAAAAAAGTCCAACATGCACACATTTCCTGCATAGAGCAGACTGACATGTGGAGCCCACCAGCCTGTATAAATGGCTGAAGCAGCGAGCAACGCTATCCAGTTCGGAAAATGATAGCACGATCGAGGGAAAAAATCCAATATACACATGTTTCTTCTAATGAGAGGATGACATGTGGGGCCGAGGAGGTTGACTGAACGGTAGATGCATCGAGCAGCGCTATCAAGTTCGGAACATGATAGTGCGAGCGAAGAAAAAAATTTCACCATACACACATTTCTTGTAATGAGAGGATGACATGTGGGTCCTAGTAGCCTGATTAAATGGTAGATGCGTCGAGTAATGTTATAAACTTTGGAAAAGGGTAGCGCGGGCGAAGGAAAAAAATTCTATCATACACATGATTCTTCTAATGACATGTGAGACCCAACAGCTTGACTAAACGGATACGTATCGAGCAACGTTATCGAGTTCAAATCAGGGAGACATGGCCGAAAAGTATGGTCCGCTAGAGACATTGACATCCAGGACCCACATGCCTCAAAAGACTTTGGCAAGTCAACACCGCATCAGGAAATGAAAATCTTGCTTCTTCCATGCACCAGCCGAGCTTCCTCCACGTTTTTAGCAGTTTCGTCATAGTAGAGGGTCGCGAAACCGGAAAAAAAAGTTTTCCATCGGCCGCGGTCGAGCCGAGAAATTCATCGCGGAAGACGCGCCTTCTACGATGACTATCGGGCCAAGTCGTTGCGGAAGGAAACATTTCTTGTAGTGTATTCTGACCTTTACTATTCTGGCCTTTTACTGTTCTGGCCTACACGTCACACTCTGCCCACTAACAACCCATTTGTGAGAAGGTCCGCTACTATTCTTACCTTCTACCATTCTAGTATTTTACTATTCAGGCCTTTTACTATTCAAACCTTTCACTGTTCATGTCCGTATGGATGTCTGCTATGATTCTCGTATTTTATTGTTCTGGCCTTTTACTGTTCATCGAGCCCACTCGTGGTGTCCCTTCCAGCCTTTTGCATGTTAGGCCCATTATGTTTTCGGTCTTTCTGAGGCCCAAGAAATCGCAACAATCAAAAAAGGTGTGTATGGACCATCAATGAGCATCATTACTGTTCATCATTGGTCCAGTACATAACGGGCCAATACCAAATCCCAATCGGCACAGTTATGGTACCGTCTACCGCTAGGTGGAGAAAGTGTCAACTAAATGTCTACATGGCCTATGCGGTTTACATAGATATTACATCAGCTGCAAACTTCTTAAATTTATTAAAAACCATCAACAAACTGAAGGGTAAGAAAATTCAGCATTTCAGCTGCCAATCCAGATTGAGCCTTCTCAGTTTGCTTTCTCAATCTATCAACGGCATCTCTCTTTGAGATTGACAGCTACATTAGAAAACTACCTTGAGACATGATCTGGCGTCCTCCTCTTTGGTGGAGATATCAATAATGTGTAGTCTAAAACTAAGTAATAACAAGTTAATACAACAAACAACCATCATCATTATCAAAGAATTTGAAACTACCCATTTGAACTAGAGTTTATTACATGTCCATGGTTTAGTTAAATAAAACAGGACAAACAAGCAAGCATTAAACAAGTATACCTTCTGGGAAACGAGCAACCAAACAATGTGTGTGTGGCTTAGAATTTCAGTAAATATGAACTAGCTAGGTCATTTAAGCAAATATGGAAGAAGTTGTATAGCCTGGAATGCACAAGACATTGGGAGACTCAGAATTGCAGTGAACTACACAATATGATACAGTTACTATCATAGCTAAGAATGAACTAGATAGAAAATATAATAGCATCATACCTGAACTTGTAGAGTAGGGAATGCAAACCACCCATGAACAACAAAGTAGAGGATAATTATGTAGTTTCTTAGGATGAACCAGAACTAGATATTAAATACAAAGACATCATTTGTGAACCTGTAGAATAAGCTTCTCAAAGCAACATGTTCCGTGTTCCATGTGTTGAGCTCTATGCAAAGGAAGAGGAAATAGTTAGTGTTGCATATTTTGAAGAACTAGATGGCTACAACAAAATTATAAATGAATCCGTACGAACAGTTTAAATAGGTACTACAGGATAGCAGAAGGATACTAGGGAGAATAAAATAGCAAGAACTTAGCTGAGGATAAACTAGATAGGAGTCAACAAGTGTCGAGCATGGAATGTAAACTAGTAGTAGTATTTTCTAGTGACTTAGATTTTGCAAGAAAACCACAATAGCATTCAATTATTGTTGTACGGAGTAGCTAAGAACATGTGCATGACAAAATAACAAAAATATGTATGACTTCAAAATCTGTAGAGGAGGTGATGCAAACCAACATGTCTAGAGACCTTGTATGTAGCACAAAGAACAAGCATGCACAGTGACTTGATGTGTAGCATGATTACAAAAATACAGTTCAATGCGACAGGCTTAAATCTACTATACTCCGGACAAAACAAAAATGGCTTGGAAATTTGGTTACCATGATCGGAGGGCGTCTAAGCATCATCCGTATCCGTGATGGTGACGTCGAGGTAATGGAGGGTGCTGCTGTTGCAGTGACTGTTGGTGTCAGGGAAGCATATCTGAGGTGGTGAATGGCGGCTTGAGCGCGGTGGACAAGAGTATCACTAAGGCAGATCCGGTGTAGTTAACAGGCGATGTCTGTGCAGCTAGTCTAGAGAAGTGTACATGTAAATCGTTGAACTAGATCACGTCCGATGGACATCGTTGAAGCATCTCCGGTACGATTGGGTAGCTGTTAGTGGCGGGGAAGCAGAGCTTGGGTTGTCGATGGTACCATTGGTGCGGTGAACTAGACCGCAAATGTGAGAGATCCGGTGCGGTTGGCGTCGGTGAAGCGGTTCCGGTGCGGTGCACGAGACTGCATATCAAGCAGCGCATGCAACCGGCCAATGCACGTGGTGGTCGTGGAGGTGAGAGCACGAGTGATGAGCTTGGGCTTTTTGAGAGGGCTAGCGGGAAATACTACGTGAATCGGGACTATAGTGCTGAATAGAAATATAGTTACAAGCATGCCCCAAAGCTACCAACTTTAGCATGCCCATTTGTCGTCTGAACAATGGGTAGAATGGGAATTTTACAGTGTTTGAAAAGGTAGGCTTTAAAAAATTTCTGGGTTAGTGGAAGATTTTGCCACCCGATTGAGATTTTCAATTTAGCTAGTGTCCGTCTACTAATAGAAAAAAGGTAGCACTGTAGAGTGTATGAGTTTCAGGAATTCAAGGCTAAGAGTCACATCTACTCATCATCCATGACCATATATTTGCAACGAAAATATGATACCTCCGATTCATATGGGATAGGAAGCAAATTTTGCTGCTCGATTGAGATTTTGAATTTGGCTACCGTCCATCTACTAATAGAAAAATGGTACTCTCACGGTAGGAGATTTTATCTCAAAGTTTTTAAAATGGAGGCGCGCGAAATGCTTCAAGGTCGGTGTGTGATTTTGCAACTCTATTGAGATTTTGAATTTGGCTAGTGTTTATCTAGTAATAATAAAAAAATGATACTCCCCTGGTGAGAGATTTTGCCTCAAAGTTTTTGAAACGGAAGGGTGTGAAATGCTTCAAAGTCGGTGGGTAATTTTGCCGCTCGATTGATATTTTGAATTTGTCTAGCGTCCATCTATCTACTAATAGTAAAATGGTACTTCCTAGTGGGAGATGTTGCCTCAAAGTTTTTGAAATGGTGGGGCGGAAAATGCTTCAAGGTCGGTGAATGATTTTGCCGCCCGATTGAGATTTTGAATTTGGATACTGGACAAATAATAATAGAAAAAAGTCAGTAGACCCTATGCTATCTGTTTAGGAATTCAAGACCAAGAGTAACATCAACTGATTATCCATGACTATAATAATTGCATGGGCTGAGATTTTGAATTTAGCTAGCGTCCAAGCATACAAACTCTAGAGGCTACATGCATGTGTCAAACCATGGTTTGGAAATAACGCATGCAAACTCTAGAGGCTCTATGCATGTGTCAAACCATGGTTTGGAAAAATACATATACAAACTCTAGAAGCTCCATTCATGAATAACTCTACAGACTCAATATGTGTCAAATTACCTAAAGTTCTTTTTAATAAAAATAAGTATTGTGCACGAATGTTTTCCTACTGCTTGTACAAGTTGTCATATTCAAGTGTAAACATTGAGGCACGTTTGATTCAAAGGAATTATAAATATATCGTGAAGGATTTTTTGCCTTAGGAAATATTCCTACTTTGGCCATTTGATTCAAAGGATTGTAATCCTTATAAATTCCTGTAGTTTTCTATTCCTGTAGCATTCAAGAGGTCATACTACTCCAATCCTATGATTTTTCTATCCTTGTATATTCTGAATCCTACAAATTAAACAAGCTCTGAGTATTTTTTAAAAACATTTTGGTAGTGTGCATCAGTATGATCAATAATATAATTAAGCACTAGAAAATTAAAGGAACTCCGTATAAAGGAGTAGATTAATAAACGAGGTATTAACAGTTCAACCACGGACCGCGGATATATACCATGGGGATAACTTAAGAAAATAAAAAATAAACAGGAGCAGGGACAGGGGCAGGAGCATTAGCCTACTCGAGGGGAAATATGTCAGTTTTGACATATTTCTGGAGGAATTTTCCATAGGCTGCGTTATTCGTCAAGGTCTTTGCCTTGTGCTTACGACCATGGCCACATCCGATGCTCATCGAGTCATGCCGTCGATATGATGTCCTTGTCGATGAATTCCGCATAATAGGCATACAATTTTCCCTTATAGTGGAAACAAATTTGCCCACTCCGAAAGCGCCTCAGTACGTATCGGCTCTTGCTTTCCCTGGAGTTCTTGTCATCACCTATGTCATCAGATTCCTCCTATTGACTTTTAAGTATATGCGAACTCAATCATACAAATGATTTAATTGAAATACAACTGAGCAAAAGGTATTACGAACTAGTAAGATAAAGTGCATGAACATCTGATCTACCACATCATCATTAAACAAAATGACAAGTAATTGGATTAGCAGTTTATAATTTATCATATGTATCATTAGTAGTTCATACACTAAAGTTTTGTTACAAATGAGTTTATTAATGCTCTCGTAAACTTGATAGTAATATGACTTAAAATGTAATCATATGTTTCTTAAATATTATAATAAATCAAACAATATTCATAGATATGTAATGACAACAACTTATAATTAAACCATGCATTTAGATGCATCATATGAATCACTTATTTCCTGGGTAGTGTAGTCATAATCACAAGAATCAAACAAGAGATTCAGATACATGTAATAATTAAATTCAATGTATGATCACCATTGGTTGTGTACTGGCAGAAAAAAATTCAAAGGTCATAGTTCCATATGAATATAGAATAAATCTAGGGCCACATAAGTTTTTTAGAGATGGAGTTAGTGAACCAAGTACCAAGCACAACCTACTCTTCGTTTATATTTCCCCAGGTTCACTAATCCATGGCTGAAAAAATCTAACACTATCAAATATGTCTCCATTGCAATCTTTTAGGAAAATTTAAATCATTGGCCTGAGTAAGAAATTAAAATGTAATACTTATACACTATGCAATCACTCGTTACGTACTAGATGTAGTTAATACATGAATGCATGTGTTTCCTAAATATTGTAATAATAACAAGAATCAAACAATATTCATAGACATGTAATGACAACAACTTATGATTAATGCATGCATATGAATCATTTATTTGTTTTCTGGATAGTGTAATCATATAATCACAAGAATCAAACAAAGTTGAGATTCAGATACATATAATAAATTCAATGTATAATCACAATTGGTTATGTACTAGAAGAAACAAATCAAAGATCATAGTTTGACATGAATGTAGAATAAATCTGAGGCCTCATAAATTTTTTAGTGACAGAGTTAGCAAACCAAAGTACCAAGCACAACCTTTTTCGTGTATATTGCCCCAGGTTCACTATTGTCTCTCTTGCGCTCTTTTGGGGCAAATTTAAATCATTAGCCTCAGTAAGAAATTGAAATATAATCCTTATACACTATGCAATCACTCAATATGTATTAGATGTAGTTAATATATGAATGCATATGTTTCTACATATTGTAATAATAATAACAAGAATCAAACAATATTTATAGACATGTAGTGACAACAACTTATGATCAAATCATGTATATGAATCCTTTTTTTACTGAATAGTATAATCACATAATCACAAGAACCAAACAAGATCGAGATTCAGATACATGTAACAAATTCAATGTATGATCACAATTGGTTGTGTAATAGAAAAAATCAAACATCATATTTTCATATGAACGTAGAATAAATCTGAGGCCTCATAAGTTTTTTAGAGATGGAGTTAGCGAACGAAAGTACCAAGTACAATCTTATTCGTGTAAATTGCCCCATGTTCGTTAACCCATCCGTAAAAAACCCGACACCATGAAATGTGTCTCCCTTGCACTCTTTTGGGGCAAATTTGAATCAATGGACTCAGTAAGAAATTGAAATGTAATCCTTCTACACTATGCAATCACTCAATATGTACTAGATGTAATATTATAATAATAATAACAAAAATCAAACAATATTCATAGACATGTAATGACCAAAACTTATGATCAAACCATGCATATGAATCATTTATTTGTTTCCTGGATAGTGTAATCACATAATCACAAGAATCAAAAAAGATCGCGATTCAGATACATGTAATAAATTTAATGTATGATCATAATTGGGTGTGTACTAGCAGAAACAATTCAAAGATCATAATTCCATATGAATGTGGAATAAATCTAAGGGCTCATAAGTTTTTCAGAGATGGAGTTAGCGAACCAAAGTACTAAGCACAACCTTATTTATGTACATTGCCCAGGTTCATTAACTCATCCTTAAAAAATTTGACACTATCAAATGTGTCTCCCTTGCATTCTTTTGGGGCAGATTTGAATCATTGGCCTCAATAAGAAATTGATAAATGTCCTCCTTATATACCATGAAATAACTCAGTACATAGTATATGTAGTTAATACATGCATGGTGTATTGAATCAACACTCCAGTAACAACAATCCGTAAAAGCCCTAAAATCAAATATGTTAAAGATCAATTAAATCTATAGCACAAGAAGACCGAATAAAAAACAACTAACAAATGTAAAATTACTAGATGGCAGATCAGCATATCTAATTAAATCTGCCAAACATTTGACCGTTCGAACCATAGATTCTAATATGTCTACATCAAGAAAATGTCGGCAGAGCGAAATAATTTATAGATTGTGCAAACCCTACGTATGAATTGCGAAATCCGTGACTATGAATAGAGAATAATAGTAGTACCTTGGCGCCCTCATCGGAGACCTCCTCCTCGAATTCATCGGCTTCTTTGATAGCTTCGACGAAGGAGTTGATGATGGCGTGGGCGTAGTTCTCGTCTTCCTCCATGATGAAGATGTTGCCTCCGCCTGCATGCCCCCCATATAGATCTGACACTAGCACCACGACGTTGTCATTCACCTTCTTCTCGATGGTGACGGTAACAAGATGGGCGGAGCCCAGAGCAGTGACGGCGGGACGACGAGCGACGTGTGTGCCAGGGACCTACCACATCAGCGACGACCGCGGAGCTAGAGCCATTTGTTGTGCCTCCAACTGGCTTCACCTTTGGCTTATCTCCACAGTGGGTATGCTTCATGGTGTAGCTAAGTGGAGGGTGGTACTGTGGAAGTAGCTTTTGTGCGCGTGGTAGGTGCATATTTTTT
Organism: Avena eriantha; assembly: GCA_910589775.1. Taxonomy (NCBI): domain Eukaryota; kingdom Viridiplantae; phylum Streptophyta; class Magnoliopsida; order Poales; family Poaceae; genus Avena; species Avena eriantha. The sequence continues at coordinate 236,385,824 of OU342744.1, read as the reverse complement.
TACTAGAAAGATTGGGGGAGAATTGAACTCTCCTGAAAGAGAGGATGAGGCCGAGCAGTTTTATATACACAAGGATGGCTTATTGTCCATCCTTGCATTTTCCTGACGCATTTTGATATATAAAACAATTTATTTTGAATTACCGATAATTAGATATGATTTATTCAAGAAACAAGTATTTTGTGGAAATTCTTGAAAAAAAGAAAAGGAATTGGGCCAAATCTGGAGTTATATTCTGCACTCGGCCAAAAGAATCAGAATGGGCCGACCCAACTGGAAATATGACGAAAGGAGCAGATCTGGAGTTTGAAATATGGCAGAGTCTAGGTTAAAACATTCAAACTTAGACTGATGGTGAAGAGAGATCTGTTGGGAATTAGAATTTTCTACGAAGAGTAAAGTTGTAGAGGAAGATATTCTCTACAACTATTATATTGGAAAGGTTTTCAAATATACACTATAAGTGCTAGATCTGAAGTGGATTTTGTAGTTAGTTGTTAACAGGAAAACTAGAACATAAATATTGTTAATACTTGTTGTTATGGATTGAAAATGGCGACCAAACTAGCATGGATTTCAATTCTTCGTAGTTAAGTGGTTTGTAGAACATAATGAGATTTACAACTTTGATGTAGAAAGTATTTCGAGATAACCACTGAAGCTAAAAGATCTTGGGAGATTTTGACGGCAACATAATAACAGAGACTTAGCATAAAAAACTGGGTCGTCTCGTCGGGATTTTTCTGTGAAGTCGGCGCAACTTTGGAGGAGGATGGCGGGCGCTATAGACCTCCATTTCGAGCGTGGTTTGAACTTAGAGATATGATACGTCATACTGCACAATTATTCAAGGAATCTTCACCAAATCTGGGTTGTATCTCACGGAATATTGTCGTGAACAAAGGGGGTTCAGACATAGAGATAACTAAAAAAGGAGGCAGTGAAAATGACAGACCTTCACCGGTTGTTTGCGAGATATACAAGGCTCAGCATGATGCGTGATTTTCTTCTGTATGTCAATGGATCCACCGAGAACAGAAAAAGTCTTGAGGATCCCAACGGAGGAGGACTAGAGACGCCGGAAAACAGGAAGGTACTAGATCATGATGGCGCGCGTTGCTGCACCTGTCTATTTGGGCAGTAGATCGTTAGGAATCGATGCAAGTTTATGCAATAAGTTGACTAAAAAGTTAAGCTTATATCTGAAGTGACAGTGATGTATTTTGTGCTCCTTTGTGCATGAACTTTTCATGACATTTTTATATTTTTGGTAGCAACATAATAAACTTGACAGTTTGGTATCAGCGTATTATAGTCACATATATGTTACTTCCTATCACCAAATATGCAGCTCAAAGAAAGATAGATAGTGGAAATGGGTAGAGTTTAAGAGTGTTCACTTCACATATCATCAATTAAATCATAGAAAATTATGTCTCCATTCACTTCTTTCTGTATCTAATCCGAACCAACAGTTTTCTTTGGCATGTCGTGCCGCGTATATAGGAAAGAAATTAGGAAGAAAATTATTAGGAAAGAAATTAGCAGGGGAATGATCGGCCTTTGCTTGTTTCAGACGAAGAATGTTCTTCTGAACAAAACCATAATTTGATGTTCAGGTTCACCCCCTTCTTTGACAGTCTGATTAGCTTTGCGCATGTTGCCTCACTGTCTTAAACAACCTACTGCATATATCAAAAGAACAGTAGCCAGCACCATCATGGAATGTATTATGTACTACGGAGTAAGTATAAGCATGAAATCTAACCAATCATAGAGACACGTACATTTTTGGGGGATAAGATATAAGGCGTACAACATGAACTAATCTGGTCATAGCCATTGGATTAGTCAGCTAAAGAGGCGTACGACATGAACAAACCTGGTCATAGCCATTGGATCCGTCGGCTAAAGAATTCCAAAATCATTGAAACCTGAACCAACCTGAACCCCTTTAATCAATATTGCATGACCAATCTCGAGTTCTTCAGCGCAAATACTTGCAACAAATTAAAAGCGGTAAACAACATTAGAAGGAGTCTGGACTGAATGCATCCATTAGGCTAAACAACATTAGAAGGAGTCCGGACTGAATGCATCGATTAGGCTGAGGTGGGGAGGGAAAATCTGAATGCACAATGCAGTCCTTACTCCTTAGGCTGAGGCAGGGAGGGAAAACCTGTCGCAAGGTTGAAGATGGAGGGGTAACCTTAGATGGAGAAGCCTAGTTGTCTGAGGGAAGCCAGAGAACAAGGGGAAAAGCCAATAAGACTGCACCGATCCTATGTACACGGGAGGCAAAATTCTAACGTATATTTTTTGCGGGGAATAAAGAGCTTTATTCAAATAAAAGCATTCACTGGGCAGTCATCCAATAGACTGCTGATCAGGAAGCTAGGGGTCTCAACCACCCAACTCTCGGTCACACTCAATGTGATAGCACGCTTTGCACAAAGATGGCCCGGGTAATTGGTTGTCCTTATTACATGTTGAATAGTAAAATAAGTAAAACAGCTAGCTAGCTCTCCGATTCTAATAGAATTGGAGCCACAACCGAGCGTGAGTTGTGGCGAGCGTTCCAGAGTTGTACTAACTCCAGGAAGTCCATCTCCATAATCACATGCGATGATTCCACGAATCTTCGCAAAGAGAACACCTTCACACACTGATAAACTTTCTACAATCAACAGGTCCGTAATCCCCAACAGAGGTTTACTCCATGCACCAAGTAGACGACAGGAGGATCTAGCAATCCCGCCCGCCCCTCCTTTTCCTTCTGCAAGATTGACAGAGCCATCTGTGTTAATCTTGATATATTCCCCATCCGGAGGCTGCCATCCATGTCCTGGCATAACCATATTTTCCCTAGGGAACTCCAAAAGAGCGAGAGTTTCTCGACTAGTTTTCAGAGAAGCAACCGGATCAAGATGATCTTCATCATGTTTTCGACGATTACGTGAGTGCCATATAGACCACATAACCGTAATTATTTTTGCCCTCTCTTGATCACAAAGGATATCCTTTTCCCAAGTTTGTGGGTGTAGCCGGGGTAGACTGATATCTAACCACACTGTTGCTTCCTCCCAAAACGCCTAGCGTGTGAGCATTTGATTAGAGCATGCATCAAATCCTCATTCATTGCCTTGCAGATACTACATCTGCTCAACTCTTTAATGTGTCTCTGTTTTAGAGTGCACTCGTCCGGCAGAATCCCACGAAGAACCCTCCACGAGAGCACTCTAACCTTCGGCACAACCTTTAGCTTCCACAAGGATGTCTACATCTGTTGATCAGAATCTGAGGTACCTGTATCTGTCCCTTCTTCTAGAGCTGCACGCTCTTTTTGAGTCACTAGAGCACGGTACGCCGAGTTAACAGAGTAAACACCCGATTTTTCATGGGTCCAAGCATAGAAATCCTCTCCTCCATCGTTCCGCAGAGGTATATTGAGTATAGCCTCTGCATCAGGTGCAATAAAGGCTGATCTGACAAGATCACTTCGCCACATCCAAGTGTCTGTATCAATAAGCTGATCAACCGTCGTCAACTCGCTGGTTTTCACCTCTTCGGTATCATCCAGTTTCAGCATAGGAGACATAGAACATGTTCCGGGGTTCCGTTTATCGGTCCAAATAAGAATAGATGCTCCATTCCCAACCCGTTTAATCAAGCCCGCACGTAAAGCCTCGCGACCAGCCACAATGGCCCGCCAAGTTGCCGAAGCAGATTTAGGAATAGTAGCATCCATGAAGCCACAAACGGGAAAATATCGGCCTTTTAGAACCCTAGCACATAAGGAGCTGGAGCTTGTTAGAAACCGCCAGCCTTGTTTACCAAGAAGTGCCAGGTTAAAAATATAGAAATCATGAAAACCCACCCCCCTTTAAACTTTGGCGTAGGCAAGATATTCCGAGAAACCCAATGCATGGATCTTTTATCCAACGAGCGGCTCCACCAGAACTTTGCCATTGCTGAAGTCAGACTCTTGCACACCTTCTTAGTCAACAGAAAGCAAAGCATGCTATAAGTAGCCATAGCCTTAATAACACTTTAATAAAATTTCTCTTGCTGCACATGCCAAGACTTTCTCTGACCAACCTTGCATTTTACTTCTTGATCTCTCGCTAATATGATCAAAAGTACCACTGGTTATCCTCCCAACCGCAGTCGGTAAACCAAGATAACGCTCGCTAAATGCCTCAATAGAAATACCAAGCTTATGCTACATCACTTGCCGGGCAGTGTCAGGAGTATTAGTACTAAAGAAAACTGCACTCTTATCTCTGTGGACACACTGCCCTGAACACTCCCCATAAATCTGCAAAATGTCATTGAGTCTAACTGCACTCTGAGAGTTTGTACGGATGAAAATTAGGCTATTGTCAGCAAACAATAAATAGGTAACCCAGGTTGATCTGAAACTCACTCTGATCCCTCTGTCCACATAGTTGCCTCCAAAGGACTTTAGCAAGGAAGTGAAACCCTCGGCACAAAGGAGGAACAAATACGGTGACATTGGGTCACCCTGTCGCGAACCCCTCGAGGGAGTGAAAAAGGGCAGAAGTTCTCCATTAACTCTGACAGAGAACCGAACTGAAGTAACACACTTCATAATCAACCTTGTAATATTGATGCTAAAGCCAAGTTTCAGCAGAATTGTTTCCAAATAGTGCCATTCAACGTGGTCATAGACTTTCATCATGTCTAGCTTGACAACACATGTATAATTCGTCCCCTTCTTTCTCCTTCTCATAGCATGAACGCTTTCATAAGCCACCAACACAATATCGGTTATCAAGCGGCCGGGGAAAAAAGCGCTTTGTTCTTCACTTATAATATCATCAAGGCACCTTCTGAGGAGATTAGAAATAGCCTTGGCTGCCATCTTGTAAAGAACAGAGCATAATGAAATCGGGCAATACTGCGAGACAGCTTGCGGGTTACGTACCTTAGGGATCAGCGTAATAGAGGTATCATTAAGGCCCGCAGGTAACTCGCCACCATTCAAAAAATCCAACATTGTTGGAATCATTTTGAACAAGGTCCCAGTGTCTTTGGAAAAAACCAGCAGTAAAACCTTCGACACCCGGTGCTTTGGAAGGAGCCATTTGGAAAAGCGCATCTCGTACCTCGCCGGGTTCAAAGGGTCTATCTAGAAGATTGTTCATCTCCGAAGTAACATGCATAGGAGCAAAATTCATGAACTCACTCAGGTCATTGTAGCCCTGAGATGTAAACAGATCTTGATAGAAAGCTTGTACTTCAGCTTTATCATCTTCCTCTGTGTCACAAAGTGTCCCATCCTTCTGCCTCAGACCAGCAATTCTGTTAATGCGTTTACGCTGAGCCGCTTGTGCATGAAAATATGCGGTGTTACGGTCTCCCTCCCGAAGCCATTGGACACGCGATTGCTGTCGCATCCAAATTTCCTCCTGACGAAGGGCATCTCGAAGTTCTTTGATAACACTCTTTTCTTCATCTGAAGGTCCACGACCTACAGATTGAAACCTTAATTTAATTTATCTAGCTTCTGTTGTAATTTCCTTACTTTTTTAGCGAGACACCCAAACTCTCTTGCACCCCATGGCTCAAGTTCTTTTTGCAAAGAAAAAAGCGAGTCAACAATACCTTGTAATCCATGGTTGCCACTGTTCTGATGCCACGTATCAGCTACAATTTTATCATAATCCACATGTGTTTGCCATACATTTTCATACCAAAACTGCTTCGGCCTCCGGTTTCTGAGTGCATTCAGATCTTCTCTGAATTCCGCTAATACAAGACAATGATCTGACTCAATCGTGCTAACATGATGTACCCGCACGTGTTCAAATCGTTGTAAAAAATCAGCATTTGCAAGGGTCTATCGAGTCTTGCCTTTATGTTAGCCTGCCATGTTTGCTTGTTATCCCATGTAAATGGGACTCCCGTCCAGCCAATGTCTTGGAAAGAACAATCTTACATCACCTCGCGGAAAGCGCGCATCTGTCCCTCTGGCCTGGCAGATCTGCTCGGTCTCATATAGAGTCTCATTAAAATCTCCCATACGCAACCAAGCACCATGATTCAAAGCATGCAACGTATGGAGAAAACGCCAACTATGATGTCTGTTTTCAGCTCTTGGCTCACCATAAAATCCCGTAAATCTCCACTTGGGCGAAGAGAGATCAGTCTTCTGTACCATTGCATATATATGATTAGAAAAAAAATGACAATCTCAACTATCACATCACTGGACCAGAACAAGCCAACACCACCGCTAAGCCCATCACTGTCCACCGCGTAGCAGCCCGCGAAACCAAGTGTATTCTTCAGACTTTCAACACGCTTGCCTCTAATCTTTGTCTCCATAACAAAAATAAGGGGGACCTTCCTGCTTCATCAGACTATGAAGCTCCCGAACTGCCTCGGGGTTCCCAAGCCCCCGGCAGTTCAGACTTGCACAACTCATTGAGACAGGCAATGTTGCATCGCAGCGACTGCCGAATTGTCTGATCTAGGTGGTGTAGGTGTTTTCCTTGCAGGTTCCTCCTCTGTCAGGTGATCAACCTGCACCAAATCCTCAATCCCGACGGTGGCCTTATCAGAGATAAGCATCAGTTCTTCACCGGTGGTTCCTCCATCCGTCTGGTTATCAGTAAGGCGAGGAACATGCACTTTTCTATAGACTTGCTGCACTCCCTTCCGCTTGTTCTGAACTTTCTTTTGTCCTGGAGATGTCACTTCCACTGCCGGTTCGGCTTTAGAATTTGCAGTGTTTGAAGCATGAGTACTACTCTGAGAGAACTGCTTCTCTCTAGAGAGATTGTCAGCCGAATTAACTTTCCTCTTGTCATCTGCCTGGAGCTCCGGCCCAAAGGGCAGATTACCATTAGCATCACGAGTACCGGGCCCCGGACAAAGAATATCAGAATGTCCCAAGCAACCACAAGAGAAGCAAAAATACGGAACTTGCTCATACTGAATCTCATACCAGTCTATACTCTGTCTCTTGGCCGATTCGATCAGTATGCCTCTTCTCAGAGGTTTGGTCACATCAATCATAACCCTAGCCCTGAGAAAACCTCCCACAGGGTCAATTTGCACTGACATTGCAGATTTATCTATCTGTCTTGCAATCCTCTCCCCCCAAGGATCATTCATCAAATTAAACGGAAGATTTAAAACTCTAATCCAAATCTGAAGTTTATCAAACTTAAGCTCAGATGGACGCATATGATCCACAAACTCCTGCAAAACAACAGCATTATGGCTCACATGCCAGGTGAACCTGCCTTGACGCGATCTCGATCTTGCAGAGACTCGAAATCCGCCACAAACATATTGATTCCAACTGACCGAAACGTGAGTCCTTTTGGATTACCCCACGCCAGCCTCAAAGCACTCGTGATCGTCTGGATGTGAAAAGAATTTCTATAGAGAACCTTACCAGCCAGCGGCCACTTCTATCTCTCCCCATCTCCCTCCCGATCATCAAGCACAAGCGGGGTAGCCTCCTCTTCTGTAATGTCGAGCTTTCCAAGCCCTTCTTCCATCAGGACCCTCACAGACCGAGGCGACACAGGGCTGTCCTTGCCCTTGCCTCTTCCAGATGGCGCCGCCATAGACGCCTCCCACCCCCAACCGCCCCACACCACCAGGATCGTCCGACCTTTTCCTTGCCAAGGGTGCGCAAGGGTGCAATGGCCCTCCCTTAGTCACCACGAACGAGTTACAAGGAGCGGAGAGAGATCTGTAGTGCGAGCAGCGGCAGGAACCCCTCCAAGGAAAGGAAAATCAGTGCGCCCCGCCAGAGAGATCGACGTGCGCCGCCAAGTCCCCAGAAACCCTAAGAGCATCTCCAGCAGGAGCGCTATATTTCGACCCTGTAAACGTCGCTGCGCCAGCGCTGTATAATTTTAGAGCGCAGCGTGCAATGTTTTCCTCCACCGGAGGCGCTAAACCGCAGTGCTAGCGTGGCCGCAAAAAGGGGTCCTCCACCAGGCGCTAGAAACTACAGCACACAGCAGCGCTGGAAACAACATTCACACAGCGCTATGCATTCAACAAGATCAAACAAGCTTCTAAAATTAATGAATAAATGCACCAAAAATACAACAAGATCAAATACTCAAATAAATCATGAACCAAAAGATCTACCATAGTTCAAATATCATCATATAGTTCAGCAAACACACACACCATATTAAATGGACGCAAAGTGCAACATTACATTTGCATATGACAAATGCAAGAGAGAATCTCACACTTCCTCCTCATCTTTTGCTTCTTATTCTTCTTCTTCTTCTTCTTCTTCTTCTTCTTGATTCACACCTTGTATTTATGGAGGAATAGAAGGATCCATAGAGGCCATGAATCCTCCCGGTGGTGCTCCCATGGCTCCATAGACACCAATCACCGGTGCTCCCATGGTACCTCCGAAGACTCCTCCATAGCTTGGTCCTCCCATGCCGGCCATGCCTCCCATGCCCCCCATGCCCCCCATGACTCCCATGCCTCCTCCAAACATGGCCATGCCTCCTCCAAACATTCCTCCTCCAAACATGCCGGTCGTGGGTGTGCTCATGTTGGCCACGAACATTCATTTTTTTGCCAACGCTTCATCGCGAGCAAGGTTGATGTACTCCTTTTGCCTCGCATCCAAGTTGGAAGTGTCCATCAAGAAGAGCTTCCTCTCGTCCTCCACTAGGCGTAGGTGCTCCTCATTGGCGAGCTTCTTCTCCTCCAATGCCAACTTCCTCTCCTCCAAAGCGGCTCTCCGAGCCTCCATAGCCTCCATTGCCTCTTTCTCCAAGCTTCTTGCCACCTTCGTATATTCATTTGCTTGCAACCTTGCTTTTGCAATCATATCCATAGCAATCTCTATATCATCATCTCCGGTCTTCTTTCCCTTCATCTCTTTGGCGGCCTTCCTACCAAGCACATCCCTCCTTGTGTTGGTAACCGAGTGAGGAATAGAGCTTCTCTTCTTGCCTTAATCACTTGAGCCATCATCATTGATGATTGTTGCATCGCCGGTTGTATTGGCGACCATGGTTGCCGCATCCAATTTTCCATGGGTCTTCCACTTTTCTTCATTCCCTAGCACTTCAAAGCAACCATGCATGATGAATGGCTTGCCAAGAACCTGGTTGCCTTTCTTGTTCTTTTTTCCCACATCTCTAAACAAGCCTTGAGCCATGCCTTCCTACAAAGAAAACACAAGAAAATAGATGAGCCATATAGAACAACAACCGTGCGTAAAGATGATCAATAAAGTAGTAGAATTGCTTACCCTATCGATATCATTTGTGCCACTTGGGTTAATGACATCAACAGTGGCTTGCACACCCGCCGACTTTTGATAATCGGTGTTGATGCCTGACCAACGAGACCAAAGAGAACACACGCTCCGCTCATTCCCACTTGTTTTGTTGGCGTCGAAGTACTCCTTCATCCTCATCCAATAAGTCTCTCTAGTTTGGTCGGAGCCGGTTGTTGGATCCATTCCAATTGTCAACCATGTCTTGCAAATCAACTTGTCCTCCACTATGGTGTAGTTTGCCGACCGACCGGTAGGGCGCGGTTCAATCAACCCCTCTCCTTCCACGTCGACATCCTCATACTCTTCCTCTTCAACAATATCTTCATGGACGAACGAAGAACCAACATTCATTGCATCCATGAAAGCATCGTCATCGACTCTGCATTGCAAAAAAACTCATGGCTATCCGGCATTGTATGCATCTAAAACTAAAAATCATCGACTCTACAATGCAAGAAATATTTTTACCTCTCCGGCATTTCATTGAACACCATGTGCGCGCTAGTTTGTTCGGCGGATGGCGGTGGCAGCGGTGGTGGTGGATTGCTCCTTGGAGCCGGCGGTGGAGGATGTTGCACGTGCCTAGCTGTGGACACCTTCGCCTTCTTCTGCACCGGCTTTTCGGCACCCGCCATGGTCGACGGGTGCTTGTGGGACGAAGAGGGCTCGGGCGGCACCACTGCCGGCGTCGGCGGCACGGCTAGGGTTTGGAGCGACCATAGGGTTTGAGGTGGTGGCGGAGGTATGTGGAATGGTGTAGGGAGGCGTCGCAGGGGTGCTGGAGGGCGCGTCCATCACCGGAATTCCGTCGACGGCCGCGCGGAAGGGAGGATTTGGCGCTGGGAAGGGGAGAAATTTGCAGCGCGGGTTTTCTTCACGAGCAAGTGGAGTGATAGAGCACGCTGCAGCCGGAGCGCAAAGTATAGCGCTCAGGATAGCGCAGAGCGACCCGCACCCAAAAAATGTACAGCGCCGCGCGGTTTACAGCGTCTGTTGGAGGGAGGTTTTTTTCTCCGCGCGCTACATATCGGCATTTCTTTAGTGCACGGCCGATATAGCGCGCCTGCTGGAGATGCTCTAATCTCCTCGCTTGAGGCTCACCATGGGTCCTCGTCAAGTTCTAGCCTCCACTCCTAGTCTACCATTATGGCTGGAACGAACGGTAGTTCTGACCCTTCGAATCACTTCTGAATGGACCAGGGCCTGATCGATTACGACCGCATTGCCTAGGTTATGCCGTGCATTTCCCGTGCCACTTCTTGTTGGGTCGAATCCCTCATGTTGTAACTTACTTTTTCTCTCGATAGAAGTATATGGATCTAAGACAAGTTCTCTTTCAACTCGGTCCAGATTACATCGGCCTAGCTGTTTCTCGGCCCAATATACCAGAGCAGGCCAATTTGATGCCCAATGTAGCTTCCCCTAGGGACCGACTAGGGACATTCGACCCACTGTGTTGGGTGGTTATTCAACGGACATAACAGGTGAGGAAAGGCAATGAGACGGCGGAAAACGTCTAGACCGTGAGGTGGCTTCCTTTTGTACAAGTTATAATATCCCTAATAGAGAGGCGGTGAATACTATTGTTGCTGCTGTTAAGTCAAGCTGCGCGTGCGAGCGAGCTGCTGTCTATGCGCGGCGCGGCACACGGCGAGAATGGGTGAAGACTAGGCTAGGGAGAGGAGATGCAGCGGAAGGAGGGGGTGTGCTCGCCGAGCACCCTCTCCCTAGCCTATCTAGGTCGGGCGTACATCAACGCGGAGGCAGTGGCAAGACGACAAGCACCGACTACGAGAGAGCACGGCGACGACAAGTGGCTTCCGGCAACTTTTGGTGCTACTATGCATCTAGGTTGAAGAAGTGGAGTCTTCTGATGCACTTGCCCTAACTTGGGAAGCTCCAGTGTTGAATAAATTTAGTAGCCGTCAGTAGTTTCAGAGGTTCAGTTAGGTGTTGAAGTTTTCAGTTTCGTCAGGCTTTTAGCTGGCTCAACTTTGGATTCTGTTGGAGCATGTTCCACATGATACCATCGTGTGAGCTCTTGTCTCTAGGATCACCGTGGCCATGATCCAAGGCGTGGGATGGCACAGCTTAGTAGGGATCATGGAGAAAGCCGTGGCATGTCTTTGTATTCGCATAGAATAAAAGGAGAAGAATAGAAAAGCGGCAGGTTGTACGATGCGCCAAACACCATGTTCATCGTGTTCCTCTTGTTCGTGTGCGTTTGATCTTGGTTCTTGTAGGTTGAAGCTGGCAAGTGATATCAGAGCAAGGCTCGCCGCTCATGCCAAAGGGAGGGATATCCAGCGACGGGGACACGTCCAAGAAAGCCGAGTCACCGGCTGAGGGCACGGGCAGGTCCGATCTGGGGTCGCCTCCACCGGCGCAACACACGCTCGCCCTTCCGCGATCCGGGCGTGACGCGGGCAATGTGTACAGCACGTAGTGGCCGGTCCTCACCCGCACCAACTACAACACATGGTCGCTCCTCATGAAGGTGATCCTGCAGGCGTGGTTCCTGTGGGACGTGATCGAGAGCGGGGAAGGCGAGTACATCAACGACCATTCAGCAATGGAGGCCATTCTCCCCGCGGTGCCGCAGGAGATGATCCCCTCGCTCCCCGTCAAGAAGACGACGAAGGAAGCCTGGGACGCAATTAAGACGATCTGCGTCGGGGCTGATCGCGTCCGCGTCTCTAAGGCGCAGACGTTCCATACTGAGTACGAGGCTCTCCGCTTCAATACTAGCGAGTCCGTCGACGACTTCGCCATGAGATTGCAAGAGATAGTTCACCAGATGGAGGTGCTCGGAGATCCGGTCGACGATTCGAAGGTAATCCGAAAGTGCTTCAGATCCGTCCCTAAGATGTACAAACAAATGGCCAGGTCGATTGAGAGTCTTCTCGACATCGACAAGATGTCGATTGAAGAACTCACCGGGCGTCTGGAAGTCTATGAGGACGAGCCTGCCATGGGTGACGTCGGCGGCGGCAAGCTGCTGCTCACAGAGGAGTAGGGGCGTGCATGCATGAAGCAGCGCAACGACGACGTGTCCTCCGGCAGCACTGGCCCCTCCAACAAGAACAACCATAACCGAAACCGCGGACGCGGCGGCACGAAGGACAAGGGCCAGGCTAGAGCTGGCGCTGGGGGCGAGCCGTCGAAGGATGACCAATGCCGCTACTACGGCAAGCTGGGCCACTGGGCCCGCGACTACCAGAAAAAGAAGAGGGAGGAGGCTCACCTTGTTCACGACGGCGCGGACGATGATTAGCCGATGCTTCCCATGGCGCAGCTGTCATCCGCTATCGAATCACCAGAGCGGGTGGGAGGGCACGTGTTCCTCAACGAGGAACGTGCCAAAGTTCGGCTCGGCAATGAATAGGAGCCGGTCGACGTCGCGTGCTACTTGGACACTGGCACGTCCAACCACATGACGGGCAATCGATCCGTCTTTGCTGACCTCGACAAAGGAGTCACTGTGACGGTGCGGTTTGGTGACAACTCCATCGTCGACATCCGTAGGCGTGGCATGGTGGTTATCGTGGTGCGGGGAGACGAACACCGGGTGCTGACAGACATATACTTCATCCCTCGTCTCAAGACGAGCATCGTGAGCCTAGGTCAGCTTGACGAAAATGGGTGCCCGTCATCCATCCGTGGTGGCTACATGTCCATCTAGGACCACAACGAGTGCCTCCTCGCCAAGGTACCACGGCCACCTAACCGTTTGTACAAGGTTACCTTGCAGGTGGCGCAACCAGTGTGCATGTCCGTGTGACGAGGAGATGATGCCTGGACTTGGCACGAACGCCTAGGCCACCAGCACTTTGGGGCGCTATGCACCATGTCGAGCACTGGCATGGTCTATGGACTGCCAGACATTGGGCACGCAGATCAGCTCCGCAACGCGTGCTTGGCGGGAAAGCAACACCGCACACCATTCCCGCAGGCAGCAAAGTTCCGCACGACGGAGCGACTTGAGCTCGTCCATGCAGACCTCTGCGGCCCCATCACGTCTGTGACACCAGGGAGAAGCGCTACTTCCTTCTCATGGTGGATGATTTGAGTCGCTTCATGTGGCTTGCTCTACTCTCCACCAAGGACGAGGCCGATGCTGCAATCCGCCGTGTCAAAGCTGCGACAGAACTGCAAAGCCGCTGCAAGCTACGCACGCTGTGCATCGACCGCGGTGGGGAGTTCACCTCGCGCTCGTTCGAGGAGTTCTATGCAGACAACGGCGTGCAGCGGCACCTCTCGGCGCCGTACTCACCCCAGCAGAATGGGGTGGTCGAGCGGCGAAATCAGATGGTGGTGGCAACGACATGCATCATGCTTAAGGGACGAGGCGTGCCCAGCACATTTTGGTGGGAGGCAGTGACAACAGCGGTCTTCCTCCTGAACCGCTCGTTCACTCGCGCGGTGGACGGCAAAACACCGTACGAGCTATGGCATGGGAAGACGCCAAACCTGCACTACTTGCGGGTCTTCGGCTGTGTCGGCCACATCAAAACGGCGCAGCCACACCTCAAGAAGCTAGAGGACTGTAGCACCCCCATGGTGCTGCTTGGGTATGAGCAGGGCTCCAAAGCGTACAAGCTATTCGACCCCAAGACGCAACAATGTCAGGTGTCGCGCGACGTCGTCTTCGACGAGGCCATGTCATGGGAATGGGAGGAGGGCGCCACAACGATGCTCCACAGTGACTTCCATGTTGAGTACACAACCACGACGACTACCGCAGGAGCACCTGCGGCATCCACGGTGGGAGCACCAGCCTCAACACCATCCTCAACACCAACATTGACGATGCCGGCAACGCCAATGACTGAGCGCTCCCCGGGTGCTGGTGGATCGATGTCTCCCACGACAGGCCACGAACAGAGCACGCGCGGCGAGGACGCTGTGACACCAGCAATGTCACATGGCATAAACGTCGAGTTCGTCTCGCTGGCAACTGCTAACACTTCAACTGTGGAGGATCGTGAGTCCCCTGTATGCAGGTACCGCACAATGGAGAACATCCTAAGCAAAGAGTTGCACCTCGTCGAGGGTGCGGAACCGGCCACTCTCGGAGAAGCGCAGGAAGAGGAAGGCTGGCATGCGGCCATGGCTGAGGAGATGGCCACGATCGAGGAGAACGATACATGGGAGCTCCGTGACCTTCCAGCAGGGCATCGGGCCATCGGCCTCAAGTGGGTTTACAAGCTGAAGAAAAACCCCGCCGGCGAGATCGTGCGGCACAAGGCACGTCTGGTGGGAAAGGGCTACACGCAGCGAGCTGGCGTGGACTTCGACGAAGTTTTCGCGTCGGTCGCTCGCCTGGACTCCGTACGCATGCTCCTGGCCGTTGCTTCCCACCATGGCTGGGAGGTACACCACCTCGACGTGAAGAGCGTGTTCCTGAATGGCGACTTGCTCGAGGAAATGTATGTGTCGCAGCCACCCGGCTTTGTCATCAATGGCAAGGAGAGTAAGGTGTTGTGCCTGAGCAAAGCCCTATATGAACTCCGCCAGGACCCTCGAGCATGGAATGCCAAGTTGGACAGTACTCTATGGTCGCTTGGTTTCACAAGAAGCCCGTTAGAGCACGCGGTCTATGCCCGTGGCGACCCCGGCTATCGGCTTCTGCTTGGTGTCTATGTGGATGATCTTGTCATCACCGACACTAGCCTGCAAGAAATCAGCAAGTTCAGGCAGGAGATGAAGGAGAAGTTCAAAATGAGTGACCTTGGACTGCTCACATACTACCTGGGCATCGAGGTGAAGTAGCTCAACAGCAAGATCACGCTCTATTAGTCCGCGTACGCCGGCAAGCTCCTCGAGAAAGCCAGCATGGCGGATTGCAATGCCGCTCACGTGCCCCTGAAGCTCAGCAAGGATAGCAGCAATCCACTAGTGGACGTGACTCACTAGCACTCCATCGTCGGTGGCCTGCGCTACCTGGTGCATAGTAGGCCGAACATCACGTTCGCAGTGGGCTATGTCAGTTGTTTCATGGAGAAACCAATGATGGAGCACCTGAGCACGGTCAAGCACTTGCTTCGCTACATTACGGGCACCAAGACATATGGCTGCGTCTTCACCAGGAGTGGGGAGCGCCTGAACCTCGCCGGCTTCAGTGATGCAGAAATGGCCGGGGACCTCGATGATCGGAAAAGCACCTCGGGTAGCTTGTTCCTAATTGGATGAGCCCGGTCACCTAGCAATCAGCCAATCTGAAAGTTGTGGCATTGTCATCTTGCGAGGCGGAGTACATCGCCGCCACGACGGCGGCGTGTTAGGCGGTCTGGCTTCGTTGTCTCCTCGGTGATCTGCTCAACCAAGGCGAGGAGGCGGTCAAGCTCTGCATCGACAACAAGAGCGGAATCCAGCTATGCAGGAACCCAGTGTTCCACCATCGCAACAAACACATCGAAACGTGTTTCCACTTCATCAGGGAATGTGTGGAGGACGGGAAGATCACCATCGAGCACGTTGGCACTTCAGACCAGCTAGCCGATATCCTAACAAAAGCTCTTGGGCGCATCCAGTTCCAGGACCTTCGTGCACAGATCGGCATCATCGACATCACCACCATCAGCAACTAAATTTAGGGGGAGTTTGTTGAATAAATTCAGTAGCCGTCAGTAGTTTTAGAGGTTCAGTTAGGTGTCGAAGTTTTCAGTTTCGTCAGGCTTTTAGCTGGCTCGACTTTGGATTCTGTTGGAGCATGTTCCGCAGGATACCATTGTGTGAGCCCTAGTCTCTAGGATCACCGTGGGCACGATCCAAGGCGTGGGATGGCATGGCTTAGTAGGGATCATGGACAAAGCCACTGCATGTCTCTGTATTCGCATTGAATAAAAGGAGAAGAAGAATAGAAAAGCGGCAGGTTATACGCTGTGCCAAACACCGTGTTCATCGTGTTCCTCTCGTTCGTGTGCGTTTGAACTTGGTGCTGGTAGGTTGGAGCTTACATCCAGGTCACCGGTGAGAGGTGGTGGTCGGAGCTAGGTAGAAGATGACCATGGTGCTTCCTTGGAGGGGAGGAAGAACAAAACTCTCAATCTGGATCTAGATCTAGATGAGATGTGGTGGTTTGCTCTCTGCTGCAGCAGTGGTTGTTGCTTTCGTGTGGCCAAGAAGAAAATGGAGGCGAGGAGAGGGTGCATGCATAGTGTATGCGTGTACCCAGCTGGTTCACGTGGTGCTCGGGGTGCACATGGGCAAATGGGCAGCTTAGGCTGATCATTGAGAGAGGGAAGGGGTAGGATCCCTACACTTGGATATACAGAAGAGAGGGCATGGGCGTGCACATGGCTGACTTGGCAAGGCATGTAGAGGCTTGCCAATCTGATTGTGTGGACAGGGGTAGACAGGAGCACTAGACTCGTTTGATGGATAGGATTAGGCGGGGAGGCTCGGGTCGGAGTAGCTGCTAGGGTTTTATATAGGGTATAACCATAGCGTAGAAACAATAGATCAAGGTGGAGTTTTATGGCAAGAAAGAAATATGTGGATATATCAAAGTCGTATGTGGTAGAAGATGGTAAATTAGAGATATATGATCACACATATGAATGTATGGATGCATACATAGCTTGAAAGAAAGAAACAAATACCAATACAAAAGAGTCCAAAAGAAAAGAGAGGATGATCAAGTGGAGGTGTAAGCTTGCATGGGTCATGCACAAACAATGATTGCACTCCCTAGGAGAGATTTATGATTCATGTGAGAAGATTACCACATGGGCTTGAATTAAGAACCAAATAAAATAATGGCCCATATGTGCATAGAAGAAGAATTGAATCAAGGGTGATGTTAATGAGTTAGTAGATAGAAGGAGAGTAAGAGATATGCCCTCAACTCATATTGGGCATTCTAAACAATTATCAAGAACCAAATACATTTTATCAATAAGCAACTACATTAATAAGAGGCAAACACAAAATGCAATTATGAGGATAAGAACCAAATACATGTTTTAATATGATGCTCAAATGCAATGTGGCATGATGACATGAGCATGATATTATGATGATGCAATAAGACAAGTATATAGTAGCATATTCTATTTAACACATAACATTACAATGTTAGACATTTGGGATGCTACAACTCTCCCCCACTAAACAAGAATCTCACCCCAAGATTCTAGGAAGAAGAAGACTCAAAGAGGGAAAGGTACTCAAAACGGAGGTGATCCTCACGTCCCCAAGTTGCTTCATCAACGTTATGGTGCAACCACTACACCTTGCAAAACTTGATAGACTTGTTGCGAGTCTTCTGTTCTGCTATTTGAAAACAAAGGGCTTGAAGAATTGAAGGATTATTGTGAAAAAAGGTAGGATGAACATATCTTAGATCCTCTCGAGAAGCATGACAAAGGAACATAACCACTTCTTGATTGAATCTTGAATAGATGATGTATCGATGAGAAGGTTTTCTCTTGGATAGAAAAAGATGTGGGATATGACATTTGTTGCCATAGAGAAATTCGAAAGAGTTGTTAAAATATAATTCAGTGAAAGGAAGGAAAACATCCTACGTCAGACTGAAGAAAAAGACACATTGATAGGATTAAATATCGAAAGCTGCAATTGAAGATGGTTCTTTGTTTTGTCGGAAGAAAACAAACAACTTTGGAGAAGTTATCAACCACTATGAAAAATAACATTGTTTCTTCCCTTAGATATAAGAAATGTAGTTTTGAAAAACAATATTGCCTTCAAACAACAGAGTTCTAGGTAACAACATAAGAAGATTTTAATTTAGGAATTCTCATATTAGATTCTTCTTGCACCGGTAAGAACTAAAGGATCACACAATTGAGGTGCGCGGATTTATTCTTCAAGTGAATGAAGTGGAACAAGTTTATGGTGGAATCCTAAGGATGAAGTTGAATGTTGAATATCTAGATTTTATTGTATAGATGCTTATTACTTTAATTAACCGTGAGGTTACTGCAAGATTTGCGATGGATGGTGACGAGGGTTTAACTCATCAATGCCCATTGTTATGGACTTGGGTTTTGAAGAAGGAGGGAGCGCTGGAGACATCTATCGGCTAGCAAACAAGCACACAGGAGACTCGAAGATTTACCAAGGTTCATGCCTCACAGAGGTCCGTACTCCTGCTTGTCTGCTCATGGAATTATTGGAGGAATCGAGGATTACAATGGTGCGCAGATGCAATCTGGTGAGGGTTGTGGAAACTAGGGTTGCGTGTGTCCTTCTCGCCGCCCCTCCTAGCCCTTATATAGATAGGCTAGATCTCGGGTAGCAGGTCGAGTCGGTTACAGGTTAGGGTTTTCCCCTTTGAACTTTCTATCTTTAGCTTCTTCTTGTTCTCCAAGCAATCAAGAGTCCGTAGGTTACTCGAGCTCTCCATTTGGGCCTTGGCGACACCGTGGGCCTCTGCTGTATTGAGACCGTATATACCAAGCTCAAGTACCTGTAGGGTATACCCATGTCAGTAGCCCCCGAGTGTCCAGTGGAATCGCAGATTCGACTGGGGACTTTAGGAATCCTTTCGAGTGCATGCCTGAATATGTTTCTCGACTTCTCTGTTTGTGTCATAGGGATTGTTGATGCGCGTGCCTGATTTAATCGATGTATTGGTATCAGTTAACTACCTTAGGGTAAAACAACGCCATCTTCTCGAACTCGAGTCCCCGAACTCGAATCCGGAAAAGTGCTGGTGTAACTCGACTCAAGCCGTGGAGGTCTTACAGGAGTCAAATTCCAGTATATGGGAGTGAGCACTCGACACGTCCGTCAAGGCCTGTTCATCGTACCTGTAGGCATGGATATATTTCTGGTAGTGCACAACGAATGCGTTTCTAGGCCTATTCAAGTCTTAACTTCGCGCTGCAAGCGCGGCATCCGAATTTTGTCACCACAGAGATGATTCGGGTGACCCAGGAGACACAGTCTTTGTAGGGGAAAATCTTGAGGCGGTGTCACCATAATATTCAAGTGTGGATGTTATCAACATAGAGTACGATGTACCAATAATCATAGGGTGCGCGACCAGCGCTCCCTATGGGAGTAGCCCCCGAGTGCCTGGTTGATTCGAAGACTCAGGCAGGGACTAAAGAACTTTTGGGACTGCTGTCGTCTTTTGTTTTCTTGTTTTAGTCGAATTTATTTCTAGCGTTCCCTATGGGAGTGACCCACGTCCATAATCGAATCACGGATTCGAGTGGTTGGGTTTGTTTTGATTGTCCATGGTCCTGCAAAAGAAAAAGAAAAATCGTAGGGTGCATGACCAGCGCTCCCTATGGGAGTAGCCCCCGAGTTTTTGGTGGAGTCGAGGATTCGAGCAAGGACTAAAGTAGTCGAAGTCTTCTGCTGCGTAATTTTGGATGACGTCAGTGCTGACGATGCGATGACCTCAGTTGCCCATGTGAGCGAGTTTGACAGGACGTGACGAGCGGTGGGTCCCATTGTCTGACTCTGACTTGACCGGGCGTGCGTAATATTTGTTTTAATTGTGCCTCCTCTACTTCCGTGTGTAATGGGGGGTAGTGGGGGATGGTTCACGCTTCAGGTCCTCCACGTGTCGAGTACGATGAAAGCCACGCGTCTGGTAGGGTTTTTCCTGACCATTAGATTGCATCTTCCAGGGGGTTAAGTAGTGATGTTGCGACGGTAATTTTCACATCTGCTTCCTCTCTGCCTTTTCCTCTGTCACCATTGCTGCTGCTCCTTTGCTTCTTTGTATCCCTCTCTTTTGTGGCGCTGGACCAGCTCTGCGTTTTTCCTAGTTACTTTCTCCGGTCACACCGCAACTGTAGAATGGGGAAGAAGAAGGGAGGTGCCGTGGCCGATTCTGCCGCCGCCACGGTTGCTATGAAGAAGAAGCGTGGCTCCGCCGCTGTGGGAACAGCACCACCGTCGCCGTGAAAAAGAAGGGAACGGGCACTCGCGTCACCAATGGTGCATGGCGCGCATCCGTTATCAAATCTTCAAAGCTTCGTCTTCTACGCCAAGACGGAGTTTTGTCTTCCGCAGTCGCTGATGCGCGCGTCCCTGGCAGCGAGGTAATTCCCTCTCCTCCTGCCGGCTTTCGGGTGATGTTCCTAGCGTTCATCATCCGCGGTCTCTTGTTTCCCCTACAAACTCCATCCTCCATGTAGCTTGCTACACTACTCTTTGCGAGTGCTGGCTCGAATCGAGCCGCACTTCGGTCTCTTCAAGCGCCTCTTCAAGCTGAAGCGCCAATCGACATCTGGCTCCGTAGTCTATGATGTAGGCGGCTGCGGTATCCACGTCGACTCCTCCGCCACATACTTCGATATCAAAATCACAACGTCCGTCCAAGGGTGGAGGGACAAGTGGTTCTACATCCGCGACCTGAAGGCCGACAGAGACCACTTCGGACTCGCGCCCTTCGATCCTGCGACGTCGTGCAAGAGGAGGCGTTCCTGGAAGAACGTAGTTATGCCTGGCGAGTCCGCGGAGACAGATGTGCTATACGAGCGCGTCTGCGACCTCGAGAGTCACATGGGTAAAGAGGAGGGAGGCTGCGCCCTCATTCGCACATGGCTGTGCCGCTGCGTCCAGCCCCTGCAGGTCAGAGTCCACCCCATGTTCCAGTGGGCTGGCACGGATGATGTCACTCGCGTATCTGCCGATGGCATTTCTGTGAGTGAGGTAGATAAAAGGGTTCGACTGGTCACGAAGTACACTACCAAGGATGTGCTTTCCAATGATCCAGACGTTCCTCCGTTCGATGCTGCTAACCCTCCTCCTGAGGTACAGTTGTGCTACGTAGTAGCTTTGTTTGTCAATTGCTTCTTTGTTGTTTCATGACTATGTGCTAAATTGTTTCATGTATGCAGGATTGGGTGGTGTCACCCTGTATGCCCCCTCTTCCCGAGGGGGTTATCCCTCGTGAAGCCTTGGAAGAGGACGAGTCGGAGTCGACCGTCCCATCTAATGGGAAGAGGAAGCCCCCGAGTCGAGTGGTCCAGATACTCGCAAACGTTCGCGCAACGAGGATTCGGATGCTTCGTCTGCTTCGACTCCGGAAGGTGTAGCTTTTGGTACAGAGTCGTCGATACCTGCCGTTCCTGTGAGTGCCGTGGCACCATCTTCTCGCAAGAAGATGCGCTTGCCGAAGGAGTCGTCGTCAGAGTCGGGGTATCAAACCTTTGATTTTGAAAAGTTTGATTGGTAAGTGGACGGGTCTTTCTTCTGGTTGTTCTTTGAAGTTGCATTTCCTTGATATTGATTTTATTTTGCAGTCAGCAAGCGTCGTCATCTTCTGGTGACGTACAATTTTTGAAAGAATCTAGAGTCGTGACCTCCGAAGCCAAGAAAATGGCTGAGCACGCCCCTTCTCCTCCATTGGCGGCCCACTCCGGGCATAATTCGTCAAGTTCTCCGCACAATGTGGAGCACCCGATGGTTATCCGAACGTCTGTGAATACATTGACTTCGGAGTCTTTAGAGGATCATGTAAGCGTAGTATCTCTTCTTCTGATTTGGCAGTCGAATTTTCATTTATGCAATCTATTGATCCTTTACTATGTCTTCTGCCGCAGCTCGTTGTGAAAGAAGCCGCTCACCTTGCGGAGCAGGTGCTTGCGATGGGTCGTCAGCACGCAATGCTGGACAATTGCCATCATGCGGTGGAAAGTGAGTGTTCCTTATTTTTTCTCTGCATCCTTTTGATGTATTCGACTGACGGTTTATCTTCATTTGCGTCAAAGCTGAGCATAATGCACTCCTTCGTAGCACTGCTTCCCTCAGAAGACGCTCGCTGCGGCAGTAAAAAGTCGCGATGAGGCAGTCGCAGCATGTGCCGAGTCACGGAAACGCGAGGAGGATCTGCGCCCCTCCATCGTGGCTAGGGAGAAGTTGTTCGAGGAACATCTTTTTTCGATTGCCAAGGCTCTCTCAGGTATTCCTTTGTCTGAATTTTCGGTGTTTTCTCTTCTTTCGAATTTGTTGTTGGTGTTGACCCTTGTGACTATGCCTAGTTGTAGATGCCAGTGGTTTGAGCTTCGATACCCAAGCACTCTGTCGTGACGATGCCCTGGCGGGTTCCATTTCGGCAGTCGAGGATCACAACGTTGCCGTTCAGGGGACACTCACCAAGGCCAAGGGCGTGCTCAGTCGCCTCTAGGAAGACTTGGCGCCTAAGGCTGAGTTGATCGAGAATATAGATGAGCTGGTGGAGTCCCTTGCCGGGGGCGTTCCAGCAAGCTTCAAGAACTCGTTCCGTGCGGCTGGCGCTTCCATGTCACTCATAATGGTGCAAGCCCATGGAGTCGAAATTGATCCTCCGGCGGTCTCCAAGGCCATGCCTGTCAACGCTGATGGCCAGCAGGTAGTCTTTGCTCCCTTTGCGACTGCTTGTGGCAAGTATGGCCTGCAGCTGATCAATACGGTTGCGAAGTACTCTAAGGACCTTCAGTGAGCCAAGAAAGCGTCGAAGGCTGCGACGTCGGGGGATGGTGGGAAGTCTGTGGCATCTGACACTGCCACAGACGCGATGAGGCCCCCAAACCCGAAGTCGAAGTCGAAGAAGCCAATCGCTCCGTAGTAGTCGTGTCTTCTAATAGTTAAATAGCTTATGTCTTTTGTCGAGAACATTCCTTTTGGCGAGTGTACCAGCTGATACTTTGTTAATCTTGAATGCAATCGAATCTTTTTTCTATGCATCGCCTTAGTCTTCTTATTGCCTCTTCCTTGACTTTGATACGGCACATCGAGTGATCCGTTGAGGGAACCTCAGGATTCACCACCCCTTGATGACACCTTGGCACCGCCGCGCTTGAGGGTGGATGAGCTGTCCCTACTCTCGCGACTCCGTGACTGCGTGAAGCAGTTGGAGCATGAATTGCCCGTGCTCCGTGGTAATGCGGATGTATGGAAGTCGAAGGCGGAGAAGGCCGCCGCCCGAGAACAATATCTGTTAGGGGAGGTGACGCAGCTAGGCGATCAATTCAAATGTTAGTTTCCTCTTCCTTATCTTGTAGTCACTCGCAATAGTTTCTTGTCTTGACACTTCTGTCTTTGCTTGGTATAGTTGTCAGTGCGCGCCATCCCCAGGATGAAAAGGATAGGATCACCATGTTAGTGTGTATGTTTTGCGAGTGCGTTGCACTATACGACTCCTTTTCATTAGCCTAACTTGTGTTTATCTAAGTCCCTTGTCAACCTGTCAGGTGCGTTGCAACTGGGTTGTTGTTTGTCAAGGGTTTCGATTAGCATGCCAGCTACTCAGGATATCGCGTTAGTTCGTAGAACAGATGTGTATAGGGTGGCACAGCCCCCGAGTGGATAATTTGCGAAAAATAAAATAAAAACACAGAGTTTTGGGGCACTTAGCTTTATTTATTCGCGGGATAGTATGAGGTACAATGTGTGGCTAAGTAGCCTTGGCTGAGTAGCCTTATTTGCAATGTAAAGATAGAAATGACTAAGGGTAGAAGCGCCGCAGCTGCGCGACATACCAAGGGTTGGAGTATGCGACTCGTGTCTCTAAATCTTTAAGGCGATAGGCGCCACCTAGGATTACTTCCGTAATCACGTATGGTCCCTCCCAGGGGGGCTCAATCTTGAGATGTCCTTGCTGTTTCAGTCACAGGACCAGGTCGCCTTCGACGAAGGACCTGGGGCCTAGCCTTCTGCTGTGGTAGTTGCGCAGGTTCTGCTGGTAGATCGTTGATCTCTCCGCGGTGATTTCCCTTGCCTCATCAAGGAGGTTGACGGAGTCTTCGTGTGCAAGAGTGGATTCTTGCTCGCTGTAAGCGACCACACATGGTGCTTTGTATCGTACTTTGGCGGGTAGCACCGCTTTGGCCCCGTGCACCATGAAGAACGGAGTGTACCCTGTGGAGCTGTTTGGAGTTGTGCGTAGGCTCTAGAGTACTGATTGTAGTTCATCTGGCCAGCAACTCGCGGCCTGTTCGAGTGGCCTGAGGAGTTGCTTATTGATGCGGCCACAAACGAGCCCGTTAGCTTTTTTGACATGTCCGTTGGTCTGTGGATGTGCTACGGAGGCATAGCTGACGTTGATTCCTAGATTTTTGCAAAATTCCTGGAACTACTTGGATGTGAAGTTTGTCCCATTGTCCGTGATGATGCTGTGTGGACTGCGCTGTATCCTAACTGATTGGTCACTGGCATGGCCTCTATCCACTTGATGAATTTGTCGACTGCGACCATGAGGTAGACATAGCCTCCTCGTGAGGACTTTGGGAGCTTGCCGACCATGTCGAGTCCCCATTGCGTGAAGGGCCAGACCAATGGAATTGGTCAGAGCTCCGCACCAGGTGTGTGCGGCTGTCTACGAATCGCTGGCACGCGTTGCATTTCTAGACGATGTCCTTGGCGTCGCGCATGGCATAGGCCAGTAGAACCTAGCTCGTCGAGCTTTGGCAACGAGGGCGCGACTGCCAGCGTGATTCCCGTAGGTCCCCTCATGGATGTCGAGGAGAACAGCTCTTCCATCGGCCGTGGAGACGCAAAGTTGGAGTACTCCTGTGATGTTGCGCTTGTATAGTTCGCCATTGATAATGGCGAATGCCTTGGATCACCGCGCAATGTGCCGTGCGTCAGGCGGATCGTCCTATAGCCTCTTGCTGAGAAGGTACGTAATGTACACTTGACTCCCGGATGGCTCGATCATCATGACGCTCATTGGTCCTTCGAGTCCTGTATCCAGCTCCAAGTCGTCGAGTGCCATTGGCTCATTGGGTGGCGTAGCCCCCGAGTCCGTTGCTGCGCTTGTTTCCTTCTCTGTAGCCTTTGGCTTGATGGAGCGTTCGCAGATGCACTCGAGATATACCCAAGGTGGTATGGGAGCACAGGTAGAGCCTATGTTGGCGAGTGTGTCCGCCTCTTCATTACTTTCGCGACCTATGTGCCACAGCTCGCAACTGTCGAAATCCCCTTCGAGTGTGTCGTAGAGGTCGCGGTAGGCGATCATGTTGTCGTTCAGTGCGTCACACTCGTGCATTGTCTGGTTGACGACCAACTTGGAGTCGCCATATATTATGAGCCTCTTGGCGCCACAGGCTTTTGCCATCCTCATCCCGTGCATTAGGGCCTCGTATTCAGCTTCGTTGTTGGAGGCAGTGAACTGCATTCGTAGAATATATTTCAGCTTGTCTCCTTGGGGCGATGTCAGTATGACACCTGCGCCGGCCCCGTCGTTTCGCTTGGAACCGTCGAAGTGCATTGTCCAGAGGTAGGACATATCTGGTTTTTCGGGGAGCTAGTTCTCCATCCAGTGCACGAGGAAGTCAAGGAGAACTTGCAACTTGATTGCAACGCGTTTTTCATATGTAATGTCTCGTGGAGACAACTCAATTCCCCAAAGTGCGACTCGTCCGGTGGCGTCGGGATTGTTGAGGATGTGCCCAAGCGGGGCGTCGTTGACTACCACGATTGGGTGTTCCTGGGAGCAGTGGCGCAGTCGCCAGGCCTTCATGAACACGCCGTACGCCAGTTTCTGGTAGTGCGGGTACCGCTGTTTTGTTGGTGTAATTACCTCACTGAGGTATAGACTGGGCGCTGTACTCCATGGACCTTGTTTTCCTCGGCTCGTTCTACCACGAGCACCGTGCTGACCACCTAGTTGGTGGCGGAGTTGTATAGCAATAGTGGTTCCCTTTCGCATGGAGTCACCAGTAGTGGCGAGGTGGATAACATGCGCTTGAGGTCATCAAATACTTCCTGTGCCTCGTTGGTCCATTCGAATTTGTCGGCTTTGCGGAGGAGTTGGTAGAAAGGTAGTGCCTTCTCGCCCATTCAACTGATGAATTGACTGAGCGCCGTGATTCGCCCGGCTAGCTGCTAGATGCCTCTTATGTTTTTCGGCTTCTCCATGGCCAGTATGGCTTTTATTTTCTTCGGGTTCGCTTTGATCCCTCTCGCGGAGATAAGATACCCGAGTAGTTGCCCAGATGGTATGCCGAAGGCGCATTTATCCGGATTGAGCTTGATGCGGTAGCGGTCGAGGTTGGCAAAGGTTTCGCGCAAATCGTCGATTAGAGAGGCTTCCTCTTTGGTCTTGACTACTATGTCATCGACATAGACTTGAATGTTGCGACCAAGTTGGTTCTTGAGGCAAGCCTGCATGCACCGCTGGTAGGTGGCTCCTGTGCTCTTTAGCCCGAAGGGCATTGTGTTGTAGCAGAACACACCAAAAGGCGCTCTAAATGCTGTTTTTTCTTGATCTTCCTCCTTCATTCGAATCTGGTTATAGCCTGAGTAGGCATCGAGGCAGCAGAGGCGCTCGCATCCCGCGGTGGAGTCGATGATCTAGTCGATTCGCGGTAGCGGGAAGTGGTCCTTCGGATAGTGCTTATTCAAAGAGGTAAAGTCCACGCACATCCGCAGGATATCCGTGTCCTTTTTAGGTACTAGCACCGTGTTGGTGAGCCAAGTGCTTTCCTTGATCTCGTGTATGAATTTGGCGTCGAGGAGTCTGTTGATCTCCATTCCGACTGCCTTTGCTCTTGGTTCAGATAGTCGCCGAATTGTTTGCTTGACTGGCCTTGCGTCTGGGTTGACATTGAGTGCGTGCTCGACGAATTCCCTAGGAACTCCTGGCATGTCCGCTGGACACCAGGCGAAGATTTCCCAGTGCTCACGGAGGAATTCGACGAGCGTGAGTTCCTATGCAGGACTCAAGTTGTTGGCGATGAGAGCCGTCTTGGCGGGATCCGATGGGTGGACCTGAACTTTCTTCGTGTGCATTGATGAGTCGAAGGACAAGTCGGGTGAGCTTGGCCGGCTTAGGGGAGGTAGACTGTTGTCTGTTGACTCCTTCAATCTTGCGAGTTCCTCCTGCATGCCAAAGGACTGGGAGATTCTGTTGAATTCCCTGTCGCAACTGTCAGACCTCTCGAAGCTCCCGTTGATTGTGATGATGCCATTAGGGCCTGGCATTTCCATTTGCAGATAGGCATAGTGCGGCACGTCCGAGGATACAGTGGTACTGTGAGGGCCAGTTGACGACTTCAAAGTCGATGCGCTCTCGCCGAAATTTTTTCGGTGTGCCAAAGATGACGTCGAGGTTGATTTTACCAAGGGGATATACACCCTTGCCTGGGACGATGCCGTGGAATGTTGTGTCTGAGGCCTCTACGTAGGTCAGAGGGATCCTCATTGCTCGCAAGGTACTCGCGAACATAAGGTTCATGCTGCTTCCGCTGTCCATGAAGACGCGACTCATGTCCAAGCCTCCAATTTGTGCCTCGAGGACGAGGGGACAATGGTCTGGACGAGGTACTTGGCGCGGGTGGTCACGCTTGTCAAAGGTAATGCAGGAGTCGCTTCCACTAAGGTACTCAGTGGTGGATAGTGGTGAGTTTGTCGCCAAGTTAACTTGGCGAGTGATGGTCTTCTGCACCCAATTCGATGGCCGACCCTTTTGGATCATCATGGTACCCATGGCTCGTGGGTATGGGTCGCCTCCTTGGTGCTGGTCCGGCGCAGCTGCATTTGGTGGTAGTCTAGGTGGTGGTGGCGGAGCTCCATGTGCCACGGCGCCTGGGGCGGCTCCGTACCCCCTTTCGACTGTGTTGCGATTCATCCGAGCCAGTCCCTCATGTAGTTTGAGGAACTCGTGGCAGTCCTTGAGGAGGTGGTTGGACTTCTTTTTTCCGTCATGCTTGTCGATGTAGAAGTGCACAGTGCATGGCCCGGATAGCTTGTCTTTGATGGATGTTACGGGTGCCTCATCGCGATTGCGGCGCTGCCATACTTGCATGGTTTTCCTAGAGTCGCGGTATCCACCACTACGGTAGCCGCCGCTGCAGTTGTTGTCGCGGCTATCGGCGTAGCCGGCTGCGACCATGTTGTCGTCGTCACGGTCATCGTAGATGCACATGCGGCGTTTGCTTCGGCGATCGCGTCTGCATTCGAGTTCTGCCTCGTCGTCGGAGTGAACGTGATTTTTCACCGAATCTTCTCCATCTGCCCAGCGATTCGTGATTTCCATCAGGTGGTCGATGGTTTTGGGCTTTGAGCGGCCCAGCTCCTCCCTGAGCTCTATACAGCGTACGCCGCCGTTGAATGCGTCAATCGCGCGATCCTCCGAGATATTCTCTGCGGAGTTCTTGATGATGGACCACCTCTGGAGGTATGAGCGTAGCGACTCGCCCGACCTTTGCTGGCAGCATCTCAGCTCTTCGATTAATGCGGGCATTTTGTAGGTGCCCTTGAACTTGCGCACAAAGCTGTAGACCAGCTCTTCCCAACTGCGAGTGGATCCGCGTGGGAGGTAATTGAGCCATGCTCGGGCGGCGCCCTACAGCTAAGCTGCAGGCATTGCATGGCCGTGCTTCGACTCCCGCCGTGGAGCCCGACGGAGGAGATATGGTCCTCTAACCAGATTTTTGGGTCCTAGAGACCATCGAACTTTGGGTTCTTTGATGGGAGCTTAAACCCCTTGGGCATTCGCTTTTTTCTGATGGCCCTACTGAAGCATCTAGCGCCACAGAGCTCCACATCTTCGTCTTCTGAGTCAGTCGACCGGGCACGTCGCGCCCTTGATTTGTCAATCTTGCGCTGCGTGAGCTCATCGCGCGCATCGTAGTCGTAGTCGTGTCGTTGTGAGCGTCGACGTCGAGACAGATCGTGACTGTCGTCGCTAGATGAGGGCGAGGTGTAGCGTTTTGCCAGAGCCTTGCCTTTCTTCAGTTCCGATGCTGGCTCTTTGTCGAGGGCGGCCTCGATTAACCCCAATCCTGCGATCGTAGATCGGTTCATGGAGCTCGAGGGTCCCCAGCTGGCGGCTGGTTGTTGATGAGGTACATGGTGGCTGCCGTTACCGCGGCTTGCGGCGTTTTCGGGAGCACGTTGTGTTGGGGATATACTTTCCGGGTATCCGCACAGTTCCTCACAGACCAGGGTGGCCCACTTCGGGTTAGAGCTTTGCTTCACGGGCGGCCTAGTCAGGGAGAAAAGACGGAGTCCAATCCGGCAACGGGAAGGCCCAGAAAACTTACCGACTTAGGCCCATAATGTTACTTGTAGTTCAAGATGTACTTTGTAACCGACTCTTAGTCGTAGCTGGATAGATCTCTCATGTAAACCCTAGGCCGGATATCTATATAAGCCGTCGTAGGGAGAGCCTTTAGGGAACCCAACACTTTAGACCCTCAACTCGCACAGGCGAACCCTTGTAACCCATATTCCAGCTCTGCCGTATTACTGGATTGCTAGC
Source organism: Avena eriantha (assembly GCA_910589775.1). Lineage (NCBI taxonomy): Eukaryota > Viridiplantae > Streptophyta > Magnoliopsida > Poales > Poaceae > Avena > Avena eriantha. The sequence goes on along the minus strand of OU342744.1, from coordinate 236,356,344 downwards.
AGGAGTAGGATCCATCCAAAGCCAGAGGATTCGAACCTGGGTAAACTTGTGTGCTCTCCGTCCCGGAATACCATACGTCTCACACCCCTCTCTTCCGCACGCCTCGAGGACCACCTCATGGCGTACTTGTCATCAATCCGATGACAGTTGGCGCCCACCGTAGGGCAAGTGAGCTTCGGATCTGCGTTCTGAGCGGAATCTGCAAGAATCGGAATCGGTGAGACTATCGCCGTCGGTCGCATCCTCTATGCCAATGACGTCCCTCTCATCGTCCTCGACGAGACTTGGATTCCGGCTAGGGAGGCCATGATGGCCTGCACAATCATGTCTTTTGGCGAGATCGATGTTTACATCGGTTTCGCTGAACCTGCCCCACCCACCCCAGCGGTGATGATAGAGGCAGAAGAATCTTCTAGGTCCCCTTTGTCCGCGGAGGCGGCAGAGTTCTGGATCTCAGAAAACCCTAATCCCACCCACCCTGCACTAGTTGCGGAGATAGTGGAGAAATCCGAGCCTGAAGAAGACCTAGCGGTCCAAGTCGAATCTGGAGTGGATCTCCCTGGAGAAGCCGGATCCCAGATCGACCCACCTGTAGAAGTCGAAATTCAGGAGGAATATATCAATGACACTTATTCCGGATCTGATGACGCCGGGACAGATAGGCCTTTCTTGAGGTACACACTGCAACGTATGATAATGCAAGATGCAAGCGCAAATGCAATTCTTGAAACCATCAAAAGTTTCGACATGGCTGATCGCGAGAGCCGCAGGTACCTCAAGAAGAACGCGTCGCACTTTGTCGGATATGTGGGATCTAGATCCGACTCTGTGCTGGAGGCAATTGGAACAAACGCCAACGTACGCACATCCTCAGATGAATCGATGACGTTAGCAGATTTCCGAAAGTTCTCCGCGGAATATGAAGAGGAGTATAACTCCAAAGCTGCAGAATAAGGAGAAGCCATGGATGAAGGATCTGGGGAACACTCTCCCAAAGCGCAGGATGACATGGACGTCAGAGATAATCCCGAAGTCCAGATATCCGAAAGTACCGATCAGAGCTTGACTCTAGGAAACGGACCAAAAGCCGTCTTTGCTACCGGCACTGCCAAGAAGGCAAAGAAGGGGAACAAGAAGAACAAGACCCCGGCAAAAAACCCTATGGCAGAGGAGGTGATTGCCGAGGAATACGAAGAAGACTCGGATGGAGCACTTATCCCAGAAGAGCCGAAAAAAGAAGAATCGGTGGATGGACACGTGATCACCGAAGGTGCGCGTAAACTCATCGATGCTGCACTAACCACACCTATCCCTACAGCTGCAGAACTTACTGCTGAAGAGCTGGACGAAAGGGCCCAACCCTAGAAGCGCAGCGTCAACAACTCCTGGATGAAGCCAAAAACATCGAGGAGGAGAAGAAACGCATGGCAACTAAGGATTACATGTCTCGGTTGCATCAGAAGACACGGAAGCGTCACACCCATGACGACCAATTCCCACATATCCATACCGTCCTTTTCGGAGATGAGATGGGGAAGCCACGGAAAGATAGCAAAGGAGATTGGGTATATCCAACCCCAGTACAGAACATCATGGCGGCCCGAGAAATTCTATCGGCTAATCCAGGACCAGAGGAGATCCGTTTGGGTATCAAACTACTCAACAAGGGACTGGAGCAGCAAAAGGTCGTCCTGTCCGGAAGTCAAAAACTGGTCTCGGATTCCGACCAATGTCGCACAGATCCGGCATGGGCTGACGTAATACCCCATCGCGTTCCGGAGCAGCATCATCGCCCCGAGCGATGAGAGGACAATTATTCGAGAACTGGATCGTCAGGACAGCATCGCAGGACTACACGTGACTGGAGCAACGTCGCCCCAGCGGCCGAGAAAGAGGCCATCGTTGCTCTGAATCCGAGGAATCCTCCCCGACGAGAATCTAACGATCGAAGGGGAGAAGATAAAGAGAAACGTCGGGAGGAGGATCGTCAAAAAATGCCACCTCCTAGGCATGCAAGCCGTCCGGCTGAGCCTCACCGAAGTGGGAACGACGGACGAAGGAACGACAGAAACCATGTCAGGACAAGCCGGCAGGGGGCTCTTCGTAGCCAAGACCCTCCCCGGAACCGGAATAATGGCGCTCTGGATGGAGGCCGGCGATCAGCTAGAAACTATCCAGCTGCCCCATCTTTTCCACCAAGCAGTCATCACAACGGCTCCCAAAGGGGACAAGGAGGACGACGTGGTGGAGGAGGTGGTGGCAGAAGCCGAAGTCCGGATCCAAGGCACGATAGCCACAGCCGGCATTCGGGACGATCTCTATCCCCGAACGACGCGGTGCTACGAAAACGATGATATCTATGTGGGCCCAAAGTGCTTCGTACCACGCATCAGAGCTACAAGATTCCAGGAAGGATTTGCTATCTCAAGGCATATCCAAGCCTACGACGGCATTGCTCGGCCAGATACATGGCTACAGGATTTTTTCCAAGCTTGTTGCATGGCCAAAGGCGGAAACAGCCAGGTCGCAACCCGATATCTCCCACTTATGTTGCGGAATATGGCACGATCATGGCTTAATGAACTTCCGGAGAACACCATCCATAACTGGTATGACATGCAAAGTGCGTTGTTTCGGAATTTCGAAGGGACGTATCGGAGGCCCTGTACGGTCGGAGACCTACAGTGTTGCACCCAGAAGGCCGGAGAAACTTGCCGAGATTACCTCGGACGATGGATCGACACCAAGAACTTATGTGAATGAGTAAACGATCAAACCGCGATTGAAGCTTTCATCACAGGACACCCAATTGGTCTACTACGTCAGCGCTTGAAGTGTGACAAGGTCACCGATTTGGGAGAGATGATAGAAACAGCGAGCAAGTATGCAGATGCCGATGACGATGCAGAAGGATTACTCAATGCCCTAGCTGTGCCTCAGTCGTCAAAACAACCAAAGCAACAAGCTTAGAAGCGCAAAAATACCTCGGAAGAGAAACCCAACGCGGAAACAGCAGTGTCACTGCTACTTTCGGGTTTGGAGGACGAGGAGGACGCGGTGGAGGCCGCGGGCGTGGCCGTGGGACTTCAAGGGTCCAAGGTAGAGGCGAACAGCAACCAGGCAAAACCTACTCTTGGGTCGACATTGCCAATAACCCATGTGTGCATCACCTAGACGCCAATGGGGGCTCGTCCCACACCAACGCTGAGTGTCGTTTCAATGACGACATCAAAAGAGATGACACCGCGGGCTACAAATCTAAGCGGAAGAAGGGAAAGAAGAATCCCGAAAAAGAAAAAGAGACCAAGGAAGATTCCGACATGGAGGAAGCTGATGCTTCAAATCCCAAGCCGGAAGGGAAGAAAACTTTTCCCACCAAGAAGGACACTTACGTCACTTTCCTTGGATCTCAACTAGCAAAGGTCAAGAAAGCAGTTCTACACGAGCTCAATGCAACAGTTCCGGCTATCCCCCAATATCTGGACTGGTCAGAAGTGGCAATCACATTTCACCGTGTTGATCATCCGCCTAAGTTGCACATGCGAGGAAAATACGCCTTAATCGTCAATCCACTTATTGACGGTTATGGTTTCTCGAAGACTCTGATGGATGGTGGTAGTAGTATCAACATTTTCTATGTCGAAACACTACGCCGGATGAGGATCTCGAAAACCCAGCTGAACCATAGCTATGTGATCTTTCATGGAGTTGTCCCAGGAAGACAAGCTAATTCCCTGGGAGAGATTACTTTGGATGTCACCTTTGGAACTCCAAAGAACTATCGGACGGAAGCACTTTCCTTCGAAGTGGTCCCGTTCAAGAGCGCGTACCATGCTATATTCGGACGTCCGGCTTACTGGGCTTTTATGGCTCATTCGTGTTACATTTACAATATGATGAAAATTCCAGGTCCCAACGGCGTGATCACCATCAGGGGAGACCCGAAGAAAGCACGAGAGTGCGAGGATGGAAATGCCGCCTTTGCTGAAGCCGTGCTGCACGCCTAGGAGTACCAGGAGATTAAGAAGAGCATAGATCCGTCCAAAATACCTGCAACGAAGAAGGAGGTGACAAAGCCAAATCTGGAGTTCAAGGCATCAGAAGATACGAAGAAGACGCCGTTGAAGGATGATGACCCCTCCAAGGTGACCTAGATAGGCGTAGGCCTAGGTAGCGCATAGGAAAGCGCGGTTGTCAAGTTCCTCCAAGCAAATCAAGATATCTTCGCATGGCAGCCATGTGACATGACCGGAGTACTAGGGAAGTTGCCGAGCACTCTCCAAATGTAAACCCGAATGCTAAACCCGTTAAATAGTCCCTACGAAGATTTGGCGATGAAAAGCGTAAGGCAATAGCTAAGGAACTAGCACGGCTCGAGTTAGCCGGATTCATAGAAGAGGTCATCCACACTGAGTGGTCAGCCAATCCTGTAATGGTCCCTAATAACGACACCATTGATTTAAGGATGTGTGTTGATTATACTGCCTTGACCAAGGCTTGTCCAAAAGATCCATTCGCTCTGCCTAGGATTGATCAAGTTATTGATTCTACGGCAGGCTTGGAACTCCTCTGTTTTCTCGACGCATATTCCGGCTATCACCAAATCCGGATGAAGGAATCTGACAAAGTCAAAACTTCATTCATAACCCCTTTCGGAACCTTCTATTTTGTTACGATGCCCTTTGGGATTAAGAATGCAGGAGCTACATACCAGCGTTGCCTCCATGACCAACTCAGACGCAATGTACATGCATACGTGGATGATATTGCGGTGATGTCCAAAAAGAAGGAAACGCTGATTTCCGACTTGGAGGAAATGTTTGCGAATCTACGAAAATACAACATCATGCTTAACCCAAAGAAATGCTTCTTTGGAATACCAGCCGGAAAATTGTTAGGTTTCATCGTGTCTCAAAGAGGCATAGAGTTGAACCGAGACAAAATCAAGGCTATACTCAATATTTCCAGGCAAACTCGCTTGAAGGACGTACAAAGATTAACTCGTTGCATCGCTGCGGTCAGTCGATTTGTAAGCTAGCTTGGTGAAAGAGCCGCACCATTATACAAACTCCTGAAAAAGACCAAGGATTTTGTTTGGAGTGATGAAGCTGAAGCTACACTACAAGATCTGAAGAAAGTACTCTCATCTGCTCCTATCCTTGAAGTGCCGGAACCTCCGGAACCGATGTTGCTTTATCTTGCTACGACAAATAAGGTCGTTAGTATCGTCATGGTGGTGGAGAGACCGGAGGAAAATCAGGAGCACCTGGTGCAGCGTCCGACTTACTTTGTCAGTGAAGTCCTAACAAAGTCAAAACAGCGGTATCCGCATTATCAAAAGTTGGCTTACGGTGTTTTTCTAGCATCTCATAAGTTACGACACTATTTTCAGGAGCATCCAATTACCGTGGTGAGCACAACTCCCATGAGAGTCATAATCAACAATAGTGACGCCACATGAGGCATCGCCAAATGGGGCATAGAGCTTTCAGCTTTTGATATTGAGTATAAATCTCGGACATCAATCAAATCCCAGATCCTTGCTGACTTTGTCATTGATTGGACAGAGACGAAGGAGAACATGATCCTCCCTGAGTCAGAATATTGGACCCTCTTTTTCGATGAGTCTAAGGCTCGAGGGGGCTCGGGGGCTGGCGTGGTGCTCAAATCACCCCAAGGAGATAAACTTTTATACGTGTTGCAGATCCACTTCACAATGAAAAACAATATTGCCGAGTATGAAGCACTGCTGCATGGAATCCAGATTGCTAAGGATATTGGCATCTGACTTTTGATGTGGTATGGAGATTCGGATCTTGTTGCTCAACAAGTGTCGGATATTTGTAATGCAAATAAACACATGGCAGCATATAAAGTTGTCGTGGATGATCTATCTAAATCGTTCGAAGGGTTTGAAGTTTAACACATCCCTCGAGCAGAAAATGAGGAAGTAGACGCACTATCTCGGATAGGTTCTACGCGGAAAGTGGTCCCAGATGGCGCTTTTTTAGAGCACCTCAAAGTTCCCTCAATAAAGGGAGTAGATGAGGAATATCCGACCAAATCCGACTCACCTTTGATAGTAGTTCTGGCTGTAATTCCCAGCTGGACTCAACCCTACCTCGATTATTTGGTAGATGGCAAATTACCCGAAGACGAGGTGCTGAGCTGGCAGATTATCCGATGAGCAAAAGCCTATACTATTGTTAAAGGTGAGCTCCATAAACGGAGTGTTTCTGGGGTTTTTCAGCGATGTGTATCTCCGGAAGAAGGAGTGGAAATCTTAAGAGAAATCCACGAAGGCGAGTGTGGTCACCACGCTGCAGCCAAATCTTTAGTGGCAAAAGCTTTTAGACACGGATTTTTCTGGCTTACAGCTCAGGCAGATGCCGAACGATTAGTCAAGACGTGCAAAGGTTGCCAAAAGTACGCCAAACAAGCTCATGTTCCGGCTGATCAGTTGCGAACAATACCTATAACATGGCCCTTTGTGGTCTGGGGGCTTGATATGGTAGGACCATTTAAACGAGCTCCGAGTGGATTTAGTCACCTCTTAGTGATGGTGGATAAATTCACCAAATGGATTGAGGCTAAACCTATCACTAGTTGTGATGGAGCAACAACCAAAAGATTTGTCGAGGATGTTATAATCCGGTATGGTTATCCGTATAGCATTATCACGGACAACGGGAGTAACTTCTCTATGGGAGAATTAGCTTAATTCTGCAACAAGCAAAGTATCCGGCTTGACATTGTGTCAGTCGCACATCCACAAGCTAACAGACAAGTCGAAAGAGCAAATGGTTTAATCCTACAAGGCCTGAAACCGAGACTCGAAGCACCACTACAACGTGCTGCGGGGGCTTGGGCAGAGGAATTACCCTCTGTAATATGGAGTTTACGAACGACTCCGAATAGGTCAACCGGATACACACCTTTCTTCTTGGTCTATGGCACAGAAGCAGTTCTTCCTAGTGATTTGATTCACACTTCTCCTAGAGTGGCCGCGTATATTGAAGAGGATGCCGAGGTTTCTCGACAAAACGATCTCGACTTAGTCGAAGAAGTTCGCATCGTTGCTGAAATGAGATCTACAGCCTATCAGCAGAAGTTACGCAAGTATCATAGCCAGAGAGTCCAAAATAGATCTTTCAATAAAGGTGATTTGGTTCTCCGGCTTGTGCAACAAAGAAAGCACAAACTTTCCCCAGTATGGGAAGGGCCCTTTTTAGTTAGTCGAGTATTGCACAATGGATCGTACTACTTAACTGACATGAGGCCAATCAAAGAAAGACCTGCTACTAAGAAGAGAAAGAGAGCTGGAGGCAGTACAAATCCGGATGAGTTAGACAGACCGTGGAATATTGCTCAGCTACGTCCCTTTTATTCTTAGTTTATCCTTCTTTGTAAACATATATATGTACATGTTCTGTGAGAAATAAAATTTTTGGTTGCCTCAATATTTTCTGAGAAGTTTTTACCATCTTATTTTCGAATGATCATGTCATAGTCAAAAATCCTAGAATGCTTGAAAGTACTTTATTTCTCATGTTTGTTCTGGTTTAGATTTCCGATTCTAAATCTGCTACCCTTGGGTATAACTCTAAAAATTTCTAGTCTTTACTTTGGTTATTTGTCTGATTGCTGGATGCGGGCATTTTCCGAGTAGTGAATTGTTGGTACTGGAAGCTGGCTTTGTTTCCGAGTTTAAACTGGTTTAGCAATTGAGCTTCATTGCTCAACAAAGTTTCCGGCAGAAGGTTTAGCCAGCTCATGAAATGGACGAGGTGGAAAGCCAGATAAATGATAAGTATGGGCGAAAAAATACAAGTGCTTATGTAAACATTTCAGGCACGCAAAAAGTTTAAAAGGCAAAAGTGCTGAATAGATCAAAAACTTAGCACTAGCAAAATTATAGTACTGCATAATTACAGGCCCATCATGTTTTTCAGAATAACACAAAAATTTCTGTTAATCTATGATGTAGGAGAGGAAGGAGCTACCGGCTCGCGGGATACACCGCCTTGGTATCGTTCCGAGATGTCCGCATCCGAGGTGGTGCGTTCATCGTCGGAAACTTCTGCTGATTCTTCTAGAGGAGGAGACGGAGTGTCCACGCGGGTGAAGAAAGGGGTCTCGTAGCTGGTCATGTCAGCCACGTGACACCCATATCTGGCGCAGGAATGCATGATGGCTTGAAGGTCCTGTTCCTAGCCATCTTCATGTACTTTGCAGTACCCTCTGGTCACTTGCCATATTTCCATGTTTCCATGGTGGCTCATGACCATGGTGAGAGCGTTCTGCACCGCAGTCCGCGCGTAGGATAGGCCAATCCTAAACAAGTTGCGGCATCTCCTTTGCCTTGTCGCGCACCTGAAAATCCGACATGCTGTGCATGCCCGGAAACCTGAGAGCTTCGGCGATGTCCTCAAGGGATTGGCGGAAGTCATGAAGCAGGTCACCGACATGGGTAAGCCGGTGGGTGCGGTCATCGGCCTCATCATGGTCCGTCAAGTTCAGAGGACCTATACATAAAAAAAGTTAAGAAAAATCCGACACTGATAGAAGTCGAAGAAAACGGAAAAGTCAGACAGATGGAACGTACCGAAAATAACGTTGTTGATTTTGGTCTTCTCTTCCCGAAGACTCTAGAGTTTAGCCCGGAGCGCCTCGGAAAGGTCCTTCTCTCTGCCAAGCTCATTCTTGAGGTCCGAGATTGTTTGATCTTGAGAAGCGATCTTGCGATCACGCTCATCAGTAGCCATGGAGGATGACTCAAGGATTTGAGCAATGCTCTTTTCATGATCCGCCTTAAGCTTATCTAGATCTTGGCATAGCTCCTTGTTCTCCACGACCAAAGTCTTGAGGTTATTGGCCTCTTCAATCATGGCACATGATTGTTTTACTAGCGCTGTAAGTCAAAAAGAAAAACAGTTCAGAAAAATTCGACATTGAAAATACAAAGACAAGGTTTGAGTCTCAGAATGTTTACCTTCGGCCTCATCCTTGGCAACTTTAAGTTCAACATTTTTAAGTCGGAGAGCCTTGATCTCTCTCCGCTTATCACAAACATTCTTCAATAAATCCTGGTTATAGGAATATACTTTATGTAAGTCAGAATACCCAAAGTCAGAAAGCTACTAAAGACTCGGGCTAATATTTTTTGCTAATATCAGAACGAGCCTTGGGGCCTACACTAGTTCGTTCTTTGGCATCCTAATGAAGCATAAACCCGGATTATATATCCTACTTCACGCTTGGGGGCTAGAGGATATGATATGAAATAAAGGAAAAACAGGAGTTGGAATTCTGACTTACATATTGTTCGCGAGTGAGTTTATCCAAACTCGCGTTCACCTCAACTGCAACCTTCTCAGCGAGAGTTAGAGGGGTCACAGGAGCAGTTGGAAGCTCCCTGGACCTGATCCACTTGTTGCAAAGAATCACTTGTTCAAGAAGATTAGAGTGCTTGACGTCCTCTGCTTCTTACGCTTCTTCTTCGGAAGATAAGGTACTTTTCTCCAGGCATTGCCTGGTGAGCCGCTGGATTTCTTCAGCAGATTTTCGGGACAGGCCAAACTTGGCAAGTCCTGGATTGCTGATAAGGTTTTCGGCGAAAGTTTCTACCGAGGGATCATTACCCAAAGAGGGTTCACTCTTATCTAAATCTGACTCACCCATGGTGATGTCAGTTTGCGATTCAAGGATCGCAGGCTCCGCCGAAGGTGCCGGATCTTCTGCGACGACCGGAGAAGGAATAATCACCGGCATTGCAGAAGGTTGAGGGGCAGGAGTCGAAGGAGCCACGGCAGGAGAAGCTATGGTAAGCTTTGTCTGTCGCAGGGGCTTCGAAGAAGTTCCCTTCCCCTTGCCCTTGATGAGCGGTTTTGCTCTAAGAATGTAGTAAAGTCGGAAACATTACATCTCGGAAAGAAATTCGAGTAAAGTACAAAGGCGAAAGTTGTGATTTAAAGTTGCCTCTTCACGACGGGCACCTCCTTTGTGCCAACATCCACTGTCGGAGCTTTGCGCTTCTTGAGCGCAAGGTCCGGCAATGGGACTACCTCTGTCTCCTGAGAAAACTCCGGAGGATATCCTTCGAGCGGAGCAAGTTCCGACTCGGGGAGGTCAGCAAGCTGAAAAGAAGAAAACATATCAGTATTGCTGTATAACTCAAAGATTGAAACACATAAAAAGGTGTACTGATAGAAGCTTACCAGCACTACGGGGTTTTCTACCGTATGCATATCCAGAGAAACCTCCGGGATCTTCCTCTCGATCCGCTCCCTGATCAGCCACTTGATCTGGCTTATATAGCCCTGTGTGGTGTAGGATTTGGGGCTGATGCGGAGGGAGTCTTTCTTGGATGACATGATGGAGTGCATCAGTCGATCTCTGTGGTACTGAAGGGGCTGGATCCGGCGTGAGACCCAGCATTTGACCAAGTCAGATCCCTTCAGTCCTTTGTGTTTGATCAAGTATTCGATCCGCCTCTTAGCGAGGATTAGATTGTCGGTGAGAGCCGGAGCAGCCTCGTTCCAAGACGGTTGGGCCGTGGCAGCTCCGACAACAAAATCTGGGGAAGTAGTAGCTTTGCCGGGAGCCGGAATATCCCTATGGTAAAAGAATGTGGCTGGCCATTGTTTGACCGAGTCACTAGCTAAGATTTTGGGATATGCGCGCTCGCGTCTAAGTGAAAAACTAATAGTACCGGTGATGTAAGGAACACCGGCAGTGATAGAGTTTCTCCGGACATGAAAATAGTACCGGAATAAAGTCAAACTCGGCCTAGTGCCGAGAAAGCCCTCACACAAAGAAGCATAGGCGCTCATCTCTAAGAGAGAGTTGGGAGGAAGATGATGGAATTGAACTCCGTAATGGTCAGTCACCTCGGAGAGGAACTTCGAGGGAGGAAACGACAAACCTCTGTCGAGGTGGGTGCCGAAGTGGACCCGCTCGCCGGCGCGCGGGTTGGGGATGGTTTCCTCGAAGCTGCTCTGCCAGTCGCCTGCACGGAGGAGCCCTTCCTTCTCCACGTTCTGGAGCTTCTCGTCGTCAAGCACGCAGGGGATCCAGAGCCCACGGAAGCTTTCTTTCTCCGCCACCGCTTCCATCGCCGTCGTCGCCGCCGCTGCCGCCAAGCCGGAGGAGGAAGAAGAAGCCATTTCTCTAGTGAGCAGTTGACCTAACATGGGCGGCGCTGGGGTTTTTTGGGGGAGGAATGGAGGAGCTCTGTGCGCGTAGAGAGATTGGGAGGAGAGGAAAAGGCAAAGGACAGGTGAAGAGAGAAGGAGAAAATCCTAACCCCTTATATCCACCTAACCGCGCCAAGATTCGTGCAAATGCTACAGTGTAACCGCCACGCGTCGTGGAAGGAATTGGGAAGGACCCACATGATGATTACGTCGCCTCGATCTCCGTGCACGCATTGAAATGGCTCCTCGATTCCGCGAACCGTGGACCCACCAACGGTCATGCTGATGGAATGCCTGTCAAATGACGTGACTTGACCATGACTTGTGTCAGGTGGCGTTAGAGACCAAGTTCCGGCTTAGTTTGAAATCAAGCTGGAAAATCCGAGTAACCTGTTGATAGGTCTGACTTATTTTTAAGACCCGGATCGTATTTTTTGTTATGAAGTTTCAGGAACCCTTCAAGATTCTGCAAGCCAAATATCAAGCTAGAAGATGATGAATCCGACTTTAGATCCTGGAGGCCTCCGAGGGCTGCTGTTGGGGATATACTTTCCGGGTATCCTCACAGTTCCTCACTGACCAGGGTGGCCCACTTCGGGTTAGAGCTTTTCTTCACGAGCGGCCCAGTGAGGGAGAAAAGACGGAGTCCAATCCGGCTACGGGAAGGCCCAGAAGACTTACCGACTTAGGCCCGTAATGTTACTTGTAGTTCAAGATGTACTTTGTAACCGACTCTTAGTCGTAGCCGGATAGATCTCTCCTGTAAACCCTAGGCCGGATATCTATATAAGTCGTCCTAGGGAGAGCCTTTAGGGCACCCAACACTTTAGACTCTCAACTCGCACAGGCGAACCCTTGTAACCCATATCCCGGTTCTGCCGTATTACTGGATTGCTAGCAGGAGTAGGATCCGTCCAAAGCCGGCGGATTCGAACCTGGGTAAACTTGTGTGCTCACCGTCCTGGAATACTGTACGTCTCACATCCCTCTCTTCAACACGCCTCGAGGACCCCCTCATGGCGTACTTGTCATCAATCCGACGACACGTTGACGCGCGTATCCACCATCATGGAGCTGAAGTCGAGGACTTTGGCGGCTTCTACACGTTCTTGTTCGGTGAGGTGGGCGAGTCGAGATAGTCTCTTGTTGGCGATGTACTCGTTGCACCTAGAGGATGATCCTCCATGGGAGGAGAGCCCAGCTCGTCGGAGGCTTGATTCATCAGCCGCCTTTTTACGTGCCTCGAGTTGCGCGATTGTTTGTAGTTGGCGCTTGTATTCCTCTTTAAGGAGCCAATGGTAAACCATCATCAGTTCTTACGGGGAGCCGAAGGATAGAGGGTGACCTCGTAGGGCTTGTCGGCAGCGAGCCCACTCGAGGTCATTGAGCTTCATCATGACGCGTTCGCCGGTTTGCTCGTTTATCAAAGTTGGAGGTTCTATTGCTCCTCCATTGTTGACGGGGGCGTGCGCCGTTAGTAGGTCCGCCATTCGGTGGTGGTCCGCCATTAGGTATACTACTGCTTGGTGGGTCAGTTTCGTTGCCTCCGTTGCCCGTGTTGTCGCGGTTGGCGGTGGGATCGCCCGCGTTGATGACGGTGCACATGAAGTGATTGGGGAAGTTGCTGCTCCCACAATTTTCAGATCTGGAGCCGTAAGCTCCATCTTCAGTTGCCAGATCGCCCAGATCGGATTCCTGACTGTTGTCGCTGACCGTATTCTTGACTGTTGTCGAGGCGTTGAGCTCACTGAGGTTGCCGATCAGTGGAGGGAACCATGATGCTAGAGTAATCGATGGTGTTGTCGGCTGGTTAGGCATGCGAAGCGTGCCCATCTGACCAACTTGGAAGCGGAAGGTCCCGATCGCCAAGCTGATTCCGTCGCCCACAGACTCGAAAGCTAGGCAAGTGGCCCGCGTGTGGACGGTGATGTCAAACGCGCCGAAGAGCTGGCGAATCTCCGCTGTTGCGGAGTTGTAGATCACGGTTGATGGGGCCGAAGAAGCCACAACATCAGCACTCCCAATTCCCACAGACGGCGCCAATTGACGAGGGTTTAACTCATCAATGCCCATTGTTGTGCACTTGGGTTTTGGAGAAGGAGGGAGCGCTGGAGACATCTATCGGCTAGCAAACAAGCACACAGGGGACTCGAAGATTTACCCAGGTTCAGGCCTCGCAGAGGTCCCTACTCCTGCTTGTCTGCTCGTGGAATTATTGGAGGAATTGAGGATTACAATGGTGCGCAGATGCAATCTGGCGAGGGTTGTCGAAACTAGGGTTGCATGTGTCCTTCTCTCCGCCCCCTCCTAGCCCTTATATAGATAGGCTAGGTCTCGGGTAGCAGGTCGAGTCGGTTACAGGTTAGGGTTTTCCCCTTTGAACTTTCTATCTTTAGCTTCTTCTTGTTCTTCAAGCAATCAAGGGTCCGTAGGTTATTCGATCTCTCCATTTGGGCCTTGGCGACACCGTGGGCCTCTGCTGTATTCGGACCTTATTTACCAAGCTCAAGTACCTGTAGGGTATACCCATGTCAGATGGCATTGGCCATAATTGGCTTTATCAAGAGTATCAGTGAAGATTTTGCATTGGTTTCCACATAATAGTGTTTCCATGTTTCCAATGCATGGAAAATCTTGCTCCATCTTGAAATTGATGACAACAAGATGTCAATGCTTACGTTCTTTGAGATAACACTTTGGAAAAAAAGGTGGAAGTAAAATTATCAAAAGATAAAGCCACTTCTAACTTCTGTGGAATGAGTATAAATCGCATTAATCCACCAATTAAATGTACAAGAGCGAATGATAAGAGTAGTGGTATGGTAGCTACTCCATCCTACAGCCAAAGCATTACTCTGTACATGAATAGGAAAATCATGCAACCCTACTCTCGAATTTCAGACTGAAGATCTTGACAATCGATGTTCATGAAGATCTGAAAAGATGTCAAAGATGTGAGGCAAGCACTTCATCGGATCCAAAATAGATAAAGATGATGATTACGTCTTCTCAGAAGTCACAAGCCATCGGAAAGGTAATGAATGAAGATCATGGAAACAGGTGAAAGATTCAGAAGATTGAAAACAAGTAGGACCAAGGACTTGAATAGAATAATTACGAAAGATCTATAAAGTATTCATGGCATTCGGTGGAGTGAGCATAGGATATAAAATGAGAGGTTTTCAAAATGTTTCTTGATGAGCGAAAGACCAAAAGAATTTCTTGTCCTTCTTGAGAAGATCCGAGCGAGATTTAGCAGTCTTGAGGAAGTCTTCAACAAAGCAGCGACAATAACTTGTCAAACCGAGAAAAAAGCTCTAGAGTTGGTTCCTTTTTTGGAGGATGGGAATTAACAATTGACTTGATGATTCTAGAATTGTAGAGATGTCTTTAGCAGAAGGATGTGGCAGAGATAGGTGACTTCGAAAGGTTGGAACTTACACTTTGAGAATTTGCACACACGTGGTGTTTAGGAAGCTTGAGATAACGAGAAGAATATGTTCTTCATGTTCTTCCATTGATATAGAATAGGAAATTATATCATCAAGATATACCACCACGAATTATCGAGATATTCCAAGAATACCAAGTTTATGAGGCGAGAGAAACTAACAAATGCTTGAAACACTTTCTAAGCTCAACGCTCTTCAAAATAACAACATTAAGAGCAAGGATTTGTGTTGAAAGAGATGCATTAAAAGAATAGATTATTTGGTTGTTCGGATGAGAAAAGAGATGCTGACTTGTTCACATAGTCGATCGGATCACCGATTTAAAAGATGAAGAGATTTTGGATAAAGAATCAATGATAACTCATACATTAAGAAAAGCTATCAAAGATGAATGGATGAGATTCTCCTTTATCAAAGAGAATTTTTGTGGATATGGAGTTCAAAAAGATATGATGCACGAAAGTCAGATGATAATCCATCATAGTGCCTTCAGAAGTCTTTAGATTGCCACAAATACTTGAATATGCCATAGATATGATCGTAGTACCACTCAACTTCGTAAGATATAACCACAATCATTTGGACAATTAGATTGATAGAATTGAAAATATTCCACTCATGATCCGTGTTATATAGCTATACACAAAACCAAATTACAATTGCAAGCATTAGATCGACACAAGTTATGTATTTAGCCCAAAAGAATATTCAGGGATGAAGTTAAACTTCAAGATTATGCGTCGGTGGAAAAAGATCGAGTTAGCATGATCATGTTGACAACAATAAGATAGCTAGCATATCGCACACGACTGAAAAGGAGTGTGGAAACACATATATAACAAAGAAAAAATTCCCGCATCTTTCGTCATTAAAATACCAACTAGATGCGATAAACAACATAATGGATAAAGATTAGAAACTCCACTTTTTGTGAAAGCATGCATGAAGGAAGAACACCCTTAACAAGATTGCGTCGGTTAACAAAGAGTCGGAGAGATCACGACGGTTTACACACGAGGTCTGTCGGTATGGAATATACCAACAAATGATAACCAAAGGCAGATTACGAAGCAAAGTTGGATGCAATAGATCGACAAAGTATTAACATATCCTATGATACTACAGATACCCCCATGTGAATCCTAGCTCGAATTTTTATAGAAGGATAGACAAACGTTACACTTCCTTAACAGAATAGGGTGGGTGGGTGGGTAAGAAGAAAATGGAAGCAGTCCTACTCTCATGTTTAGTTTTCCCTAATATATAGCTACCAAAATATTTATAGACTAACAACGACCACCTTGGTTGACACCCTGTAGGGCGGAATTCCTCTGATACCAATTGTAATCTCCGGACCTCATGTTTCTAAATCACAAGCCGATATAACCCAAGTTTGGGGAGGACATACTACCATGGAAGCCGCAAGGCTACCCACAAGCAGGACACAATGGCAGGGCATGGTACCAGCCAACCACCCCCCCTAAATCCATGGTTATACCTTCGAGTGCGAGAAACATGACAGGTTGGTCTGCGTTTCTAACCTACACAAATGAGTATGTATGCCAGCGACATACAACAGTACATCAGAGCAGTTCCATCTATAAAAAAATAAAATATATTGTAATGCTATTATAGCAAGAACCAAATATATAGATAGATAGTAATAATATTTTAGGATTATATCCTCATATATCACTCATCAAAACATTAGGCGGAAGCAGAAACACAAATTCGAATACGGATTAAGAGTCAAATAAGCATAAGATGTCATAAACAAAGCACATTAGCGCCCACAGATCTCAGAGATCTCCATCCCCAGAATCGCTACGCAAGGGGGTCATTTCCTCCGTCATCAGCCTCATCATGGTAGTAGCTTCCATATGGGTATACCTGACAATCTGATACACAAAGTATGAGACCCTAGGGGCAGACTCAGGAAGTCTTTATGCAACTAAAGGGATAACCTTGGTTGACGCAATTGCTTTGAAAGATAAAATATCTAATAGTTATATAGAGACACGCTACAACATACGCCTAACTAGATATTGACGAATGCAAGTTAACTAGAAACCAAAAATAATATAAGCAACATAAATTAAATATACCCCAATGAGAAGGCGGAAGAATTCCCCCCCCCCCCCCGTTGGTAATTTTATGAATCATTCCATGATTGTTGCACTAATTACTAGTCTTGTATAGTCAAGTTAAACATGGTACTTTTAGTTATAATTATCTATGATCGAGACACTTTGCTCCAAGTAGTCCATAATCACGGAAACGGATTTTTGAAAATATTTACCCTACAAGGGTGCACAAATAGCAACACACACATGATCAGCCTCGGGAAAAACCAAATGAAAAGCAAGGAGGAATCACGATAATGCATTCACAAGATTTAAAACTTATTTCAGGGGGCCACCCCAATTAAGCTACATGCGATGAAGTCGGCTGAGCTCTGCAATAAACCCAAGGGTTTGCGAGAATGACTAAGAAAGACCGGGAACCCGAAAGTGTCTAGGCTTGTCCAAACAACATAATCATGTCGTGATCCAAAACAGTATAGGTAAACGCTCCTCGAGCAACAATAGTAAATAAAGCATTAAAGCATGACATAAGTACATGATAGTAGTAAAGCTCCAAACAAATTGTGGCCCCAAGAAATAAGACGTGTGAATCAAGATCAAGTGAAGGGGGATTCCATAAAGTCTCCCACATTTGGATAGTGCGATAGTCAAGGAACATGCATCAAGTACTCGGATCCTACGGGACACAAGTGAACGGATAAAAGCCAAGTCTCAAATATTGCCCACTATCTCCTCTTTCTTTAGGTATCCCATTACTACAAACTTTAGTTGTTTAGATACCTCATTATCCACATCAGAATCACACAAACCCTATACATGCAGTTCTACGACTCGCATGGCTCAAACAATTCATGTAGTAATGTCTAGTAGGATGGAGGGTATAAGTTTCAGTGGGGCTTAAAAGTAAAGGTTGTGTAGTACTTAGAATTGCAATTTAATTCAGAACGTGATTCATGGTGCAAGAATAAAGCTAGAAGCATAGGTGTTATATGTACATTCAAGCAAGGGGAATTGCTTGCCTGGAAGCTCAACAGTGGTATAACTGGGTTCCGAGTAATATTCTGGTGCCTCCTGATAACCTCCTTGCTCAGCATCTATCCGAAAGAAAAGCCAAACAAACAAGGGATATAATAAATAAAGTGCGCAAACATATGAAGCATATGAAAACATTCAAAATATGGTATGCCATAATCAAATGATGCACAATTGCATGGTATAACATAGCATGGCATGGGTGAGGTGTAGGAACAAGAATAAAGCATTTTCATAATTTATTATTCAAGTTTTACATGCATAAACAGTTCTAAATATTCAATATTTATATGGTGCATTCTTAAATTAATATCATGAAATTCATGGTTGGAAAGGACTCGTCGTGCTGATCGATTTAGACATATCATTTGTCGAATTCAGAATTACAAATTACAAGTTATGCATTTATTAAGAAACGAACATTTATGGGATTTAAAACGGTTTCAAATTTCATTTTCCCAAAAAATATTTTGGAGTTCATATTATCCATCCTTGCATTTTCCTGATGCATTTTGATATATAGAACACTTTATTTTGAATTATAGATAATTAGATATGATTTATTCAAGAAGCGAGTATTTTCTAGAATTTATGTAGAAAAAAGGAATTGCACCAGATCTGGAGTTATATGCTGCACTAGGTGAAAATAAATGGAATGGGCTGGCCCAACAGGACGAAAGGATCATATCTGGAGTTTGAAATATGGAAGAGTCTGGATTAAAACGTTCAAACTTTGACTAATGCTGAAGAGAGATCTGTTGGGAATTAGAATTTTTTGCAAAGAGTAAAGTTGTAAAGGAAGATATTCTATACAACTATGATATTGGAAAGGTTTTCAAATATACACTATAATTGCAAGATCCGAAGTGGATTTTGTGGTTAGTTGTTAACAGGAAAACTAGAACATAAATACTATTAATACTTGCTGTTTTGAATTGAAGATGGCAACCAAACTAGCACAGGTTTCAATTCACCGTAGTTTAGTGGTTTGTAGAACAAAACGAGATTTACAACTTTGACGTAGAAAGTATTTCGAGATAACCACTGAAGCTAAAAGATCTTAGGCGATTTTGATAGCAACACAATAACAGAGACTTAGCAGGAAAAAACTGGGTCATCTCATCGAGATTTTTCCTGTGAAGTCGGTTCAAGTTCGGAGGAGGATGGCGGGCGCTATAGACCTCCGTTTTGAGCGTGGTTGGAACCTAGTGCTAGATGAGACGCCAGACCACAAAAATAGTTAAGGAATCTTTGCCAGATCTAGGTTCTGTCTCATGGAATCTTGTCGTGAATAGAGGGGGTTCAGGTAGAGAGATAACTGACAAAATAGGCAGTGAAAATGACGGACCTTCACCGGTTGTTTGCGGGATATACATGGCTCAGCCTGATGCGTGGTTTTCTTCTGCGTGTCAACAGATCTACCGAGAAGAGAAAAGGGCTTGAGGATCCTGGCGGAGGAGGACCAGGGACGCCGGAAAATGATAAGGTTCAAAGAGGTGGTGAATACTGTTGTTGCTATTGTTCCGTCAAGCAACACATGTGGGCGAGCAGTTGTCTAACCGAGCATGGGTGAATACGAGTCCAGGGTGAGAAGATGCATGGAAAGGCGAGGGGAGGGTGTGCTAACCGAGCACCCTGTTGGCCCAGACCCGGCAGTACTTTCGCCGGGACGTTGCGACGAGATAACCTGCAATAAACTCGTAGTCCGTCGAGTACTTTCCAACGAGACTTCCTTGCAAAGCGGGAACGATTTATTTTCTACTTAGGTCTGATCGAGCCAGTACAGTCGGCCTAGATAACCTCACGTAGACAACTATCTAGCTAGCAGCTAGATAGATTGATCCGATCCTGCACAAGCACACGTACACGAACACGATACGCTTGGAAATCACGAGTTAGCTAGAGGCTCATATCGAGCCTTGCAGTTTTTCTTTTTCTCTTTCAATCACACAATCAATTATAGGGGTACTACACATGTATATATAGTAGTTTTGTTGTATCTAGCCTAGTAGAATTAGGACTCCTAATTCTTAGCGTAATCAGCTACACAAAACCTACTCGGATACGACTCCGTATACACGCATACAGTGATTATTGCTAACAATCACCCCCTAAGCACTCTGTGCACCTCTTTACATCCACCTGTGTCCCAAATGCGCCAACTGCTTCTTGTCGACGTTATCCTTGGCATTGCTTTCGCCGTTCCAGGTAGCTTCCAGGTCACCGACTTTGCTTTTGTCGGCTTGTCTTCCGCTTGACGCTAACAGTCCTCCTTATCCGTGTCATTGGTCTTCACCGGTTCCTTGATGAATATGCATTGCTTCTTGTGCTTCATCTTCACCGGATTACTGACTTTCCGAAGTCCCTTTTTCGGATAGTAGTACAACACGCGTTTCATGCGTGCTCGCGTCGGTTGTAGTCGGCTCAGCTCCAGCACACTAGGAGGCGATACAGCATACTCTTCTGTGTCCGACAACACACTTGTTTTTTCACTTGCTTCCGCGACCACTGCCAAAACCACACTAGATTTTGGAGTTGCCAAACCTCCGGATTCTGGCGATTTTTGAAGCGTGTTGCCTTGTAGTAGATTTGCTCCTATTACAAAACCTGGGATGCACCCCCCTGGTTTGCTTTCTAGACTTTCTGTCCCGCTTCCTAGGCTAATGATGCCATCTCCCGGCACCATGTCACATTGCCCTTGGATTTCTGGGCACTCTTTTGCCCCAACCTCCTCAAGTGGAGCTTCTCCTACTTGACCTTTTTCTGCTCCAATTTCTAGGATGGATGCCCCTGAACCTCCTAGTAGGACCTTTTCTTTTAGTCCGCCTGCTTCTGGCGTTTCTGGGCCGCCAGCCCCTGGACCTTCCCATGGCCCAATCTCCACACGTGGAGCACCTCCTTCTGGGTTGTTTAGCAGAGCACACATGCCACGTCTTCCTACAGTTTCTGGTGGACGTCCTAGCGTGCTACTGCCTTCATCATGCAATGAGAGATCTTCTCGATCCTGGACGTCGTGTCCTGCGATGTCGGTAGTCTGAGTACTCTCCGGCCGCGCTTCTGAACTTGAGGTGAACTCCTCGGTCTCAGAACTTGACATACTCACGCCGACTTCTTCTGACACCTTGGTTGCCGTACTTGGCGTCGCCACACTTGACGAACCAACCGGGGACACTTCCGGTTCTACCAATGTCATCTCGTCGTCCAAGACAACCTCCTGCTCCCCCACGTGAGCACTAGTGTCGTCGACACCTGCGCATACCACCTTGATCGCTCCCCACACATCCTTCGTCGATTTCTTTCCGACGAGGTGCTGCAGCACGTCTGTTGGTACGAACGAGTAGAGCGCCGTCAACGCTTGGCAATCTTCTCGGTACTTCGCACCTCCCTTGACGTACTCATCTCCGCTGGGATCAATGGCCTCCCAAATCTCCTGAGCTTCCATGGCGCACTGCATCATAAGTGCCCATAGCCCGTAGTACTTCTGATCCAGACGCGGATACAAAGCGTGCCCACCGTCTCGAACACCGGTTCCGATGTCGAGCTCTCGCCAAGCTTCACCATTGCCATGACCTCCTTGTACTTTGAGCAGATCACGAACGACGACCTTGGCTCTGATACCAATTGTTGGCCCAGACCCAGCAGTACTTTCGCAGGGAAATTGCGACGAGATAACCTGTAATAAACTCTTAGTCCGTCGAATACTTTCCGACGAGACTTCCTTGCAAAGCGGGAACGATTTATTTTCTACTTAGGTCTGATCGAGCTAGTAAAGTCGGCCTAGATAACCTCACGTAGACAACTAGCTAGCTAGCAGCTAGATAGATCGATCCTGATCCTGCACAAGCATACGTACACGTACACGATATGCTTGGAAACCACGAGTTAGCTAGAGGCTCATATCGAGCCTTGCAGTTTTTATTTTTCTCTTTCAATCGCACACTCGATTACAGGGGTACTACACATGTATATATAGTAGTTTTGTTGTATCTAGCCTAGTAGAATTAGGACTCCTAATTCTTACCGTAATCAGCTACACAAAACCTACTCGGATACGACTCCGTATACACGCATACAGTGATTATTGCTAACACACCCGCTCCCTAGCCAAGCTAGGTAGGGTGTGCATCGACGAGGAGGCAGTGGCGAGAAGGCGAGCGATGACTACGAGAGAGCATGTCAGCGGCGAGCGGCTTCCGGCAAGATTCTGGTGTTGCTCTGCGTCCAAGTTGAAGAAGAGGAAGACGTGGAGTCTTCTGATGCACTTCCCCTACCTTGGGAAGCTCCAGGTTACCGGTAGAGGTGGTGGTCGGAGCTAGGTAAATA
Source organism: Avena eriantha (assembly GCA_910589775.1). Lineage (NCBI taxonomy): Eukaryota > Viridiplantae > Streptophyta > Magnoliopsida > Poales > Poaceae > Avena > Avena eriantha. The sequence continues at coordinate 236,334,258 of OU342744.1, read as the reverse complement.
TGGCCATGGTGCTTTCTTGGAGAGGAGGAAGAAGAGGCCGCTCGATCTGGATCTCAATCCAGATGAGATGGGGTGGTTTGCTCTCTGCTATAGTTGTGGTTGTTGTTTTCATGGCCAGGAAGAAAGGGGAGGCGAGGAGAGGGTGTACGTCGAGTGTGTGCATGTACCCAGCTGGTTCATGTGGTGCTTGGGGTGCACATGGGTAGATGTGCAACTTAGGCTGATCATTGAGAGAGGGAAGGGGTAGGATCCCTAGACTCGATTAGATAGAAGAGAGGGCACGGGAGTGCACATGGATGAGTTGTCAAGGCAGGTAGAGGCTTGACAATATGTTTGTGTGCAGAGGGGCATACAAGAGCACTAAGCTCAGTTGATGGATAGGATTAGGTGGGGAGGCTTGGGTAGGAGTAGCTGCTAGGGTTTCAGATAGGGTCTAACCATAGCGTAGAAAGAATAGATCAAGGTGGAGTTTTATGGCAAGAAAGAGAGAGGTGGATATATCAAAGTCATATGAGGTAGAATATGGTAAATTGGAGATATAGGATCACACATATGAATGCATGGATACATACATAGCTTTAAAGAAAGAAACAAATACCAATACAAAAGAATCCAAAAGAAAAGAGAGGATGATCAAGTGGAGGTGTAAGCTTGCATGGGTCATGCATAAACAATGAATGCGCTCCCTAGGAGATATTTATGAGTCATGTGATAAGATTACCACATGAGCTTGAATTAAGAACCAAATAAAATAATGGCCCATATGTAGATAGAAGTAGAATTGAATCAAGGGTGATGTTAATGAGTTAGTAGATAGATGGAGACTAAGAGATATGCCCTCAACTCATATTGGGCATTCCAAACAATTATCAAGAACCAAATACATTATATAAAGAAGCAACTACATTAATAAGAGGCAAACACAGAATGCAATTATGAAGATAAGAACCAAATACAAGTTTTAATATGTTGCTCAAACGCGATGTGGCATGATGACATGAGCATGATATTATGATGATGCAAAAGTATATAGTAGCATACTCTATTTAACATGTAGCATTACAATGTTATAAATTTGGGATGCTACACCTGGAGAGGGAGGTACTCAGGCTTGGCAGTGCCTTGGTTGCCGAGTAGGAGGTCTTGGCTATAACGCAAGGGGCCCTACCCCGTTAATTGGGGAGAACATCAACCTATGTTGACAAGATCTAGGAGGAGCTCCACTAGAAGGATTGGGAGGCGATGGACATTGTCGGAGACCAGTGGGATAAAACTCGTGTCGAGCTTGTCGAAACGGAGCTCCTGGTGGCCATGATGAAGGAGGAGAAGGCCCGTTTGGAGGATGAGGTCCTTCAAGTGCGATTCCAGCTTGACGAGGTACTTGTGTCTCGTGCTAGGGATGACGAGGCAGTTTCTCAGTCCAAGGCGACGCTGATGGCTACCATCCTCCATGTCAACGAGTCTGGCCTAATCCCTTACGGAAAAATGATTTAGCTATGTCAGGCTGTCTAGCTCCTTGTATCCCAGGGACTCCCCTGATGGGGCTGCTTCAATTTTGATGTCAACTTCCTTCAGGTCATTGTATAAACTTTAATATACTACTCTTCTAGAGTTCCTGTTGCATATGTACTACTTCTGTCTCGTATTGTTCTTCCATGTGGCATGAGTACCCTAGACAAAGTCTGCTAAGATTTCATAATGCAGTAGTTTCAGGAGGTGACACGCTTGGTTGTTAGTCTCCAAATCATGGTCCTGAGACCGGAGCGCAGGTGATAACCTGACTGGTGTAGAGTAGAGGCCGCGTTATATCATGCCCAGGTGGGTGCCTTCTCCCCATGTGATCATGAATCCCTCACTTTCCTGACGTGTTATATGGGGTTGCAGTCGAGATTCTAGGCCGGGTACGGGTAGGCGTACCTCCTGAGTATTGACTATGTTTTCCTCCTACCAACTATGTTAGAGATAACTTGGGACATGTGAGAGTTTCCAGGTCATCGCCCAGTGTGCTCTCCCTAGATTTCCACAACCCACTCCTTGTACCTGTACCCTGGCAATTCATAAGCTGGTTGGGCTGCTCGGTGCTTGAGCGAGGTGAACTATGGAGGTTAGGTTGCGTAACCGTGTAGGGTTTGGGCACTTTTAGGCCTTGGTCCCAAGAACATGAGGTATGTCGAATATGGGTCCTAGAATGCTAGCGGTTTTTCCCACCCCTCCAGAGTAGTGGGGACTACAGATTGGATGGATGATGAGAGGGAGTGTTGGGAAATTGCGCCCTAGTAACCTTACCCGTAGACTTGAATAAGCCAAAATTTCTAAAAAACACATGTATGTTTGTAGAGTAGAAGCTGTCGGGTTTGTGCGGGGGTGAGACGAGACTATAACCTCTTGCACACCGAAGTTCAATGGGAGAAGTTTTTCTTCTCTCTCTTTTTTTCCTTTAAATCTAGGTTACTATTGTTCCTAGGTAAGATGGGTAATTCCTTTCCTCGTGGAACACTACCTCTTGCGTAGGTGACGTATTTTCCTTCCCATGTTGATGTTGTGAATGTGGCTCCCGTTGCTACCGTGTAAGGGATATCCTCCCCTTTGAGAGCTCAGGTTGTTGTGATGTCTACCGTGCATGAGAGACCGAGGGATCTTGACCTAGACCGGCTAATGACACCAATATACGTGTGTACCAACATGTTGGGACTCCAAGTGTAAAGTGATGTAGCAAGCGTATCTTCCCCACA